>NW_024121100.1:16047604-16136401 GCF_016745375.1 Pimephales promelas
ATACTAAAGACATTTCTGGGTCTAAGGGGTCCATCAGCACTTAATGCCAACACAGACTGATCAAGAAGGATCATGTGTCTTATAGAGCAGAAATGGTCTTTTCCCAGCAGAAACTGAGCTGATGATGATGGTGTCATTTCAAATAAGTGGAAGGGTGACATGATTGTGGTGGACTGATAAATCAAAAGTACCCTGGGCTGTAAATCCATCATCCTTTAATCATATGTATTCGTTGTATTGAAGGCATTGCTTCTTATTTAGCATTATTTTTCATGTAATCTTTAACTGCTGTTGATTTCAGATAATTAACAGGAGTGCATGGTTAAAAATAAATGCAGCGCCAAAACAATTTGGTTAAATTGTTTTATTTATTGGGGCCAAATTTTTTTTTTAATTATTATTTATTCAGGAAAGATGCATTCAATTGATCAAAATAAAAAAGTAAAGATGTGTATAATGCCACAAAATATTTCTATTTCTAAAAATTTTTATTGAGTTATTAGATGCATGGGGGCCATTTGTATATCAGACGACTGACGACTTTTTTTCATATCCCTTGTAGGATCTCCATACTACTACAGCGCAGCCACACGGGGACCAGGAACGGCAGCTACTGCCACTGCCACTGCCTATGACCGTCACTGACCAGCCGAGCAGAGGAGAAGAGGAATGGTGAAGGAGTGGGAGAAACAAAAACAAAAAAGAGGAGTGAAAATGGATTGATAACCCTCACATGAGACTGCCTACATATGGAAGAAAAGAAGTGGAGGAGCAGCAGGAAGGAGAATGGAGAAAAAAAAAAAAGAAAGAAGAGGTGACAATGTTTTCCTGCCAATTACAATCAATGGTCCAATCAGTAGCTTCAGCTGATGTGTCTAATTTCTGTCCATTAGTGGAAAGTATACACCCATTCACTTGTATTCCTGTGGTCTCTCCTCACACTAAGGGGCTGTTTACATGACACCGTTATCAACTAAAAACGGAAGACTTTTTATGCGTTTTGACCATTCATTTACACGGCCTGAAAACGCAAGCTTTTGAAAATGATACTATTATCGTCTCCGTGTAAATTACAAAAACGTAAATTTGTGAAAATGGTGACATCATGCGCATGCATATTACATGTTCAGACTAACGGTGCGTAGTGTTTCTTAAAGTGACATCGCCAACTACTGGCCTGGCCTGCGTAATACAGCTTTTTAGGAATTTGCGCGGAACGGGAATTGTTTTGACAACATAGTTGCCTTTACGCAAAAAAAAAAACGCAAAGGACAAACGTTTCCGTTTTTAGTACACTGCTGTCGTGTAAACGTAGTACCCTAAATCTGTTATTGCTTTTAATTTATCTTCTGTCATTAAAGCCTTGCTTATCCTATCGTCTTTGCATCTCTATGCAGTCTGTTCTTATAGAGATGATCAGGTGTTGGGAGTTGGTACCAGACAATCTACTAGTGGCAGCTTGAGATGACCTATGTGATTTGAGTTCATTTGAGTCATTTCATCTACTGTGTGAATGTGGCATCATAATCTGTCTTATTAAACTTGACTAGACGGTTTTACTAGTTTGCTAAAACCACCATGAATTGATTTGGAGAGAACCTTAAGTATCAAGTGAAAGGAGATTCAACAGAGTTGGACAGATATCTCAGGTCGGAATATTGGCATTATTTACTTTAAAATTAGCCAGCGTGAAGGACAGACCCATTTCACCATTGATCATGGGATGCTTCCATTTGAAATAGGAGTGTTATTACTGTAGAGTTAGGAGAGAGATTACTGAAAAATTCTGAAATTAGCCCTGATGCGCAAGCACAAGAATATTCGAGCCCTAAATTCCAATCTAGGTACCATTCAAGCATAATGGACTTCTTAAATAAGATGGAAGTTTAGTATTAGTGCGATGCGACGCATATAAATGGGACTGTTGTGATTTCAGTCATTAAGTTGGAAAATATCAGCATTAAAGCACGAATGAGAGCACTGTATTTTAAAGACTCCTCTCCTTCCTCAGTGTAGATAAATACTATTTACGTATGTACAGAATACCCTTATTCAACTGTACATTGGTAAGATTTATAGCTATTTATGATGGAGAGTAATATATATAATTGTGTGTAAAAGTTTACTGCAGACAAATGCTACAATGCTACTGCTAGCTAAAGATGTTGCCGTGGAATACGTAGCTGGTTCTCTTTTCAAACCCCTGACGTTTCATTCCAAACGCAAATCAGTTGCAATTAACAGAGCTTGCTGGTATTGAAGTGCTGACAAACTTTTGTAAAGTCGCTACATTTCAGAAGGGGAACACTGATGCTAATGTCCCTTACAGGAAGTGATGTCATACTGTCTGTCCGTTCAAAACGTCTCCTTAGCCTCCCCAAAGATACTCTTTAGTAGTGCGAATAGACACTCTTAAAAGCACAAAGTGGCAAATCTGTTATCCGGAAATGACCTTTTTTTTTGGTTATTCTCTATGAGTGCATTTGTTTTTGAATATTCCCTTCATCCATACTGCGCCAAGACAATGCATGAGACCAAGGTGGAGGCCTTACCAAACTCTCTATGTAGCAACATTAATGCTGTACATTCATCCCTATTTGTCTGTCTAAGATATCCTGTACATCTATCATTTACAATGACAAGAGCTTTTGATATCATTATTGACTAATATATTGATATCTAACTTTAGATTCTAGTAGACGAGCAAAGACAAAAAGTGTGCTTTATTTAGCTATTGTCTGTGATGAGTGTTCCCAGTTCTTGATTTCATTGTTTTCTTCTCTTTTTTTCAATACACTGTGCATTGCTGAGTAGCTTTCGAAAAAGGAGAACACTGTAGTTGTAGTAGTGAGTCGCAAGCACCAAAATTTTGATGTGAAATAATAATAAAAAAAGACAAACCTATGAATATATATATATATAGAAGTTGATAGTTTTTATGTTTTTATGGTGTTGCTCTGGACTGTAAAGTAGTAATAGGATTTGTTTGTAGACCATAAGTTGCAAGTTATGCAACTCTAAAGAAACCCTTGATGCCGTTCACCACTAATGACTACTGGTGAACTTTGACCTTTTAAACTTTTAGTCTGAGGCATTATGAACCTGAAATACACCAGCTGAAATCAAGGACAGTGCCTTTATTTTTCTACTGAGTCATCCAAGAATGACCACACGTCACTAAATTGCGAAGCTGTCTGCATGACATAATGAGATCAGAGCTTAGCCAACCAATCAATCAACCGATGCCACTGCCCACAATTTTGAACAGCGTTTTTTACATGCCAATTTAACAAAGTAATTAAAACCCAGCAAACAAACTAGAGTGGGAAAGATGACACTCATATGATCTATTAAATATTCTAAAAGAAAGTGAGATATTATTATCCATTAAAATAAACATTGTTCTATTATATACAATATTGTACTGACAAGTAATTTACACTAAAAACAGATTAAATGAGACTAAAACATTTTAGTAAACTAATAGCAAAATGATTAGCAAAATCCACATATTCCGAGACCGAAAAGCTGTTTTATTTTCGGATGATATAACAGGGTACACTCTTAGAAGAAAAGGTTCTATATAAAACTTTAAAGGGTTTTAACAAGCGTCATTTTTTATTTTATTTTATTAAATTGTATGAATTAAACAGCTTATTAACATCCTTTACCACTAGATTTTTAAATAACCCATTAAACGTTAAAGTATTATGCAATCGTTAAAGACATTTCTCCTTATATACAACTTTTTTTTTGCCATAAAAGGTTCTCTAAAATTGAGTCAAGAACCCCACTGAACCTTTTTTCTAGGAGTGTACAAGAGAATGAATTCCTTTGTCTTAAAGTGAAAGTTCACATAAAAAAATGATACTTCTGTCATCATTTACTCACCCTCATGTCGTTCCAAGATAACATTGTACCACTTTGACTTTCATTGCATCGACAATAAAAACAATGACAAATTTTTCAAAATATATTTTGATATGTATATCCATACAGGTTTAGAATGATGTGAGGGTGAACCCCAGCAAACACAGAATGTTCCCCTAACGTTCCCGATTGGTCCCATGAGGTTATTTTTTTGGGAACCAAACAAGAACATTATAGGAACGTTCCATGTAGGTTATTTTTAGGTTCCATTTTTATAACGTAAAGAGAATGTTCTGGAAACGTTCCCTTAACCTTAAAGGGATACTCCACTTTTTTTGGAAATAGGCTTATTTTACCACTCCCCCAGGTTTTACCGTTTTCGAATCCATTCAGCCGATTTTCTGATATTTAGAAGAATATCAGTAAACAGACAGTTTCTGGTCTCATTGACTTCCATACTATGGAAGTCAATGAGACCAGAAACTGTCTGGTTACTAATATTCTTCTAAATATCAGAAAATCGGCTGAATATATTCGAAAACGGTAAAACTCAACTGTTTAACTCTAGGGGAGCTGTAAAAGGGAGCATATTTCCAAAAAAAAGTGGAGTATCCCTTTAAGGGTAAGTTCTAGGAACGTTCTGGCAACCAAAAACTAACGTTCCCAGAATGTTCCCAGAACCTCAATTTGTTTGCTGGGCCTATCCCTTGAGAATAAGAATGAATGTTAGACTAATTATGAAGGGATTACCTGTCCATTTATCTGACATGTTTTGGTTAAGTAGTGGCTATGTGTATTTCTGTTGGCTTAAAGTAGAGAGATACAAAATTAAACACACGCATGCAGTCCTTTTGTCCTTCGTCAGGTCATGTACACTCCATCGACATGATCAAAACCTGCTGCACCAGCAAAATCAAAGAACACTCCTTTCTCTTTTCTCATCCCCTCTTATTTCAATTTGTTATTTGCACCCCACCCCCATTTTACTCCCGTTTCCTCTCTGGTGCACCTTTAATCTCATTAGATCTTCCTAACCCCTTCCTCCAATGCCATCAGGATTAGAAATTCTAAAAGTTAGCCGTTGATCACCTTTATAAGAAAACCCCATTTTCTCTGAGAAGATTATATTGTAATTGTAATTTTGGTGGCAAGGAAATATCCCAACTTATCAATATCTTTCAAAAGCAGTTAATTTATTTTAGCCTTTTATTACATGTTTCCCATTGCACATTTCAGTTGAATCACGTGCATTCAAGTTATAAATAGCATTCATAAATTATCTTGGTTTTAGATAATTGGCGTGCATGTTCATTTAAGTAGTCTTATTTTTCTCATTCACTAAAATGTGGCTAAATATATGACAGGCTTTCAAATATCTTAAAACAAAGTAGTTTACTATCTAAATATGACTCCAAATTGAAAATGTTTCCAAAGTAGAGGCTAGATACACATTCATCCAGTGAACCTGCCTTGTGGGAACAGCCCTCAATTAGCTAGCGTCTCGCAGTTTTCCTCAGTTCAGGAGTCAAAAAAAAAATATTTCCGAAATAAACAAAAATTGGTTAACAATCGCAAAACAGTAATATATTTGGTAACTGATTCTACAAGCAGTACGGCCAGATCAACATTAAATGTTTCCCAGATTAAAAAAAGCAGACTTTTCAAAACAGAGGACTTGGTTATCACCTTATTGTGGCCTTCTGTGTACAATCGGAAGCTCATTCTGTAATTACTTGCTAATAGTTTCTTTCCCAATGGGTTCATAAGTATTTTTTACTCGGTTTTTGAAGTAAAGGTAAAAGATTTTAAGAAAGTTTGAAACGTTTTGACGAATTTGATAACAGCAATCAGTTCAATTCAAAAGAAAAAGAAAAAAAAAGAAAAAAAATTGAGACCAATAACATATCTGTAGCATCCACCAAAGTTAGAGATGCCTGGTTTAAAAGTATTCTCTGGTGCAAAAAAAAAAAAGTCAAATTATGAAATAAACAACATGACAGAAAGATGAAGGCAACAGATATTTGCAATGAGTAAATGAATGAACTTCTTTAAGAAATGTATATGTTTTTTATTGAATTTTCTAGTAGTAAAAATCTCTTGGTGTTTTTTCTCTGCGTGTCGTGTGTTGTCTTAATATTTGAATGTATTTACTGCGGAACAAACTTTGCCAAAGATATCATGCCACTTGATTTCAATCTTTTTTGGTTCTTCATGACTTAGCTTATTTCTTCATTTAATTAAAGTCTGTCCACAAGCTGGAAATAAATGTGATTTGATATTGATTTTCTAATGGAATTATATTGTTATAGTTATATTATTATTTGTATTATTATGATTTTATTTGTTTGTTTTACTGTTGTTCAGGGTTATTCAATTGTCTGGCATTCCTCCTAATCCCTGATACAGGGTCATAGGCTACTCTGTGTATGTGCATATGAGTGAATGTTGTTTGTGAATTATCAATTTACGTATATTGTAATGTGAAACTAAGAAGTAATTATTTGTAAATATTGGCCATAATTTTATTGGTTCATCAGAATAAAAGTAATTTTTTAAGTTCACAGGTTGTATTAGTATTAATCAAAAAAGCTTGGCTTTCATGATATGGGTCTTTCCCCAGTTATGTAGTAGTTCACACACATAGAGGGAAGTGGAAATGTATATTAGATATGGAATTGGGGTTGTTTGTGGTAAAGTGAATGACTTGAAAAAAAAAAAAACACTGTCATTAATACGGAGCTTATTTTCAAGGATGCAAGCATATCTCCTTATGATGTGTGTAGAAATTAACAATTTGAGCCCAAAAAATAAAATAAATATATATATATATATATATACACACACACACATATGTGATGGGTAAACAGAAAAGCACTCTTGCAATTTACAATTTTTCTTCTTTCAACAAGCAATGAAATTATATTGCTACAGACATGTAGGCTATAGAACTATATGATACCGGTTTCATAAAACGTTTAAAAGGCAACAACTGCAGTGTTTCTACACAAAAGTTGAAATGAATCTACTTCCCTCTATAGAGCTGCATAAAAACAACCTCCCCACTTTGCGCGAATGGAGCTTACCAGCGCTTCAATTTTGGCTTGTGGCCTGGTCCACAGGAGGTCTTAACGGGGTGATAATGGACCACAAACTGCAATACAACAACAACACGCCACACACACATGAAAAACAGCTTCAGCCCAGCTGGATACACACTCAGCACCAGCTGGGATTTGGTTGCGTGCCAGGTTACCATGTCTCTCACACACATTCAGTAACAGTTTTGGGTCACTGCCCGAATACCTAGTTTGCCAGGTTGGCATTTCAGGTCTTGGGTGCATTCCCAGATTAGAAGCACAGTGGCAAATTGTGATTTCTACAGAGCTTGAGTCTCAGCCAGATAACATGATGAATGAGCACTTCAATGCAGAGGAGTTCCTCAGGTGTGTACTTTTGTGACTCTGGATATTCTTGATAGTGGATCATTCTCTCCTAGCAGCCCTTTCTAAAGCTCATTAAAGCATCCAGAAGTTGCTTAGCTAAATGTGAAGCTGTGTCCCACAAAACCTTATACGTAACTCGTAAATTGATTCTCCAAACCAAGCCAATACACCTTTTCTGATTTCTTACAGATATTTGCTCAGGGATTACTTCAAATATAATGGGCATAATTACCAAGCAATGTAGTACCACCAGTTGAACATCCCTGATGAAAACAAAGACCAGCATCATGACAACATGGACTCCTGTTGTGCTGGCCCCATTAAATTCCATTTAAGAATCAATGTTATTTTTTTTTTTGAATGAGCTATGCACATTCATTAATAGCCATTTTATTAATGTGAATATCACATTAACATAATTTGGCCAAAACTCGAACGTAAATACACTATTGCATATAGCGGAGCACATCAAGTACAGTAAATATAAGCTGGAAATTTTAAAAAAAAAGCAAACAAAAGAGATTTGTTCTCATGCCTCAAGCATACATAATTGAGCTTGTTTGCCATATTTGATGCGCTATGCGTTGATCAGTGTTTATATGTGAATAAAAGCCTATATTATAACTTGTATGATGTCTTTATGTACTTTTTGGTGCTTGAAAATGTTGGGTTGCATGGACTTTCAATGGATGGACAAAAATTATAAGATAATATTCAGACCACCAGCATCATTAGGAGTGTGATATTGCCTTGTGTTTTGAGTGAAGCGGTTGAGTAAATTATTCAATGACTCACTCACTCATTGCTTCCTACTGGTGTAATGATGTAACATGCAGAAAGTTCCCCAAATGCACCAATTGACAGTCATTTGCACAAACACAAACAGGTCAGTTACATGACGATCCTGGGACGTCACGTCATACAACTGACGCTTTACCTTTAACGTCAGTTAGGTGACGGGGTAGGTTTAGGTCTGGGGTAGGGTTAGGATCCGATAACGTCATCTAACCGACGTTAAAGGGTACCCTAAAACGGCGGATGTTGACGTATGGTCCGTTATATGACGTCTTGGGATGAGACGGCGCTGGCACAAACAGGTTCAAGTGATGTTGGACTGTATGCAAGGACTTTAGGAATGGTGCTTGGCCATCAAAAACTTTTCATTATGCAGTTGATAATTATATCACAGTTACACAAATGACGTGCATTTAAAGTAAATACTTTAGTAAATATGGAAAGGGAAAACCTGTGAATGTTATCCACATTTGTTAATTACATCCACACCACAGTAGCCTTAATAAGACACAGGGAGCAATAATTGAGTGCATACACCAATATGAAGATAAATATAATTCAGAACTGAATTTTAGTCTACAAACTAAAACGAATCATCTGTGTTGGACACATTTTCTTTCTCTTCATTAGACTGGCTTCTTCAAGCCTGATTAAATAAATAATCATGACATTTTTATTTTTCCTGTCTATTTTATTTGCTCTTGCTCTGCGAGTAGAGCGCAAGTGGGAGAGATAGCCATTAGAGGGCCAAGAAGCCATGCAAATTAACGTCACTCACAGAGCAGCTACTTCTGCGTGCGTGTGAGTGGAAATGGAGGGTGCTGGTAAGGTAATTGCAAGAGTCTTATTAAGACAGGAGTATAAAGCTGACGTGCAGGTGATGACACTTCCAGGCGCACACATCGATGTACACACATGCTTACAGGAGGACGCACATGTGCTCTTCCCCTAATACACAACTTGAGGAACTTGATTACTAAGAGTTGCAGTTTCTTTTTTTCTCCTCACATTCACACATGATGGTCTTGAGTGGGCCTTAGGGGAGGCCAAGAGGTGAACAGTCCTTTTCAGGAAAGTGAACTCCCCACCATAAAAAGTTTAGAGAAGTACTACTGTAGCTCTTATTTAAAACTTTTAAGTGCCCAAAGAAGTTAGTTGTTATTGAAAGGTCTGTTCATATGTTTCACATTTTCTAGTGAATAACAAAGGATTTGTGTTGAGGGCATGTAACATGTTTGCAACACCAAGGTTGTGGGTTTAGATCTCAGGAAGCAAATGTTGATGAAAATGTGTAACTTGAACCCAATGGAAGTTATGGAAGCCTATTTCTACCTTAGAGAGAGAAAAAACTATAAAAAATTAAATGAGATAAAGGTTTAAATAAGAAACACACTGTGAGATATAGTATCATTTGAAGAGACAGTTCACCCAAAAAAATAGAATTCTGTCATCATTTACTCACCCTCATGTCGTTCCAAACCATTCCAAAGAATGTAGCCCCTACCAAACTCAGTAATCAGTATACTTTCACAAGCTAGCGCGAGCTGCCCGCCCCGGCTCTACGGGGATGCTTGAGTGTGTAAAGCGCCCTCAAAAGAAAGCAATGCCCGAAATGGGACGAAGCTACACAACACATTACCAACAGTAAACTGATCACGCGCGCGCTCTGTTTCTGACGCACTTCACGTTTGCTAGGAGGGGGAAGATTGATGCACCGGACCTGAGTCGGGGGACTTAGTTACGTTTTTGTGGAGTAAAATAGTATTAGTATAAAAAAATTTTAAAAAATCACTCGTTCGCTCATTTTGGCTTACCCCAAAAATTTTACCTTTAGGAGCGAGGACCTCTTAGATCCGTCGGACACCCCTCCTCCTTCTTTGGGTCACACCAGCGAGCTAAAGCTGGACCAATATTGATCCTCGTTCAGCCTTTTATTTAGCCACCCTTTTTCTCTTTCTACTGTCCTCCGACAAAACCTTTGGCTTCTTGGTTTTACTTGCTGCTTCAGCCATGACAACATACAGAGAGGGAAAAAAACGCTCGTTGGGCTATCGCGTCAGAATTTGAGGAAGTGGGGGAAGTGACGCATGCCGTAAATCAGTCGAATTTTGTAGTTCTTTTTGTGCTCTGGTGCCTACCCGCTCCCCGAAGTTACGTAGTGCCAGTAAAATATACAGACACTGTCAGGCTATGGTAGACCTGTCATTCAAACTATTTTAAGTCGATGTACCATCTCAAGGGTTTTGGAAAAATATTATAAAGATTGAAAAAGTTGCATAGTGCTGCTTTAAGATCAACCTGATTTGAATTTTCAACCAAAATCCAACATCTGTCCAGTGTTGGAAGCAGACATCAGGCCAACATTGGGTTTTGACATCAACCCAGTTTTCATTTACAGTGAATCACATGATGCAAAAGCATGCATAAAACAGATAAAAATCACAAGAATTGCTGCACTTTCCATGTGTCTCTAAGACATTAGATTGTTTCAAACATCAGTCATTTGCCGATAGGATGTCAGAGGACACGGACTGTCGTAAAGTGTGCACTGTGATTTAATACTACATTACTCACATGAGTAGCCATTGAGTTCTTGCTATCGTCCTGCTTTCACACACACAACCATTCACTCTTCTTTAACCCACTTCTCCATTCTCATTTCTTAAATGCAGAACAGAGTAAAAGTTTAGTTCAGGTATGTGGACATTTGTGTGCGCATTAAAGGGTTAAAACAAATGTTGATCTAATCGTCTAACTAATGCTCCAGTGAGCAGTACAATTTCCTTGTCTTTTCCTACGCCTGTAAAACTGACACTCATGACGAGTTGGAAAAAAGAAAGGAGGGAAAAAAGAGGAGAGAAGTGAGCTGACAGGCAAAATACCCTCTCATCCAGCTGTCTGACCCCCCTCCTTGCTCTCTCTCTCTCTCTCCGTCTCTCCCAGAGGGTTTGTCCTTCTGGTCTCGTCCATGATGAATGGACCTGTCTAAAGAAACTCATCCTAGACCCAATTAGAGACAGAGAGAGGAAGAGAGACAGGGAGAGAGAGAGGGGATGAGTGAGAGTAAGAAAGAGTGACAGGGAGACTGCGATAGAGAGAGAGAGAAAGAATCCCCAAAACAAGTAAGCTATTCAGGAAAGAACTGTATTATTTTAGTCTATACTCACTTTCAAAGCAGGGTTTCTATAGTGTTTCATACACTGTACTAGACTGCTGGTCTGAATTCATTTAAACGCACATGTACAGACAAAAAAAAAAAAAAATGCTGCAGCAGGGGTTTTAAACTTCTTGATGCCAAAGTCTCCCAGTTATTTATTTTTATGCATTGTTTGACAATGAAAATATAGAACTCGTTTTATATTTTAGGAGGGGATCACAAAAAGATCAGATTTTGGGAGTCTATATTGTTTATGGACACTGTACTGAAGGTAAATCAAATCATTATCATCACACTGTAAGTTGACAGTACATCTTTCTGCACATTGTTTGTGTATTAATAGAGCTATAAATTTGTAAAAAAAAAATAAAAAATAAAAAATAAATATACATTTTAAATTCAAATTTATTTGAAAATGTCTAACAAGAACGAAACTATCAAATTCTGGAAATGTGTTAAATACTGCTTTAAAAATAATTAAATTAACATTTAATTACACAGTCTCAAAAATAGATTTTGTAAAACCTTTCTATTTTTTCTCAAGTTTAAGTAGTGGGTGTGTGTGTGTGAGTGTGTGTTGCTTTCCATAGACATACTGACTTTTATCCTGTACAAACTGTATATTCTATCCTATATATATATATATATATATACATTTTACATTATTAGCAACTTGAGAAAATTAAATAACACTTTTACCTTTAAATGTCCCAAGAGGGAGTTTATGCCAAGTAGAGGTAACTTATAACAACTTATGAGAACAATTTCGGAGAACGATTTTGGATACTGCCATCTTTGTAGGCACATTTTATCCCCATAATGTAGGTTTTACCAGGCCACCCGCCCACACACACACACACACACACACACACACACACACACACACACACACACACACACACACACACACACACACACACACACACACACACACACACACACACACACACACACACACACACACACACACACACACACACACACACACACACACACACACACACACACACACACACACACACACACACACACACACACACACACACACACACACACACACACACACACACACACACACACACACACACACACACACACACACACACACACACACACACACACACACACACACACACACACACACACACACACACACACACACACACACACACACACACACACACACACAGGAAGATCAGACACCCACCTGAAAGACCCACTGGGAGAATTCTGTACAGCAGTGAATAGAGGGCTTTTCCTTGATGCTTCTCAATTTCCTCTGGGCTTTTGTTGTTTTGGTGTGTTTGTTTCCTGCTTACAAGTGGAGAGTGTGTGTGAGTATTAGTCGTCTGTAGCTCAAAGGCACGCACACTCACACACACACACACACACACTCTCTCTCTCTCTCTCTCTCTTGAAAGAGGTCTTAGGACTTTAACCTTGTCGGTTTAAGCTGTAATGTAACTGACAAGAAGACAGCAGGAAGTATGTGTGTGTGTGTGTGTGTGTGTGTTGCGTGAATGAGAGGGAGAGAGAGAGAGAGAGAGAGAGAGAGAGACAGAAGGGAAACTGAGAGAAAATAGAAAATTACTCAAAGACTTGGAGGGGATTGAAAGCTAAATCCTTAATTTTAACAGATTTAAAAAGATTCCCCCGTTAAAACACAGGGATGCATAGGCTACATTTGGAAAATCCATTAATACTGTTGTTACATCAACGGTAAAAAAAAAAGAAAAAAAAAAAATCAGGATACAGAAAAAATAAAGATGAAAAAATAGGGAAATCTATAGGAAATATTTTGGTTTATAAAAAAATAGGTTTTACTGTAAAATTGTTTTTCAATTAACTACTGAACATTTTACAGGCATGGGTGAGAACTTCCACAATCACCTTCGGAGTGCAGCCACTAAACAGATACATCTAGTTAGAGTGGGATAAAGACCTAGGCCCGTATTCATAAAGATTGAAGATGAATCCTTTTAGAAAACTTTTAATTTATCTTAAAAACTTTTACGTAGGACTCTTAACTTAAAAGCAATTCGGGACCGATCTAAAAGCAACTATGAGTAAGGAAAAGACAAAAACTTTCATCTTAGTGAGGAGTCGGGATTGACCCCGTTGCTATGTATGACACAATCTTTTAAAGAGTCTGTGATTGGGTGGTTGTCCAAGAAGGGAAAAAAAGAGTGATTTTAACAGGATTTTAAAGGTGCAAATCGCAAGTCAGTTTTTGCAGAACTACGCTCACTCTGGCGACAAGCGAAACTGCAACCAGAGGTGTGCGCGCTCATGGCTCACACACACACACGCACGTTTGAATGAGCTGTTCATAACCAAAGGAGCATCAGCCGCACACGTCTTTTGTTACAGTCATAATGAGGTAATAAAGTTATAAATCTGCAAGTCATTTAAAATATATGAAAAGAAAGGCATTTGAGTAAATTACACACTTATGTGTGTGTGTGTGTGTGTGTGTGTGTGAGGGGGAAACGGGGGTGGTAGAAAACTTCTATCTCCATGTTGAACTGTTTTATGTGCTTACTGTATACTTATGATTGTATCATTATGGAAACACGTTCATGAACAATATAAGTTATTACTTTGTATAGCTCTAGAGTGATTGAATAGAAAACAGACCAAGAAGAGATGGAGGAGATGGATTTGGAAGTTAAATTTAAAGACAGTCCAGAGAAAGTGATCAGACACAGAAGAGAGGAAAAACAGACAGGAAGAGAGGGTAAGAATGAGAGTTGGAGGGGGTCAGATACAAGGAGGGAGAGAAAGAGAGAGAGAGGATAAAGAGAGGATGACAGCACAATTAGGGATTTTAATTCTCTGCATGACTGAGTAAGTCCAGTCTACATGATAATGAGCAGTTTCAATGTAATAAATCTTTATGATACACTGACACACACACTCTCTCTCTGCATGGCATCAACCAGGTTTACGTTGATCATTTCTCTTTTCACAAATATTCAGCACATTTTATACAAAGTAAAAAGACTAGGCTGAGCCTTGTTAAAACTTGTTGAAAGTTTCAGAAATTATCTGTTCTGGAACCCTTAAAGGGATAGTTCACCCAAAAATAGAATATTCAGTCATCATTCAGTCACCCTCATGTTGTATGACTTTCTTTCTTCAGAACAGAGCACTATAGTATCCATTTCTTCACACTTCAGTCCAGTAGGGGCAGAAATATTCACCAATTTTCTATATTTTTTAAATGATTTTTTTAATGGTGTTTTTATGCACCAGTTTAATAAAGGCAATTCCCCCATTTCACCAGAAGTATGGTCTCATCTCTGATGGTGAGGTCAGATCTCACCATCAGAGTGCCTCTGAAATTATATGAAGAAACAGAAAAAACAGAGACTAAGACCAGAAGAATGCATTGAATGGCGACTGTAGAACACACAAGCCGAATCCCGGACATTTTGGGCGATCTTGAAACACATTTTCAGGCAGACTCATCACGGAGACTCACTAGTAGCCTAGACTTGTTGTTTAACTACTGCACTCTGTTACCAGTAGGCATGGCCTCCTAGGGCAGCGAAGCAAGTGCATTCTGGGAGATGTTGTCTTTCATCCACATAAGCCAAAAATAAATTTTCTTGCTTTTCTCAGTCTAGAAAGCTCCAAATAATTTCACATTTCTTCTACATAAATGACCCATTTTAAATACACATTCATCTTTCCAGAGGTGAAGTATCCCTTTAAGAGGCCCATCTGTTACTGTTTTCCATGTTCGTAGAGTTAGTTTTTCTGGAGTAAATCGGTGTTTACCACTGATCCATATAATGCCATTATAGATCAGTGGTGTTTACACCATGGTTTACACTGCCTTTTTTAAATGGCGGGTGCCAGTGTTTTCGTGCGTTCAGCCAATCGGCGTACACTAACGTCACAGAAAGCACTCTGAAGTAGGAGATAAATTAGTTAACTTACTCCAAAAGGAGTTCCTAGAACTAAATTCGATCATATTTCCTGCAGTGCGAACACACCAAAATCCGGGAATTTCCGCCAATAGATCTAGGAACTATGGAAAGGTTCCTCCGGTGCAAAAGCGGTTTAACTCTAGTAGTTAAAAACAAAACTGCATGCATTTTGCAGAAGAACATTGCTTTGGTTGTGCTTCAGCTCTGACACCAAATGACTGCGGATGAAAATGACCCTTTACTACAGATAATAATTTACAATAAACTCAGTTAAACTCTTTTAGAGAGGTATATATGGCAATGTATATGTTTTATCTTGCTCACCTGTCGAGTAAGTGTTGCTTTTTCAACATTCCAAATCCTGATGCCATCTCCAAAAAACCAAGCCAATGTTGATTGTCGTTTATATGAGCTCAGTCATGTTCTCTTCGTGCCAACAGCTTTAACTCCTCTGTTCTGCGTTTTTTTTTAAAAATGGGTGACTCCCTGGGGTTGGAGATTTAGCGCGCTTTATGTCAACCTTTCTTGCTCGTCATTTTTTTTTTACAGTCTATGGATATGGTCATGACAAATAACGTTAACCGGTGCCGCTCTCACTCCACACCATGGGTCAATGTCAAACGCCATTTCTGTACCCTCGAAGAGAACTTTGAGAAGATGACACCATTTGTAGGGGAGTTCCAAACGAAAAGTGAACGGAATCCCTTCAAGTCGGTAAGCGAAAGGAACCTGAAAAGAACATGCGATGGTCACTTCAAGGAAGCAACTCATCATGGTCATGTGACCTAGGGTGATTCATTTTAAGTCTGGATATATTCCTGCATAGCTTTGTTGTGGTAACTTTCCATGTGAAGCTAACATTATGTGGTCTTTTATTGTTCTGGCTTTTGTTTAAATGGCTTTATTATTACACTGCGCCCTACAAAGTCCCCACGTCAAGGGCCCTGCCCTTCAGAGCACCATGCATGCTCACTTCTGATTGGAATTTGCCATTCATGCCTCAAAGTAGCTGGAGCACGTGTGTAAACGTGGCTTGATAGAACGTTCTCTATCAAGCCACGTTTACACAAAGCCGGGTATTTAGCAAAACGAATATTTTCCCCCTCTCCGTTTTCAAAAATAACATCGTTCACACACCCGAGCGCCATCATAACTATGCCAAACCTATAGGCGGCAGTGTAGGGGTTAAATTGGATTTGTCACGTTACAGGCCTATTTATTTCACTTCAAAATGGCGAAATTAGACAAAACTATAGCCTATTAATTTGCCTGATTATTTTTTGTCATTCGTTTAACATTTATGACCTAAAAAATTTAAAATATGAAATGTTAAGTTTAGCCACTTACATCTTTTCTTACAAGCGTCGAGTCGCTCTGCTGAAATTCGCGCTCAGCAGCGTCTGTGAACACAAAGCCCGCCTACTTTGATTTGATTTGTCATCTCAAATATTCTGACATTGACGAGCAGTGACAGACCAATGAGGCTCAGATGAACACGAACACACACACAAACACACACACCCTGTCCTCTGTTTTTGACGTGCTCTCTGCTCGCGCGCTGAATCTGATAACATTAAAATTCTGTTAAAAACAGATTGAACACGAAATTCTGTCGCCTTACGTTTAGGGGGGCTGATGTCGTAGGAAATTTATTTCACAAAACGATGTTGTTACGAATCCTCACGCTTTTTAAAGTGGGCATACGGAGATCTTTGACATTTCCTAGTGGGCATACACAAATCTTTGACATTTTCTAGTGGGTATACGGCGTATACCACGTAGACTACACTACTGGTTTCTCCCATCCCAGTTCACACGACAATAACCAGCGTTTTCAGAAATCTCCACGTTGGCCGGAGTTTTTAGAAATAATCGTTTTCTGTGATAAAAACAGGGTTTTCGTGTAAACGAGAGCATGCAGGTCTAAATAAGCACAATATGCTTACCATAGTGAATTAGGCAAACGTGTTTTGGAAGAATGAGTGAAGCAGCATTGACTCAAAATTTAATTTTAATTAATTTTAAACAAAAAAAAAATAAAAAGATACAAAATGCACCTTTTCAACACACATTGTATTAAGTGGAATATAGTTTCATTTAAATAATCAAATGGTTTATGGCAATTTGTTTCCTCAAATGGTTTGAGTTACTTGTTGGGTTTCACAGAATTTCTTGACTGTTTATTAACACACTTAGGCTACTAGTAGGCTAGTCTAAAATATTTTTGTTGTAATAATATATCCCTTGTATAATCCCTTGTCATAATTTTAAAAGTAGGCTACACTTATCTTGATGTGTTGGCTAACACATGTAAAGTATGTATAATTTAGCTAAAGTAGGCCTATGTAACTAAATATTGCATTTAAAGTTAATGTTTTAAATATACCAAAATGCAACATCATTATATATTTCAACATGACATACAAGCTGACATTACAGTATATTTTAGATTACCATAAATGCTTGTCAGTAAATATATTTCAAAGACAAGAAGTAAATATGAAGTTAAATATAAAGATATCAATATAATTGATTTGACTGCACTGACACTATTGGATGAGAACTGAACTGAGCTGCACGTCAACATCCCTGTTTTCAGCAAAACTGCTTTATAGATGAAATTAATTAATTCAATAATCGATGATCTTTACAGAACAGAATCAATACTGAACTGACTTCAGCTAAACAATGGCTGTTTTCTTTTAGAGAGGCTGTAAAACCGAATTGAACGCTGTTTGCATCATTGAATCATTTTCCTGTTATCTCTGTAAAGCATTAAAACAATCTATTGTATAAAGCGCTAGGCTATATATATAAAGTTGACTTGAATAGATGTGCTGAAGTCCAATTTATGTGGGTAAAAAAAAATTCTCTAAAGATTATTAAAATGCATTTGATATAAATGTAATGTTCATGATATCCCTTTTAATTCTAGTACAAGTAAGCTAACCTGTAGCCTTTGTATGTCTAAAAAAAGGTGTGACGCCCATTAAAAAGCAGTAAAAATGCCATTCTGTCTTGTATCTTCAACTATAATTGTATGTACAGTACAAATATCATGTCATTGGTCTGCACTGCTGGCATATTTGCCAATAGTTTTCTCAGGCTGAAAAGACATGTCGGCATGAGAATCAAACTCTTCATTTGTTCCTCAACCACTGGAACCAGTCGTCCGTTAACAAAACAACACAGTGAATAATTTTTCCCATTGGAGACATCACACGCCGCCATCTACTGTACATGCCTATTAGCTCTGGCTCTGTGTGTGTGTGTGATGGAAACCCAGATCTCTGGAATATGAAGTCCCCTAATGAACAGGCACCATCAATGGAAAGCAAAATTCGTTAAAACTGAAGGAGGTAATTGGAAAGTGAGCCATCACAGTGCAGGCGCCTTCTGAATCTGTCAGATTCGTAATGAAGAGAAACATCACTGCCTTCGTTGACCCAAGAAAACACACAAAGACAAGCAGAGGAAGGGGTAAACATGTTCACCTCATTACGTTTAGCTCCTCAATGCTGTATAAGTGAGAGTAATGAAGGAAAAGACACGGGGTCATGTGTTAGCAGACACTTTAGGGTACATGCACTTACATGAAATCAAATTCACCTTTTCTCACTTTAAGCCTGTTTAAAACACTTTAATTACTTAAAGTAATTAATAAAAAGATTTTGTCTGTATAAGGTACCAAAGAACATTCATATGAGGAAGAGCAGAAAAACAGAAAGAGACGGCTTAAGGAGATGTGAGTGATGACAGCAAGCGTCTGTTCCCACAGCTGGCCCTTGCCCCGCCTCTATGAAATGCACAGCAGGAGTCATTATCAGTGGGGGGGTTAGTTCAACCCCATATTACCACCTTACCCCCCCATTAACCATCCACCCCAGCAGCTCGCACACTTCATCTGATGTTAACTATGTAAGCACTCATATCTGTCACACTAATAGCTATTGTTATGCTGATATGCACAGTAGGACTGACACACAGGTTGCTCCCACTTCAATCATAATAGAACGGTTAAAGCAAGATAAATACATGATCATACCAGCATGTGTCATATTGGTTTTACAGACATAACATAAAATGATGGGAGGGGTTTTAGCTATTGATGAGCCATTTAATTGACCTTTTTTCTTCTTCCAATTCACATATTTATTTTGCTGAGTAAATATTTCTTGACTATAAGATAAGCTTAGAATTGAACTTGACTTTAAAGTCATAAAATGAAACTTCACACTATATTTTCAAAGTGTAAATCATCCATTCGTTTTTTTTTTACCTTGTAATTAATTAAAACAATCCGATACTCTTTGATGATGTAGAGTAGACCGCTTCAATCATTTAGTCCCTTAAATCCCACCCCTTTACAATCCACCGAAAGTCTTTTCATAATCCATTCTATGTATATGTAAGTCACAATACTGAAGAAAAGATCTGTCGCTACATATGAAGAGTTCAGATGCAAAAGCCTCTAAATGCCATTTGAAATTTTCTTCTTTAATGATGATTTTTATCAAACTTGTATATTTAAGTTCAGTAATTTCACTTAAATAACAATTAATAGGTAATTATCATTGCCATTTAAGTGAAATCACTGAACTTAAATATACAAGTTTGATAAAAATCATCATTAAAGAAAAAAATGTCAAATGGCATTTAGAGGCTTTTGCATCTGAACTCTTCATATATAACTACAAATATTCCACTTTGCGTTCAGTCAATATATTATAGTGTACTAGCTCAATCAATTAAAACAAATTGCAGCATTGGTGAAAGCATTAGAGAGAGTGCAGAAACTGCGTAGCAATGATAAGATCTTCAATCTCGCGATCAACAGACTGTCATCTGCTTGCTCAATGTGCATCACGGTAACATTTTATGTGAAGGGAATAGATCTAGATACTTCAACAACTTCTCATGATTCGTTAAACTTGGTAGCTATAACAGCAAAAATGTATTCGAGAGAGTTTCACATGTAATGCGTAGCTATTTCAATGCTAGCATTTCAGCCAATCACAGCAGTGGCCGGTTACACTGAATCCCACAGCAGACACGCCCCTTCAAACAGAGCGTTCAATTCAGAGGCTGAAATGATAACATAAGTAAACCAGGAAACATTATAAAATAATAAAATAACCCCATTCTACAGCACCTTTAAAAAGATTTATTTAATCAATCACAAGTCAGATTTTCATTATTACAAAGCAAACATGAACAAAATGACAGACATCTTGAAAAGGGTAATAGATTAGAAGCTGTACATATTAAAACAAATAAAACATGACACTAACACTATATCATGGAGACGAACACAAAAACAAATAAAAGACGAGACAGACATGTGCTGCCATAATGCTTTATAAAGTATTGCTTATTGCTAAATTAGGATGTATAAAGAAACAAACTTTTTTTTGCATTTCTGTCTAGAGAAGAACATCAAATAATACTGCACTGCCTCCCACACATAAATGATGAAAAATGATAGACTTCAACTGGAGGCTCATCTATAATGTACATCAAAAATACTCGGCCCAAATCCTCTGATGTAACACAGGGTGGACCCATGGTGATGTCAGAGTGACATCAGATGTTAGTGGAGGACAGGATGTCCTCTACCAGGTGTTTATACACCCACGCGTCACCTTTGAGACGCTGTCGACGGATCCCAACCACCTCAGGTTTCTGCAGGATACAAACCTCCAGCTCGAACTGCATGGTCACCTTTCCAAAGTCTGACTGTGTGTGGCACTTTAGTGTAAACCTAACAGAAAAAGAGGACATGATAGCATTTAACAACTATACTAAATTAATTACAGCAGCGGTTCCAACACATGCGCTACAATATATCCAATATTTGTGCTGTAATTAGGGATGTTAACGATTAATCGGTGATCGATTAATTGTCGATAATACATTTAATCGATAAAACTAAGCAGGTTAATGCACGTACATGCTGCTCAACCGCGAAACATGTAAAGCGAGCGCGCCGGAGTTATGTTTGGGATTATTTTACACCATCTTGACTTTGTTTTGTGAAAATGTAAGTTTTAATTTTGTGTTTATTTTGCGTAGGCCTATCTATGACTGATTAATTTAATATAGAGAATAGGATCGTGATGTCAGCTGATCCCAGTAAAGCAAGGCATTGTGGGATTTTAGGATACGAAAAGTAGTTGTAGCAGCGTAGTAGTTTTGGCGGTAGACTAAGGATTAACGCGCGCTGTTGTAAAGCGTGCGGTGATCATCTTGAGTGCGCACAGCTAAAACGGCAAATGTACGACTAATAATGACTATGATTGGGACTGTCATATCACATTACATAACATTATAAAGAGAACATTTGTAATAAAACAATGTGAATTTTTTGGGTTTAGTTGGCGTGTTTCATCGCGTTGCTCCAGGAAGAGCGCCTCCACAACATGAGTCATGCTGTATGGCTAGTAACTTTTTGTGCAGATATAATTTTCAATATGTTTATTTTGCATCTGATTAATCTCATATAGGATGCATTTCTTTTGAGTTAAATAACGCGCTAGCAAAGTGCTCCAGTTTACTAGTGTTCATTCAACACGCACCTCAAGCACCAATGCACGGCTAACAATAACTATAATTGGGACTGTCACATACATAACATGAGAACACTATTTTATATTAGTTCAATAATATTTAAACTACCGGTATCCCGTTTTCAGCGCATTGTTCCAGGAAGAGCGTACACAGTCTGACAAGGATGCATCCGAAACTGCGTTGGTGACACACATTTTTTAAGTAATTTAATTAAATGACCAATCACATCGAAACATTTTACAATCCTACAAGCCCTTTATTTAGATTAAAACCCTTCTCATTCATTCGGAAAGGTAGCCTTTTGAGTATTTGCATACCCTGTCATGCTGTTGGCCATGTGCCACTGTAGCACATATTGCAGTATTAAGGCTAATTATTGATCGATTAATTGACCATTAATATGCTGTAATTATGACAAAGCTGCACATTTACAAACTATTTAGATTTATAGAATTAATTAACATGCAATTATGTTCTGTATTAGATAATTAAAATAATAGTTATTGAGGGGAAAATAAAATAAATTGGATTTTAGTTGAT
Source organism: Pimephales promelas (assembly GCF_016745375.1). Next base: position 16,069,912 of record NW_024121100.1, read on the forward strand.
TTCTAAAATCAACTTAGTTGATGTTTAAGCATTTTAATTTAGATAAGAATTAGATTTTTTAAACTATAATATCAGTTTATTAATTTAAATACTTTTATTTTATTCTGAAGTTAGCATTAAATCGCCACTGGAAAAGGAAACACAAATTTGAATTGCCATTTCAGGAAACACTTGATGTAAGAGTTGAACTTACCCTTTCTGAACAAAGTCCACATTCTTCTCTGGTAAAATGCTGAGAATCTGATTGAGCACTTGGTCAGCATTAGTCTGACTGGTGAATGTCACATTGTATTGAGCCTGGAAAACATTAACAGCATACATCTGCATTATGGAGAGACATCCAGCAATGGACACATTAAAAAAGGTGTGTAGCAAATGTTAAAGTGACAGTTCAACAACTTTTCTCCTCACTTATCAAGGGTCCTGTTTACACCTGGTATTAAGAAGCGTTTGTCAATCGGATGACAAGTAGACGAGGGAGACAAATTCCCGTTTACACCTGGAATTTTAATCTGTCTCTTTTGTCCACTTTCAACCACTCCTGTTCTGATTTCTTCAAGGGGAGGGGAGGGTCTATGGGTGGGTAAATGTATGGTTTTTTTTTCAGATCAAAATAACCTTGCACAATTTACATATGAAAATGCCCAGAGACGACGGAAAAACATATGGAGAAGACTCGCTGTGAGTGTGTGTCAGAAATCAGGAATGGTGAGAGAACATACTGTAGTGCTTGGGACATTTTAGTCTTCAAACCAACAAACAAACCAAACCAAAAACAACTTGGGACATTTTTGTGTCTTCAGCCAACAGTGTAAATCCCATCAGGCTAGCGCACTTCCCATGTTGTTTACACATTAGGACAGAAGGTGGTGATGAGCGTTAACACTACGAAAGAAATGCGTTGCATTTTCGACTACCTGGAAGTGGTCGAAAGTGGACAAGCTCAAAACACCTGTATTTAGCATCGTCTACTTGTGATCTGATCGTCTTAACAGCAGGTGAAAACATGTCTTTTGAAACCATTTTTATTCCTTTGATCACAAAATGTTCTTAAGTTTTTTCTATACAATGAAAGTAAATGGTCACCACATCTGTCAAGTCACCTTTAGCCCTTTTTACAATACAGATCTAATACACAATACAGATACAATACAGAAAGCAGCTTTACAGTGATAACAGGAAATTAAGTAACAGAGATTGTTTTAGCTGTACAGCAGCTCTAAAGGAAAGTCATTGTCTAGTTTAAGTAAGTTCACAGAGTTGATTCATTACCGTTGTGAAGATCATTAGTTTTAATTTATGTGCCATTTACACGACACTGCTTTCAACTGAAAATAGAACTTTCTACGTGTTCTAACCATTTATTTACACGACAGCGTTTTAGTGCCTGAGAACGCAAACTTTAAAATGGGGTTTAAAGTGCGAGTTTTTGAAAACGATACCATTATCATCTCCGTGTAAATAAAAAAAAAAAGAATGCATATGTGTGTGGGCTCATTGTCTTTCTTTACAAAGTGACATTGCTAATTACAGTACTTGTCTGGCATGCATAATACAGAACAGAAAAGTCACGAAAATTAATAAAATCTTATAACTCTATTGGAATTTTTATAATGAATATATTTTTTTCATATTATGCTAAACTCAAAAATATTTTATAGGGTAATCATTTTTCCTGTATCAAAAAAAGGAAAGAGTCATGGGAACTTCGCATAAGAACACTCATGGGAACTTTGCATAATGCTGTGTGGACAACTTTAAGTATTTTTTATTTTTTTTAGTTCACAGGTTTAGGACAACATGAGGGTCACGTGTAAATGATGACCTATCCCTGTTAAACACATTTGCCCCCAGTTTCACAAATAAGTCTTAAATTTAGTCCCAGACTAAAATGCCTGTTTAAGCGGTTTTAACTGAAAGCAACTTGCACTGACGTATCTTAAAATAAGTTTACTTTGTTTACCCATGGTGAGACGCTGTTAAAGCTACTGGTTGCAGCAGAGTGATAAATATGAAAAATAATAATTATAAATCTATGGAATATGGAAAAACAAGGAACATTTTAGGCAGTCAAAAGCACAAAGGACAAACAACACAATCTTAAAAGACTAAGATGTGAAGAAATGAATAATACCTTAATTTTGCGTGGTCCGTCTCGATGTCCTCTCTTCTTACTGGGTGTAAGCATTGTAATAACTTTATCCAGGCCTCTTTCCAGACTGCCAAACACTTTTCCTCCCTTACGCTTCTGCCCACTGTCCACTTGACAGCCAGCCAGGTCCAGAGATCGAGACCTGGACACATAGGAAATGCCGTTTAGAACACAATTGCACATTTCTGTAGTTGTGAAATTATTATAAAGCAATACAAGCTTCGCCAAGATGCAATTACTGGACAATGGGACAGTTAAAATTATAAATGGCTTCAGATTACTCAAAGTGCGTGCAGCAAGTCCAGCAAGTCATAAAGGTAAAACAAAACATTTATGCATTACTTTTTAAAGGGTTTGTGATCATTAAGTTTAAAAAATAATAATAATAATAATTTGTTTTCGGCAAAGATACATTAAAAAGATGAAAAGTGACTTTTAAAGACTTGAGTAAAGACCTTTACATGATAAAAAAAAATAAAAATACATGTCAATACTGTTCATTTATACTTTCTCTTTCTCAAATCTCTGAGATTTGTTTTCATGATAATTTAATGTAAAGAGTTTTATCTCTAAAAACTGTTTAGCGTATACGCTACTATATGGGGGCATATAATAAGTAAAGAGAAATCGCTAGTTAATATCACTAACAAGGCTCAAAATAGCCCCACACTAACATAATGAGGTTCCCTACATGCAAAATGAAGCATTGAGAACTTTGTAAGAGTACAGACCTTTTAATAAGAAGATATTTTATAAAGGCAGTACACTTCGTGTATACAGGCAGCAGCCATCTTTGGAAAACAGTCTCGACAAGTCGAACCACGAATTTGCATGTATGGAGCCTCATTATGCTACGGTGTTAGTGTGGGGCTATTTTGAGCCTTGTTAGTGGTATTAAGAAGTGATTTCTTTTTACTTATTAAATGCCCCCATATACTAGTGTCTGCGCTAAACAGTTTTTAGAGATAAAACTCTTTACATTCAATTATCATGAAAACAAATCTCAGAAAATGGTCAACTACAGTAGGTACCAATGTGTAATTAGACCAAAGGTTCATTTTGCGCCGGAGTTCTCCTTTAAGCAGAACATCTGTTTTCAACATTGATAATGTTTCTTGAGCATCAAATCAGCATACTAGAAATATTTTTGAAGAATAATTTGACTGTGAAGACTAGAGTAATGATGCTGAAAATCCAGCTTTTTCAAATAGTAATATTACTGTTTCTACTGTATGTTTGATCAAATATATGTACCCTTGGTGAATATTAAAGACTTCTTTTAAAAACAAAATGTTTGAACGATTTATATAATTGGCTAAAAAAACATAATTTGAGTTGGGGAAAAATTCTTTTTTTAAAAATATGATTTTTAAAGGTAAAGTGTCAATGATTATCTAATTTATTTCAAAATGAGATTCCACCCTCCGTTTACAATTGTTTTACTTCAGGGAAAGCTTCAGCGGTGGCTCGTCAGGGGAGGCACAGCCTATCCAAAGATTTGAGGTGAAAAATGGGAGAAGGATGATTTAATGTTAATAAAACATTAAATGTTGAAGTTGGACATATTGTGCAATCAGCTTCGCTTAAATGGCAAAATGTGCTCTTTTAACGTGGACATCTAAAAGGACAAGGATTCTTTTATCAATTTAATTTTCTTGCTGTATGCGTCTTTTTATTTTTACTTTATTTATTTTTTTACATTTTATGTTTAAAAGTCAAGTCGCATTTATTTATATAGCGCTTTTTACAATACAGATTGTATCAAAGCAGCTTCACAGTGATAACATGAAAATAATAATACAACACAGACCAATAATATTGTTGAATATTAAATGTAGTTTTAAATATAAAAGTGCCGAAAAAGCCATTTTAAGGCAGTGTAAAAATTTAAAAATAAAATAAAAAACAGAGAGAGGATACACAGACAGCTACAATTAATGTGCCTCTATTTTAAAATCTATGAGCCTCCACTGGAAAGATTTCATTATTATTATTATTATATATATATATATATTTTTTTAATGAAGGGTCGAAAGGATAAACAAAGCAGATCTATTTATTTTCACAGCCTTAAGCCTTCTTTACTCATATTTATGAAGAGTGGCAATAATTCTTCTGACCACAATTATGTTTATGAATATTTAAAAAGCCCTTTGTACACTTAAACTGTGAAATCTGCTTGGAATGGAAGCAATTTTTATAATCCCTTTTGTTCATGGGGCATAAGTTATACACTACACCTTTAAATCCCACAGCCCTCTTCTCCATTCTTTCTATCCACTGTTAATTTGACCCTTCTCACAAAATACAGAAAGTTCTCTACCTTCTCTCGGGGCTAAAAGCCAGTATATTTAGTTCTCCTTGTTGGCTGCACTGCTGTTGGTCAATCTCTCTCCTGTGGGACATTTCTTTAGTGGCACTGCCCGGTCCTGCACACACAACACAAAGGATAAACACGTGTCACTAAATGCTACATGCTGCCGAAGCACTGGGAACAGCGACATGTACACCTGTCAGTATGCGCTTCGGGAGTTGTCTCGTACACACGGGCATGCGCACACACACACGCGCTCCGTCCCCAGTGTGCTCCTGTCTGTTCCAGTGCAGGAGGTGGTGTGTGACAGTAACGAGGTGGACACAGTGGATGTTGGGACATGAATACTTTTCCCCAGGTATATTGAGCCCATACAGAGACACACACACACACACACACTCCGGTCAAAGTGAATCAAACTAAAGACGCTAGATGAATGAAAAGCACAAAACACACACATTCTCTTTTTAGGTGCATTCTTAGATACTCTTGATGCCAGATGCCATTGAAGCATCTGCAGTTGTCAGGCTACTGTGCAAAATGACACCTAAAATGCATCATTTGCAGAAAATGAGCATTTAGGCTCTATCAGATTACAAGAAAAAAAAATATCCAGAGAAATGATCCAGGTATTGCCACTAGTGAAGAGCCAGATAACCCCAATTCACCAATAAAGCAATTTCGTTAAGCTTTCATTTTGTTGTGTAATAATATTTCACAACATTACAGTTTTTACTGTATTTTTAATCAAATAAATGCAGCCTTGGAAGCAAGTCTTTAAAATAAATAAATAAATAAATATATATATATATATATATATATATATATATATATATATATATATTTATATATAATCTTACCAACCACAAACTGTTGAACAGAAGAGTATCATTTAGTACACAGGCAAAAATAATTGATTTTAGAAAAGTGTGCTCTTCAGATATATAAGATGTACAGAAAAAGACATTATTTCAACACAGGATTGCAAAACTTAGCATGTTTTCAGATAACAACTTCAAAAGTATACAAAAGTCCATCAGTTGTACAGTTGTGGTGCCATGATGTATAATGATTCATTACCCAGCTCACCTTTGTTTGTGTCACTGCTTGTGTAAGTGATGTTGTTGTTGGGTGTTGTTGCTACAGTTCTGTTGGATTTGACCTTTCTGCTGCTCATTGGAGTTCGGGGGGCAGGCAGAGCAAAAACATCTCCATCTGTGCTAGTCACCACATTCTCTTTATTTTCTTTGGTTCTACCACGCTTCTCTGACTTCTGTTGGTGGGTTCTTCCAAGCCCTATGATGGGGGAGTAGTCTACTTCATTCCGTCTCTTCTCTGATGTTTCAGAGGTGAACTTCTGAAAAAGACAAGAGTTTCCACATTAAAAAGGTCATGACATAAATCAAATTTGCCTGGATCTTTTGACATTAGAGGCCTTGTACCATTAAAGTTTCATAGCTTAAAACATCCTCCTCATTATGAACAAAGCATTTATTTAATCAAGCTCCAAAAACGGCTCAAAATTGTATCGTCAGTCACATGGGCAAATATATTTGCATATGACTGCCTCCATGGCATAGACATGACGAATAGTTTTACATAATACCACCGAAATACAAGACAAAATAAAGGCGGCCAGAGAAAAGGAGATTGCGGAGAAATAAAAAGGATGTAAAAACAAGACAGGCCAAATAAGCAGCACTGGACAAGAGGGAAGAGCAGACAAATAAAGAGAACATGGAGGCTAACCATGCGTGGAGTGTTTGTGGTCTGTGTGTTCTTGGGCGTGAGAGGGGTCCAGGGATTCTCGTCATCGTAGCAATCAGGGGGGAAGACCATAGAGCCAAGCACCACTGGGTGAACACCATCATCATCCTCACTGAAGCGTAGACTCTTCTTCAGCTGAGATACGGACACACAAAATTAAACTCCTGTAAAATGACTGCAACTACACATCAACAAACACCTGAATACAGTGATATTTAAGTCACAGTATTTGTTATAATTATTTATCTACACACATTTTTTCGATTAAATGTACCTTTATAATCTTTAATGGAAATAACTTCCCCTCCCTCTTGCAGCAACATCTCATCTATTCTCTAATGATTCGTTTACTGGCGCGAGGGCGGGACAACCTGTCTCTCACATGAGATCACAGCAATAGCAAACTACAATGATCCAATCAATTCCTGATGAACAAATTCGAGACCCACCCTACTTTTTTTTTAATCCGAAAAGCCGTTTCACTCGGATATACATCATAACAGGGGAGAGAATAATGAAATCAACAAACACATCTATCACTCCAGTCCCGTGTGACTGAATCTGAAATACCCTTTTCAAAAAAGTACCAACACATTACCAACACATAGCATGAACTGAACATTATGCAATCATAAAGCATCTAATAATAGCTTTTTGGTCATGACTTTATGAATATGAAAGACTTACTTGTATGTCCTGTAAAGGAGAGTACATAGGCTCAAGCATGGGGCATTCTGCACTCAGACGCACTGGGCGGCCGTGACGCTTTTTAGCCAGCAATAAAAGGTAGGTGGCGGTCATGTGATCATACTTCCACTGAAGAAACAGGCACAAAGTAATGATTTCTCTTTGCGTGACTCATGTATTCTCTTGTTGATAAGTCTCATTTCAGCTGTTAAAGGAATACTCCACCCCAAATATGAAAATTCTCATCATTTACTCACCCTAAAGTTGTTTCAAACCTGTATGAGTTTCTTTCTTCTGCTGAATACAAATGAAGATATTTTGAAGAACGATTGGAACCGAACAGTTGTTAGGCACCATTGACTTCCATAGTAGAACAAAAAAAAAATAATACTATGGAAGTCAATGGTGCCAAAGTTCTGATCGTTCTTCGGAATATCTTCCTTTGTGTTCAGCAGAAGAAAGAAACTCATACAGGTTTGAAACAACCTGACGGTGAGTAAATGATGACAGAATTTTCATTTTTGGGTGGAGTATACCTTTAAAAGGCAAGCAGCTTTGGCTGATGCTCTGGAATCTACTGACATCTAGTGGTCATAGTAATAAATTCACATAAATTCAAGTCAAATGTCACTTTCATAATCATTACTCATAACACGTTTATATACGTCAGTAAGAATTTTAAATTCTTTACAAATAAACTCTTCAGTAAGAGACAAACAGTGCATGTTTATAAAGGGACAGTTTGCAAGTATTTGCTTGAATTATTACTCAAATTACATGTACAGAGTGCCATTAAAAAGTGTGGGGTTTTATTTTTTTAAAGAAATCAATCATTTAATAATAATAATAAAAATTTTTTTTTTACAACATTACAATTTTATTTGTCATTTTTATTTGTCATTTGTTATACTACAATTGTCTTCTTGTAATATGTCTTGTTTCTCTACCTCTGACACTAGTTGGATTGTGCGACGCCTGGACTTTTTAAAAGCCACTGCCATTTCAGTGATACAGTCTTCATCTATGTGACCCAACTAAAAAAAAGAACAACATATAAAAGGAAATTATACAATAATTTAGGAAGTTAAAAAATATAGTTGCTTGTTTTTCAAAAGTAAAATCATGCGTGACCTTTTATACAGTGCTTTCTACTTTTATTAGCAGTGTTATTCTATAAAGAACCAGACACTGCTGATCAACAAACATCCCGAGTCATGTTATTGTAATTTATCAAAAGGACTAAAAATATTAAGCTCATATTGATCTGTTAAAGCTTCAAGAGAACAAAATCAGATACAATTTATGGACAAGTTATCAATAAGACTGACAACAGCATTTATACTAAACAATGTCTTACAAGAGCCATATTGGCATCACTTGACTAACTGTACCTTGGAGGCATGAGATGCAAATCATGCAACTATAAGCATGTTTATCTTACAGGATATTTACTGTGCCACTCCACTGGTGTGCTGTATTCCTTCATAACCCAGGGGTGGTCAAGTAACTGTTTCACTGTCAAACGCCTCTTTGGATCCACCTGCAGGAGGAAAGAATAAAGTGCCAAGAAATTGTATCGACTTCCTAAAACACATCAAACAGACATACAAACCATGCATAGTACCTGCATCATCTGGTTTAGAAGTAGAATGCTAGCAGGTGAAAGCCAGTTGGGGTTGCTGTATTTTCCCCTCTGTCAAAACACAAGCCAATATTAATATATGAGATCACTTACTACACAAAACTACTATTTTAGTAGCCCAATAAATGCATGGATGAACAAAATGTGGTGGTGTAATTAAATGCTCATATGCAACAAACTTACTGTGATTTTTCTGTAGAGTACCATACAATTGTCATCATCAAATGGTAGAAAACCACACAGTAGAGCATAAAGCAATACACCCATACTCCACACATCAGCCTGGAGCATATACACACAATAAATCATTTCTTAAACTTAAAATTAATTAGTCATTCCTTTTAAATATGCTGAAACGCACATGCCACACTGACCTCGGAGCCGATGTAAGCCTTGCCCTGAATGAGCTCTGGAGCTGCGTATGCTGGACTGCCACAACAGGTCAGCAATTCAAAACCCAAACCACCCTAAGTAAAATTAAAATTCAAAACTTTTAAACTGTTACTAAAACAAGGGACATGTTACCACAAGTTTAGGTAAGATATTAATGACATGAATTGAACAATATTGACACTATTGAATTGAACAATTAACACTGACTGAACTAACTTGAGCTGAATAATGACATTATTGTATTCTGTTAAGCTGTTATATAGTTATATATATATATATATATATATATATATATATATATAGTTATAGCTAAAATTGGGGTGGTTTTATAAATGTTGAATTTTAAATTTGTTATTTCCCTGTTTATAACTGTCAAGCTTCTGGAAAACAATGTGTTGTATAACTAGCTTTATAAGTAAATGTGACTTGAATTTATGAGGCATAATAGATGGACACACACCTTAGGTTTTGCACAAAGGCCGAAGTCAATGAGTTTCAGGTTATGATCTTCATCAATCAGCAGGTTTTCCTAAGGTCAATAAGAACATTTATTGTACTCAATTAAGGTAATAAATAACTGCAAAATGAAAATACCACCATAATATACTCACCCTCATGTTGTTCCAACCGTGAGTATATATCAGTCAATTTTTTTACACCAAGCTTTCACATGGCTTAAAGGTATACTCCACCCCAAAATGACAATTCTGTCATCATTTACTCACCCTTGAGTTGTTGCAAACATGTATACGCCTTATTCACGGCAATGCCATCTTTGATTTTTAATTAGAATAAAAGTGAGGGTGTGAGGGATAGACATGCATCTCTTCAATGGGCTGTACTGTAATTTAATGTGTTTTCATTTTGTTCTGCTCATGAAACACTGGAAAAAATATCTTTCCAAGAAATTTTAGTTGACAAAAAACTCCCGACAATATAAGCTGTGGACAATTGTACGTAATCTAAGAGGGAGCTTTATTCAGCTTTTTACAGCAGATGCCATTGGAAACACGGTAATTCTATCCCTCACAGCCTCACTTTTATACCTGTAATGGCGCTGCTCTGAATAAGGTCTATGGGTTTCTTTCTTCTGCTGAACACAAAGGAAGATATTTGATTGGAAGTATGATTGGAACCAAAATAAGTATGATAAAAAAATAAGATTGGAAGTATGATTGGAATCAAATAGTTGTTTGGCACCATTGACTTCCATAGTAGAAAAAAATACTATGGAAGTCAATAGTGCCAAAGTTCAAATTGTTCTTCAAAATATCTTCCTTTGTGTTCAGCAGAAGAAAGAAACTCATACAGGTGTATGGGAGTCAAACTTGGGGGTGAGTAAATGATGACAGAATTTTCATTTTTGGGTGGAGTATCCCTTTAAGAAAATGACCATTTTGATGGGGCTTGGGTGTCCTTTTTAATGCTTGAAACATCAGTCCAGATAAATTGTAATTGAATGGGAAAAAGGGATGAGCACAGTGTTCTGAATTTCTCTTTTGCGTTCCTTAAGTCTTATGGGTTTTGAATGACATGAAGGCGGGTAAACTAATACACTTTTTGAGTAATCAGTTCTTTTAAATGGGAGAACTCAGTACACATAAGCTTAAACTATTTAAAAGTCAAGTTCTTATCAACCAACTCACAGGTTTGAGGTCTCGGTGGGCATAGCCTTGGCTATGAACATATGCCAATGCAGAGATGATCTGACGGAAAAACCCTCGGGTCTCTTCCTCTGGTAACCGGTCTTTAGCAATAATGTAATCAAACAGTTCTCCTCCAGGACAGTACTGACAAAGTGACAAGATACATAAACATATGAAGCAAATTCATCTATTTCTGTTAAGCAGCAGAATTGCGTTCAGCAAAACATACCTCAAGCACCATGTAGATCTTGCTTGAGGTCTCAATGACATGGTAGAGACGACAAACGTGTTGATGACTGAGGTTCTTCATAGCCTCGATCTCTATCTTTACTCTAGGAAGATCATCCTAGATAGAGAAAACACACTTTAAAGAGCATTTAATGCTATTTTCATGTTCATGTTGATCTAAATGTAGAATAAATTAAGAAATATTCCCATTCTTCCTCCATAACCATAACATATTTAAGCAAATGTTGTTTCATGGCCATGATTAAGGAGAATTTCTTACCCCTAGGTCTTTTTTCTCCATTATTTTGATGGCCACTTTCTCACCTGTAAGTATGTGTCTGCCAAGCTTGACCTTGGCAAACCCACCTGTGGGTTAGAAATAATAATAATAAATAAAAACTGCTCTTGATTAAAGGTGATTTTACAACTTTCTCTAATAAACACAATCTCTGAAGCAATCAAGAACGTTTTCCATAAAAGCATAATCAAGGGGCATTACATTACCAGAGCCAATGGTTTCATAAACCTCATAGTGCTTGAGAAGTTCAGAAGTGCTGTCTACAGGCATCCTGGTGACACTTAGACCTGCATTAATAACAGCACATTTGTATTCAAATATATTAAGGGCACATATTTTTTAAGAACACTGATTAAATGACACTCATCACGTTTGCAATAACAAGTAACGTTACTTGATGACAATGATCACGCCACTGTGTACAAAACACGATCAAAACAGGATTAAACCAAAAAGTGTAAGTTAGCTTTTATATTCAATTTTAACTCATTTAATTACTATCTTTAGAAAGAATCCCATGTTTTTTATTATTATTTAATGCTCTCGATCAGTTTTCTAATGAGTAAAACTGCATTGATTCGCATGACGTGGATCACATATCGTGAATCACAGTAATGATGCAAGTTAGCAAATTCCAACCCAAATAAAGGTGAACAATGGAAAATGTAAATGGGCCAAACTAACATAAATTGAACTGATAAAAAAAAATAACTCATGCATGCAAATTAGCTTGTTCTGACTGACATGTTAAAAAACAAACTCACCAGCTGTGCTCCAATGATTCACTTTAAAATACAGATAAAAGAGAGTTCAAAACAACAACGAACTTATAATTTAAGCTTAAAAGAAGGCAATCGTTTACTATATTACTCAAGAATACACATATAATCCGATATAAAATGAAAAGTGCCAAAACATCTTTCAGTCGTTCATGTTTTAAAATTTGAATTTCCCACTTGCTACGTCACTCAAGCGAGTTCCTGTTTCCGGTTTAGATAAAAGTCTCTTAGGTCGGGTGGAATGTGTTTTCCCCCGAATATCGTGAGTATATTATTATTTGTTGATTATTTACTTAATGTAGCAATAAAACATGACATGTTAATGTGAATGATCGGATTTTTCGGAAGACTAGTTGTCACAAGTGACTTACCCAATAGTTACGTTGTCACAATGAAATGTTAAAAAAATGTCCCAATTTACTAAACAGGGAAGGCAAACGTTTACAACTTTATCTGTGACCAAGGGTTGGTTAATATTGGACTTAATAGAGCTTGCGTGATGTCATGTGATCATGATGTTTTTTTTTTTTTTTTTTTTTTTTTTTAATTTACATAGTTATATAACATTAACAAAGGCTTCCACAAATTCAAATTGTCCAGCCAACCTTAGGCGTAAATACACATATTGTATCATAATATAAATAACATTCCATCAGTACATCCAAAGTGGAACCATCAAATAATAATAATAACAATAATAGTAATTATAATCAATAATACAAATAAAAAAAAACAATTGAACAAAAGGTAGGGAAGTAGGAGTATTCAAATAAAACCAAAATCTTCCAATAAGGAGTACAAATACAGTGCTTTAGGGCTTTTCATTCTTTTCACTGTCTCAAAATATGCTTTAAATTCTTCCTTAAAAGCCTAAATCCATGGAGGAATTTTGAAAAATGTACATTTGTGAATGTAAAATTTCAACAGAAGCAACACATTATTAGTTAGAAAAGACATATTTTTATCCTTGATTAATAGTCCAAATTTGACAAATTCCCATGACAATAACAGCCTTACAGGTATTCTTTGTTGCAACCAGCAACGGATCCTTCCAAAATTTGTTCAACTGTTTCTATCTCTACCTTGCATATTTGACATAAAGTTGAATCCCCAATATTAAATCTTTTTCTTAAAAATTCCTTTGTTGGATATATATACTCTTAAGAATTTGTTTGAACACTTTCTGTCAATAAAGCTTATAATAAGTCCTTGTAGTTTAGGTATCGCTGAATATTTCAAATGTTCACTTACTAATTTAAGCGTTGATAATGGAATATTCTTAATCATTTTTCCATATAATTTAGAAGAGCAATGTGATCATGATGTGCTATGGTAAAAACGAGACAATGCTGGTTATTGAGATTTAATATATTTTTTTTATTCTTATTTTATTTATTCATATTAAAAACTTCCAATTGACATGCTTAATGGATTTCGGAACTCCAAGTCGTATATCAGTATTAAATATTAAACAAAATTTATATAACTTTTGAAAAATAGTTAAAATGAAATCCTATCATTAATTTAACAAAAAATTATATTTACATGAAGCTGTGCTGTCTTATGGGGGCTGCTGTGAAGTCGGCATGAAATGAAATTCACCATATTTTCTAATTAAATGCATGTTATTGATCTCAGTGAACAATTCATCTGTGCATGTTATATATGTATATATATATATTGTCAATATATATATATATATATATATATATACGTCACCAGAAAGAACTCGAGTTCATATATATATATATATATATATATATATATATATGAACTCGAGTTCTTTCTGGTGACGTATGACATCTCTGCTTAAACCCTGCCATTTCAAGCTTGCATTTTATCTGTCTCCACTCTCCACTTTTGTGTGCAATGCCCACATCTCAAAACAACCGAAGCATAGAACCAAATCCCCACCATATTTTTTTTTCAATAATCCCTTTACACTTGGATGTAGGCTACGTCACAATATGAAGAAAATATGTTCAGTTTCATAGCAACGCGTTAAGATCACTTGACCAGCCAATTAGCCTATTCACTTTATTTTGGCAATCGGCCAATTATTAGACACTTTCACTCACTGAATAAATTAGTCTCAGCTGACAGGGAATGTCACAATCACACTCTGACTGAAAACTTTTGCTTACATGAGTAGTTTGTATCTGCAGCTAGGCTTCAGTGGTAAATCGAATTCACTGACCCATATATCAGTCATCGCAACAAATTCCTGGCTGTACCGTGGTGTTGATGCAAATATATGTTGGCGTTGATATGGAAGAGAATAGTGTGAAGTCGAATTAATAAAACAAATTTCTCCAGTTGTTTAGAAGTAATTTTAATGGGGGTGAATGCTGCATTACAAAGCCGGTTTTCATTGCTATAACCATTCATTCACTCACTGTTCAGTCTTTCAATCATGCATTCATTTTGCATGCATCACACTATTTCCAAGGTATATGTCTATGGCTTACAGCATGCCTTATAAGAAGAGAGTGCATGGCAGCTTTTTGGTATTCAGACACGTACTGGTAGGTAAATTACTTTGCTATTAATTTAGTCATTTTCAAATTTTCTCACACTCAAATTTGTCATTTTCCACTCCTGTCACCTTTCAACCATTTTCTACAATAATTTGACCATTGTATGATTATGTGAGCAGTGTTTTGTGAAGACAAAAATATTTTAGGGGGAGGAATGACTAAAAAGGAATAACTTGTCAGTTAAATAAATCAATGGCACCATAAATGGTATTGTTATTTCTCCACAAAGATACTCTAGTGATCCAAATAATATTCCCCCTTATTAAGCTGTAAAGTACGTATATGCAAAAGTCTTGAACGAATCTGCATTCCCTCTGCAAAATCATTCATCCGTAGGCTTTGGTATATTCTTCTAAAAGAACACGTAACATTACTGGCAACTCAAGTAAGATATTGTTTGTATTAGTAAACATTTATAACCCAGGTTATTACTGCAGAAAGCTTTCATACATTTTTTCATACTTTCATACTTTTCAAGCATTCTCTAATTGACACTAGGTATTGAGAAGAGAATATATATGCATAACATTGTCGAGGAAGCAATTACGAGAAAGATTGCAGAGAATGTTGGAAGATACTATGGAAAATCCCTGTCTATGCTTTCCTCATGAAGCAGAATAAATTACTGACAACCATAGTACAAAGACAGTTATAGTTTTGAATTACATTCAATACTAAATACTTATACCCAACATACAAATACTGTAAAACAAACTGTTTAGTACCCTGTTTAGAAATTCTGTTCTCAGCACATTTGTCACTTTAGGCTAATCCATTCAATGCATTTAAATGGCAGGTTTTATGTTTCACTGTCTGGATGTGTGTGATTGGATTAGTTTATGCTTATTACTGGTATGCCAGTGCCTTTGGACACTGCCTCAATATTAATGCTGTATATCTCAATAAGTTTATGAGTTTTTCATTTATTGTTATTAAATGACAGGTTTCTTGTTATATATATTTTTTTTCTACTGAGTGTAACTGTCCAAATGTCAAAGGGCAGTGAGGGTACGGAAGAGCTGGGTTAGGCAGAAGACTGAGGTTGTCAGGGCAGTGCATTGGCGAGCCAGAAGTTTAATACTCAGATCATGACAAGTCTTCCTTTCGGTAGCACTTCCCACAAGCTCTGCTGCCCGAGCAAAGTCTTGATAAGTTTTTGCAACATTTTCTAGTCCTGTAAGTGCTTGGGCATGGCGCTCCCTGCATCGCTGGCAACTAGAGAAACATAAGCATACAATTGTCAGCTGTACTAGTGAGCGGAAGCTTTCAGACAATGATTGAAGTGTTTCCTCTGGCGTCTGCCCAACCCTGACCACACTCTGGCATCCAGCTAAAAGCCCCCGAGCCTCTGCATGTAATCGCCTTTTGTTCTCTGAAAAGTGAGCTACACAGGTATCCCTGGGGTGCTCGTGGACCCTATCTTGATTCTTTATAGCACCAGCAAGAACACTTAAGATGGTATCCACATCCCTTTGCAAAGAAAGGAATCCTGTTGGTGGTAGGGGATACCGACGAGTCAGCAGTGAAGTCATGATATCTTCATAGGGGTTTGTTAGGAAGCAGTTCGGAGCATCCAAGGGAGACAAAAGGGGACTGAGTTCTGTAGATGACGGAGCAGGCAGTACTAGATGAGGGAATGAGGGCAATGGAGAAGATGGAGAGAAAGATGCAGGGGATGCAGAGAGAGAGGAAGGAGGGACCGATGTCAGCACTGTATCCCCAGTTTCACCCTGGCTCGTTCTGCGGGAAAACTCGTAGACAGTGAGTTCATCATCGAAGCTGGCACTGTCAAGAACTCCACTGAAACAGTTGGTGTATACTGTCTGGCAGACCTCTAAAGGTGTCTCAGCACTCTCCATTACAGTGTCACAACCCATAGCCAATACTGAGCTGCAGCTAAAGTCTTGTTTCTTATTTTGATTGGGGATGGGCAAGGATTGTGGCTGGGCAATGGTAGGTTTGGACTGGCAGTTTGTGAAAACCCCACAGCTAGAGGTAAAGTTTTCGGGAGTTGTGCTTGAGGGAGGGCAGCCAAATTCTTGTAATCCACCAGACGTTACCACCCCCCAGGGTCCGTTTAGGTTTTGTGTAGTAACCACTACAGATGAGGGGCTGACTTGGAGAGAGTTGTCATCCTTTGAACACAAGGGGGATATGGCTAATAGAGCAAATCCTTTTGGTTCAGTTTTGGCTTTATGCTGCCCACATGCTTGAGGACTAATGTGGCTGACCTCTCTTATCTCCTCAATGACTTCAGTTACTTCTTCAGATACTATGGTAACCACTTTTACCTCTGTTACTTCAGGAGCTCCTACATTCAAGGTCACATCCTCAGTTACTTCTTTTGCTACCTCAACTTCATGTCTTTGTAGTTGTGTTTCTGAAAGTCTTCTCACAGGCTTAACGTTGCCACTGCTATTAGAACTGGCAGTTAGCATTTCCTGGGAACGTGATAGGTAGAGAGGAAGGCTCTGGATCTTTCCCCGCAATGTTGAGGCAGAAAGTCGCCCAAGGATGCCAGATGAACAGGGCGTAAGAAGGAACCTCTGGGCTGGTTCATAAGAGGGAACGCCAGAAGACAGTTCTTGGATGGAAGCAGTACAAGAATTGTCAGTTTCATCAGATTCTGGTCCTACGACTCGCTGGGAAAATAATTGTCTTGATGGCCAATGTGGTGCACCACTGCCAAAGGATGTAGACATGCTGTGACTTCTTGTCCTCTCTGTGGGGTATACTAAGCATTTTCCCATCCCAGATTCTAGATATACAGTATCATCATCCTTGTTTATATTAGGGCTTGTGGTGTATGATATACTCGGGAGATGGAAGTAGGGTAAACTTGATGGGGATATCTGGCCAAGTCTTGGCAGTGAACTGCTCTTTTGGGTCACTGATCTGGCCTGGGATGAATCCTCCATTTGTTTGGTTGCATGATCATCTCTTTCACCAAATAAAACACTGCTGTCAGACTTTACTCCAGATATATCAAGGAACAAGTGGCCTCCAAGCAGTCTCTCAACAAGACCTCCAACTGCACCCTCCTTCTCATCATCTCTGCCACGGTTACTGGAACTACCTTTGTCCTGTAGGTCCATGCGGGAGCGTATTGGTACTATAGTTGGCGATACTGAAGACATTAGCTCAGAGACTGATTTGAACTCCATGGAATCTGGTTCCATCTCTATAAGTTGCTGTTTCCGCTGATAGGCTTTGCTTGAGTGTCCCACTTGTGTATCAGTAGGATTATCTGGTCCTGATCCATTGACTTTGGATGGATTGATGGGTTTTGATTCCAGTGGTGATGGTTCTCCTTCAGAATCGGTAAAAGATGAGACTGTTGGACATGGACCTTGGTCTGAGAATCTGCCATCAAAACATTCTATTTGTCCAGCACCATCATGGTTGACTGATATAGAGCCATAGCTTGTTATGCTATTTCCATAGCTGTTATCTAATTGATCCTGTTCTGGGAATGATACCAGGGATGTGTAATTTGTTTCCATAAATGAGCGACGCTTTTTGGATCTTTTATTGAAATTTGAAAATTCATCTTGTGTAATCATTTTTCCTTCCTCCTTTTGTTTCTTCTCTAGATCCTCTGCTTCTTGTTCACTGACACAGATGCCAATCCCACCCAGGCTAATGGTGCTCGGCTTAGCAGAATTTGCTATAAAGAGAAAAATCAGCAAATACACATGGTAAGTATTTGTTAGCAAAACTCTACATTACTATTTTGGATTTGAATTTTTTGGATGAGTGCAGAAAAACTACTTTTTCATATGATTTGCTAACTTCTTCAACATTTGTTATGATAATTTGAGAACATTTCATAGAGAATCTTCCCTATGCCATACCTTTTGTCATCGCACTTGAGGAGAGTTCTTCAGGGGATATGAATCTTTCCTGAGCGTCAAAGAACTCATCATCTGAACTGCTGTCTCCAAACCCTGGTGGAGGTTGAAAAATTGGCACTGTTACTGTCTGATTTACTTCCATTCCTTCCCGATCCGGTTGCGCTTCTATAGGACCTGGTGGAGAAAGAGGTTGTGGAAGGCTGCGGGCACTGTCAGGGGTCACATTGGAGCAGATGTTGTAGTAGTGTCTTGTATCTCCTTGTTCAAAGGTGAACACATAGTCTCCAGGAGGGGGTAGGGTTGTTCCAGGACATGTAGCAGGAGACCCCTTTTCATGTTTTTCAGTCTCTGGCCCCAACTCCTCACAGTCCTCCTCTTCACTGGCTGCAGGGGGACTAGGTAGACATTCAGCAATATTTGAAAGTGCAGCAAAGCAAAAGAATTGGTCAACATCAGACTCACAATGGGAATCGGCAGAGCACAGGTCACTTTGAGAATGGGAATCTTTGCTGTGCAGTTGCTGTGGAGACAATGCTGGTGAATAGCGGTCTTCACAGCAGTAAGAGTCTTTCACTGGTAAATGGCATGGGCGTCTGGTAGAGAAGTAGGTCATCAGGTCGTCCTCTTCTAGGGCATCTATTGAGTCACTGGACATGCTGGTCATGAAATGTGATTCAGTTTGGTATGAATCAGATGCTTCAGATGAGGGGTCATCCACAATGATGACACACTGAGGTTGTTCAGGCGTTTTCTCTTGCTCTTTGTCTTCCTTTTCTGTGCCTACTCTCTCATCATCTGTTTCTACTGTCTTTCCATTATTATCATGGATGGTTTCTTTATCCTCTTCCTGTTCTTTCTCCTCAGCCACCTCCTCTGCTTTGCCTCGTTCCTTCTCCACCTCTTCATCTTTTTTATTGTTACTTTGTGTGTTTTCAGTTCCTTCTGGTAGCTTATCTCTAGGTTTAACTGCTGATCTGTTGCTTTTAGCAGTGCTAGCAACATGAGTAAGGAGAGCATCCACATCTGTGTCTGAGTCGTCAGAGTCACTGCCACAGTGTGACACATAACCTACACACAAAGGCAGAAGCAGAGACCAAATTCAATTAAATCGCATTGTGAAAATATCCTTTTCAAACCTGCAAAACCAGTAATGTGGTCACATTGTCGGCCTATCATACTCGCTCACTCACTTACCCTTACTAGTCTTGAATTTGCATTGATAATGTTAGTGTTGCTAGTGTTATTATTATTATTTTTTTGGCTCTGTAGAAATTCCTTAATGCCTTAAAAATCTTGAAAATCCTACCACATTCTAAAATTCTGTTTTTAAAGTTCAAAATGTAATGTTTCACCAGAACAAAGAATTCAGAGAAACAGACAAATAGGTTTTATACCCTCCTCTGCTGATATGCGGTGGCACTTTGAATAAGTTGACCAGGGGAACACGCAGATCTGGGGGTCCACAAATAGTTTGCAGTATCCAGCAACCAGACACAATAAATCTTTAGCTGCCACTGACTCCATCAGCAATGTTATTGGCTGAAGACATGAAAAGTGTGAGCAATTCATGTGTGAGCAACAAAGTCAGAGCAGATAGTACAAAGAAAGGTTTATACTGAGTGTACGTATATATGTAGATGTAAGTACGAGTGTATGTATATTGTTTACCTTTATATCCTGCAGGTAGATCTTGACCAGACTAACTCTGTCTGACTCGGGTAATAATTCCACTCTGGTAATGCTGCTGAATTCAGTTAGTGTGGTCATGATGCTCAGTTTATGGTTGATCACTTGACTCACCCCATACTGAGCTCCCACCAACAAACTCACCATTGACTCTCTGTCTTGTAGCTAGATATATAGAGAAAGAGCGTATAGTGTGGTAAACCATGTGATATATGGAATGGACAGCAGGGAGAAGACCATATAAACCAAAAAGATTAACCAAAAGAAAAATATGTGAACATTTAATCTCATCTTTTTTTTTAGTACTTAATTTCCTCTCTCTCACACCTGTTTTATTCATAAATACAGTATATTTGAATTAAAACAGAAAGTTAACATTTGTATGGAAAGGAAATAAATAATGGCCCACTTCAGGACTCAACATATACTTTTTATGTCTTGCAAGTATTTGTTTTTCTGTGACGTATCGAATTGTGCGGTTATCGATTTCAGTTAATTTATAGCTGCGTTTTCTTGCTATCAATCAAAAATAGATAGCTAATAAAATTTAGTTGTACATTTTTTATGCATTCTTTAAGAAAGCTTAATATTTAGAGAAAATGTAAAAATATACTACCATTCAAAATTTTTGGGGTGAGTAAGTTTTTTATTTTTTAAAGAAAATAATACTTTATCCATTAATGAGGCATTATGTTGACAATAAGTAGTAAAGGCGCACAAAGCGACAGTCAATACTTATAAATTACAAAAAAATATATTTCACATAAATGCTGATCTTTTGGACCTTTTTAATTCATTGAATGTATCACGGTTTCCACAAAAATATTAAGTTGTGCAATGGTTTTCAACTTTTTTTAAATAATGATAAGAAATTTTGAGTCAGCATATAAGAATGATGTCTAAAGGATCATGCAACACTGAAAAAAATAACAGGGCATAATTCTGTGTTGCTATTTTTAAATATCTTAACATAGAAAACAGTTGAATAAAACTGTAATAATATTTCACAATTTTGCTGTTTTTAATTTATTTTTGAGTAAATGCCTCCTTATAAGAGACTTTCAAAAACCCGAAAAAAAAAAAGAAAACGCAGCCCCAATCTTTTGAATGACAGTGTACAGTAAATTAAATGTTTTGTGGTGTGGGCAGTGAATCTAAACTATTGGTCCGACTGGTGTAAAATTGCATGACTGAAGAGAGCAAGTGCAATGTAGGTCTCTGACTCTCCAATGCGGCATTTTGGTGCTGGTGTGTGAGTGGCAGCAATGCGGATGAAAGATAAAGCCATTGCATGTGTAAATGCAGGTGGGGTACATTTAATGGCAATTTGTTTTAAAGCAATTTAATGGATTTCATGTATGAAACTGGATATTAGGACTCAAGAGTGCATCTCTTACCATCATAGTTGCACTAAAAGCTTTTCCTCCATAGGACTTGAGTTCAGACATCTCATTCAAGTAGTTCAGTCTAGCACGATTCACTGAGATCACCTATGAAAACAAATAATGTAAATACACATTGTACTGTTCTTCACTAAGAAGGAATCCCAAAATGTTAATGTTTTGAGCACATCTACAATGGGAATGCTAAGGTATATTTTTTACATGTCCCATTAAAAAAAAAGATAAATGGATATGGTATTATTCTGTAACATATATCACAATACTATCTGAAACCATCACTGTTCTATGGCACACAGTATGGGTTAGAGTTACAGGTATACTGTATACTATGTACATGATTTACATTTTTTCCACTCAGTGCCCAGAACAGAACACAAATACAGTATACACATGCCTGCACCTTTTGCTTTGGCTCCTGAGATAGAATCTTTTTCATGTGGTAACTGATGGCTTTCTTCAAGTCCTTCTCTCTCATGTTTCGCAGTAAGGTGTGGGACACAAAGCTTTCAATACCCCACTCCTTCCTTCAGACAGAAATAGTACAGACAGAATAGTTTTTGATCCTATTGAAAGTCTAACCAAGGCAGCATTTATTTGATAAAAAATACAAAAAAACAATAATTGTAATTGTTATGTGCTGTAATGTCTTTTTATAGTTTATAGTGTATATAGTTATAGTTAATTGTTCACTTGGTTTGATCTGTTCCTGTTGCCCTGATTTCCTAGTTAATCAGTTTCCTAGTTGTTTGATAATTAGTCCTACACTCCTGTTTCATCCTGATTATGTTCCCACTGCTTTTCCTCATCGTCCAGAATTGTTTGTTACAATATGTAGTTGATATTCTGACTCCTCCTATATGTGCTCACATTGTTTATTAAAATACTTTTTATTTAACTTGGATTTTGTGCATGTTAGTCTACATGTTACAATAATATATATTGATACAATTTAAAATGAGAATTTTCTATTTTATCATACTTTTCTTCAGTACTTTACATGACCAGTCATAGAAATCATTATGCTGATTTGGTGCTCAAGAAAGATGTATTATTATTATTATTAAAACAGCTGTGAAACATGATTGGAGACATTTTGTTTCTTAAATATAATTCTTTAATATAATTTCAATCTTACTGACCTCAAACCTTTGAATAGTAGTGTAGCCTACTTGCTAAGAAAACTATTTTCTAGTTAGCTACTTTTTCTAGTTAGCTACTTGCTAAGGAAGCTACCTAGAAAATGCAGCAACAAGTTTTCATTTA
Organism: Pimephales promelas; assembly: GCF_016745375.1. The sequence continues at coordinate 16,092,561 of NW_024121100.1, forward strand.
TTAGTTAAAATAGCATGGACACTTGTGTGTGTGTGTGTGTGTGTGTACTCACATCATGGCCTTCAGAGGTGTTTTAAGAGATTGTCCACAGCTTGCTAGCTTTTCCTGTACAAGTAGAGCAGCCAGTCTAAGAGCTGTATTACATTTCATCTCCACTGCAAACCTTTCCTGCAATACATCACTCACGCTCTACACACACATACACACACACTATTAAAGACAATCTAAATTCAATCTGTGGCAATATATATATATATATATATATATATATATATATGTATACGTATCCCAGATAGCAAACTGACATTGAATCAACGTGGAAATATGACATCGAAACAACGTTGATCTGACATTGTTTTGCTCATCGAATTAACGTTGAACCAACGTCAGACGCGTCATTCTTTCAAAACTAACGGAAAATCAACTTGAAATCAACGCGTTGTTTCAACGTTATGAAAGCAAACTAATTTTCGATTTCATTTAGCTTTGAAGAATGCCGCGTCTGACGTTGGTTCAACGTTAATTCGATGAGCAAATCAACGTTGTTTCAATGTCATGAGAGACGTCGTTTCCACATTGATTCAATGTCAGTTTGCTGTCTGGGATATTATATAGACAAATGCACACCTGTAAGTATAGATACTCAAAGGCGACAGGATCTTCTTTGAGCATGCTCTTAAAGTCTCTCGGTAGAAAACAGACACGAAACAGACACCTATAGTCGTGAGTCTCCTTCTTTTCAGCCACCTGTCAGATATACACAGTGTGTTAGATGTATACTGTATGTGAGTGTAGGAAGAAATAAGTAAACTCTTTAAAGGAACATTTTCACCAAACATGTAAATGTTATTACTCATCCTCATCGTATACCTGTATGACTTTGTTTTTGCTGTGGAACACAAAAGGTGATATGAAGAACATACTCTGTTTAATGGATTGAAAGTGAAAGAGGAAAAAGACTCTCTCTCTCTCTCTCTCTCTCTCTCTCTCTCTCAAAAAAAAAAAAAGAAACATTGTGAAAGTACCATAAAAGTGGTCCATATGCCAAAGCATTTCTGGAGTCAAATGAGAGCTTTGTGTAAGAAAGTCATAATCAAAAATCTTCCGGACTGCTTTTAATGAGTTTTAGATCTTGACTTGTAACCCGCATCCTTATTCACCTTTATTACATGGAGGTAAGTAGCCAGTATATTCTTCAAAAAAATAGTTTGTGTTCAAGAGAAGAAAGGAAGTCACAAGTTTGTAACTACATGAGGATGAATACATTATCATTTATTGATGTATGTATTTGTTTGTTTTTTCTCGTGTTTGTGTGTGTACCTTTTGAATGGTTTCTTCCTCGTGTAGTAGATATAGTTTGCTGATGCTGTATTGTTGTTCAAGTACCAGAGAGAAGTGTTCGATCCGGGTGATTGATAGTTTCTCCTTCAGAGTCATCACTATGTCCTAAACCGTGATACATTTTTTCAGGATTGTTGAATACAAAACTCTAATCAGATTTTTTTTTTAAAGAAATAACTGATGTGTTATTAAAAATGTATTTACTATCATTTTTGATCAATTTAATGCATACTTCTTTTAATTTAATCTTACTGACCCTAAACATTTAAATGGTAGTGTATAGCATTTCCCCAAATTCCCCGATAATGCTGTTGGAGAATGCATGGAATTATCTTAAGATACCAATAAACAATAAAAAAGCAACATAATGCTGACTGAAAAACAAGCCATCACGTAACATATGTGTAAAGTACCTTAACAGTGGTTTTAGATTCGAATTTAAAAGCCTTCGTTTGGCCATTCTCCAGATAGACCTTCAGAACATTGGGCAGGAACAGCAGAGAGTTACCCTGGGGGTCAAAGGTCAATATATGTTAATATAATTTGTAGGAAAGGTAAAACAACTGCCTGTTTCAACAGTATTTAAACAACGCTAGTTAAGCCAGGCAATATTATCAGTCCCATTATCACATTAAAAAGATTAAGCACTCAAAATGTTGCATTCAACAAAGACAAAACCGCTTTATCACTGGCTTAGTCATATGGTGTGCCTGATAATGTTTTTAATTAGATGTTAATTAAAAAACGTTGAGGCAAATTAATAGACTCAGGGCACTCCACCTAAAGGAACGATTCACTCAAAAATAATGACAGGATTTTTATTTTTAGGTTAACTGTGCTCTATATATTTTAAGGTGCTCTATCATAAATCACAATTACAGCTCGACTATACACCATGTCAGCACAGTTGCACAGAGATTATGATTAATGGTTAATTGAATAATTAATAAATAAGTGCTAAATTATTGACTAAGGTTTTTCCCAAGACTGAGTAGACTGCCAAATCTCTCCCTCTCAATGCCTCTCTATTGTTCTACATCTTTTGTTCATATTCTCTTGCTCTTATTTTCTTTATCGCTTATTCACTTTATCTCTTTTTTGTAATTTAGCGAATGTGACTCTGTTGTGAATGTGGATCATCTTGCATATGTTACTGCATGTGCTCATGGTCATAGGATACTGTTACTACAGTTAAGCCACTTAAAATGATTTATCAATTCCTAGTTAGGCAGTCCATTAGGTCACATCATTGTCTGAGGAATTTAAATGTTATCTTTTTATTAGCAAATTTCACTAAATTTTCTCTGTTGAAGCTGATGCATAAATGTTTATATCAGCAAGCCCCACAGGTCTTGAGTGAGTGCATAGTTGCTCTCAGGGCTGTGGGTTCAAGGACTAGAGGAGCTCGGAACGGGAACTGTCAGATCCCAAAATGTAATGCTTAATTTGGACATTCAGCTTTCTCTGTACAATGCACTAAAGCCTGGAATTGTTTACCCATTGAAGGGAGTGTCAAACTGGGTCCTTTTCAAATACAATCTTAAAGACTCTTTAATCAGAGGTCAGAAATGTGACCACTGACTGCCCGCTGCGTTTATATCATGTTATATTGTATTATTATGTTTATTTTAACTATGGATTGTTTAGTTTTTTGTAAAGGCCCACTAGGGACTAACATTGAGAATTAGCCTCGGCTAAAATGTTGTAGCATGGAACATGAGCTTATGTAACATATTTGTCCCTATTCAAATAAACTTAAAATAAAATAAAAAATAAACAAATTTAACATAGCATGAATGAACAGAATGTGTCCAACCTGTGAGTGACCATTGACCACCACCTCCTCTGCAAACCTCACTTTAACAGGGTTTGACTTCAGCTTGGCTCTCTTCTCTGGAGTTATGAAGGACGACTTTGGCCCCTATGACATAGCCATAATGACAATCAAATGACATATTCTTTCCAAAAACATTAATTGCAGACTGTGATATTTACCTGAAAATGTTATTATTTATTAATAATTTATTAATTATATATTTTTTTCAGTTAAACAGCAGTTGCAGTTCCGAACAATTTGTGTATTGTCACGATCTGTGTATTTAGTTTGATTTTCTTGGACTTTTAGTTTGTTTCTCTTCAGTTCCCGGTTCCCTTTGTTCTTGTTTCCTGCCAGCTATTAGTGGTCATGGACATTCATTAAAGGAGTAGTTCACTTTAAAAAAAAAAACCTTTGCTGATAATTTATTTGCCGCCATGTCATCCAAGATGTCCATGTCTTTCTTTCTTCAGTCGAAAAGAAATTAAGGTTTTTGATGTAAACATTGCAGGATTTTTCTCCATATAATGCACTTTACTTGGCACCAAACGGTTCAAGGTCCTAGACAGTTTCAGTGCAAACTGCAAACTGATCAAAGGGCTTTAAACGATCCCAGACGACTTATGAAGCGAAACGATCAGTCATTTTTTTTTTAAATAACAACGAAGTTTAAGTTTTATAAGCTCAAATGCTCGCCTTGCTCTGTTCTGTGATGCGCGTTAGTGACTCTCCTGTTCGAACTCGTCAATCAAAATGACCAAATCTTTTTCCGAGTCAATTCGTTCATTTCGTTCGTTGAATAACCAAATGACTCGAAAAAAGATTCGTTCATTTTGAGAGTCATGAACGCGCATCACAGAACCGAGCAAGGCGACGATTTGAGCTTATAAAACGTAAACTTTGTTATTTATCTATTAAATGAGCGATCGTTTCGCTTAATAAGACCCTTATTCATTGTTTGGAATCATTTAAAGCCCTTTGAACAGTTTGCAGTTTGCACTGAAACTGTCTTTTGGAACTTGAACCTTGGTGCCCAGTAAAGGGCATTATATTGAGAAAAATCCTGGATGTTTTCATCAAAAACCGACTGAAGAAAGAATGACACATCTTGGATGACATTAAATTATCAGCAAAAGTTTTTTTTAAAAAAGTGAACTACTCCTTTAAATCATCTCACCTGTTTATTATTTAGTCATCATCAATGTGTATGTAAGTTCCTCGTTGTGCCCCATTCATTGTTCCGATATTGTCATGTCAACCCACTGTTTTCTTGCCTTAGTCATTCCTGTGGATTACCTGAGTTTGTTTTATTTAATAAATACTTTTGTTTTGGAACCATTTGCATCTTCATCAGACCTAAATACCTATATACTCTGATGCTTTGTATTTAATAGGTTTACCGAAAACTGAAAGCATATTAAAATTATAAACAAATATTTAATAAATTAACATAAGAGGTGGGATTTGTAGAAGTTTTATTATTCCAATTGTTATCTATCAAAAAAAAAAAAAAAATACTTTTTGGTCATTTCCTCCTGCTGCCATAATGCATAACAACACACCGCATCCTCCTGGCATGCTCCAATCAGAAGTAACAGTGTGTGTGAGTACACTTACCACAGTATTTCTCAGGACAGTCAGTATTAGGGTGTTCTGACATTCTCTATAAATAATTGAAAAAGAGTACAACAGAATTAGTCGTAAAGATAGCTAAAGTCGCCAGATGTCCCATTCTCCCGAAAATACATTGGGCACATGAAAATTATCTAAAATATTTATTTTAATACAAAACAGCTGATTTTGTAGTTTCACATAGACACTCTTACATGTCGCATACCTGATGATGTCAGCAGCTTGCTCAGTAGATAGATCATCAACAGCAATATTGTTTATTTTGAAAAGTTGGTCACCAGGGACAAGCTTTCCATCAGCAGGGCCTCCTATAAAAACGCAGACAAACATACCATGACACTGTAGCTATCAATCTGTTTAGAAGATTGTCTGTTGCTGTAAGATAAGGAATGTTTGAGAAAGAATGTTTATGTCATCCCATTTGGCTGTGGAGTAACCAGATGGCATGAGGCATTCCAAGAGTTCCTGTAGACATTGCTCCATGTGCCAAACCAGTAAGCCAACATGTTGCTGTCAATGCAGGCAATACATTCACATAGCTACTTGGTCACATTTCAACCTTAAACTTATGTTCAGAGAATGAATCAGTTTTTAAATTGCTCTAATAAAGATTATAGTATTTAAGGTAAAACATTACAATAAGGTCTCATTTGTCAATGCATTAAAGAAATAGTCCATCCAAAAATGAAAATTCTGTCATCATACTCCCCCTAATGTTGTATCAAACATGTATGTCTTTCATTCTTCTTTGGAACACAAATAAGATATTTTGAAGAATGTGGGTAACTAAACAGTTTTGGTTTCCATTGACTTCCATTGTATGGACAATAAATACAATGGGAAAATACTAAGTCAATTGGACCCAAAATGGTTTGGTAATCAATGTCTTTAAATAAATAAATTAAATATATATATATATATATATATATATCTTTTGAGTTCAGCAGAAGAAAGAAATGCATAGGTTTGGAACATGATGACAACATTTTCATCTTTGGGTGGACTGTCCCTTTAACTAACATGAACTATGAGCAATATATTTCTATTAACCTTTGCTAGTATAACTTTATAAAAAAAAAGTTAGTTCATGTTCATGTTAGTTCAATACAATTTTTTTAATCTTAAAAATCTACAATATTAAATGTTTAGGTTTACATTAGCCAAGATGTATAAATGCTGTAGAGGTATTGCATATATACTGTAGAGTATATATATATGTTTTTTAATCTTAAAAATGTACAATATTAAATGTTTAGATTTACATTAGCCAAGATTTATAAATGCTGTAGAGGTATTATATATATATATATATATATATATATATATATATATAATAGGGCAAAATGTATCTGCAAAATTCACTATAATTGTTTTATAGTCAAAATGATTTTTTAGGGAACTACCTTAATTATGATATTTTTTAAGATTTATTTTTGTTTGACTCAGATATATTCTAATAAGAAATATATTGCAGTATCCTTTTTACAGTAATGGAACCTTTTTTTGTTGCTAATGCACTGTAACTGTTTTATTGATTTTCATGAAGGGCTTGTGTGCTGTATAATCAAAATTTTACTTCAAAATGTAAATGCTGCTTCAGATCAAATGGCTTAACAGACCAAAGCTGCGTTTCTCAAAAGCATCGTAAGCCATTTGCAACAATGGTCTCTGCGATCAATTTAGCTCATGATGCTTTTGAGAAATGCAGTCCTGGTCACCCACTTCTTATTACGATGACATATTCATGGAGTCCATGGGCATATTCCTGCCACCAAGCTAGAAATGATCATTGTGGGATTATTTCAAAAATAAAATCGAACGTATTTAAACTCTCAAATCGCCAAAAAGGATAATCTCGTTTCAGAATTGAATGGTCAATGGTCCCCTACCTGTTACCCCTGTGAGTGTTATAAAAATTTGGAAGTCCCACAGTTGAGCTCAGTGCTTTCAGTACATGTGAGGTGAATAAGAAAGAATTATGAAAAAACCTTACTATTTGACCAGATGAATATTTTTAGAGATGATTGTGGGTGTAATGTACCTTCTGTCACGTCCAGCACCTGAGGTGGAGTGTGTGTTGAGACAGTGAAGCCATGGGAGTTAAGGGTGGGGTCAAGTGGGATCTTAACAGTGACTCTGATTGAACAGCTCCTCTGATCCTGGGAGCCATTGTCAGCAACTTGCCCATCTTCTAACACACGCTCACTATATACAGACAGAGAGGGGAAATAGGTGATGCTATTTGAACACAATATACAAAAACGAAATGTAAAAGTACTCGTCCACACAGTTTTTCTTAGATTAAAAGAGTGGTACCGGCTGATGGACTCTCTGGAGCGGCGAAGCCAGCGTCCCACCACCTGTTCTACTCTGCTGGTCCTGCGAGATGGTGAGCGACTGCGGTCCCGCTCCTCCATTTAGCTACACACAGGGTGAAAGGTCACCATTAGGCCACCATTTATTGCAAAGAAAATAAGGTAATAATTTCAGTGATATATATATATAAAACATAAAAATGTCAAATAAAATAAATTAATAAATAAAAACAATCAAAGGATTAAATATTTTATTTATTTATCTGCATGTCATGTGACTGTTAATGAACATCAGAGAACATGGGAATGTGTTGTTAAAATATTTAAATAATAAAGAGGGTACTTCAAGTATAAAGTATTATATTATATTTAATTAGAATTAAATTTGATAATTTGTTGTAGGCATAATATTAAAATAAATGTGGTCAGGCTCATTTGTATTATATACAGTATGTGTCGTGTCTTAAAGTTGGCATGAAACAGAAGTAGTGATCATCTTTTCTTTCTCATGTGAGTGACAGGTTGTCCCACCCTCACTCCAGTAAACACATCACCAGAGAACAGAAGAGATGTCACTGCAAGAGGGAGGGGAAGTTATTTTATTTAAAGATTACAAGGGCACATGAATAAAATAAACATAAAAATGTGCACAGTTAAATCATTTATAATAAATACTGCAATATTCCATAAAAAGAAAAAAAAATAGATTTATCAATTTTGATTTCATGTGACTTTAACTGCAAAGTAATTCGTGTTCATAATAACTGCATTGCAGTGACATATCTGTGTATTAAGCCTACATTGAAACCCTCTTTAGGTGAATTAAGCTGAAGAAAAAAGCCAAACTTTTAGGTCTATGGTGGTAAATTTCTCGATCCACTTTCTGAGAAGTGATAAAACTCTGTACACTTCATGCTGTTTACAGTGGACTTCAGGTTGAGTATACTCTAATAATGGGCATAGCTGTGGCAAGCAAAATGGCTTGTACCGCAGCACTAATAATGTGCGGTCAACCTCTCTTATAACGGTATGAAACATTGTCTCTCTTTATGTTGTAGGTTCTGTAAATTGTGATGTTGTTGCAGAACTGCTTTTTGACGTTTGTGGTGCTTCTATATGGTGAGGTATTTCTCACTAGGGAATGTGAGAGACAGTCTGGAGCCGCATGGTGAACAGAGAGAAGGCCAAACAATACGGCAAAGAGACAAATTACATATTGCGACAAATAATAGAGAGATCCCAGGAGATCATGAGTCATGGTCCCATTATGTTCTCAGATTTCACAGGATTTGGATCTGACTTTCCATTTATTTTAACTGCTGTCAACATTGTTATCAACACTGTATACACCACATCAAAGTCGTTACAGAGGACTATTTTGTCACAGTTATGTTCAGCCTCTCAGTCTTGTCTTAAGCCGCTTTTCGACCAAGTAGTTACAGGAACTTAGTTATAGGAACTGTCCACTTCTAAACAGTTCTACCCCCCAAACTCGGTTTTGCTGCTTGCGTTCGCACTGGCCAAGTGGCTATAGGAACTGGTAGGACGCAAGCACAGCGACGGTCTTACAACAAACCAGCATGGAGGCTATTGCAATGTTCCTGATTCCTGTTCTGCCTTGCCGGGACCTTAATAACGGAGAACGAACGGCGGCGTTTAAAGATTATGCTTGAGTTCTGTACAGAGAAACACAGAAGACGAAGGCTCCAGCGTAATATGATATTAAGTAATATGATGGAAGAAGATAAAAGAGCAGAGCGCAGGAGGCCAACAAAACAACGGGTAAGTTTAGCTATTACTAGCAATCAGCTGGTTGAATGCGTTATGTTTTTCTTAATCCTTGTTGTAATGTTTTGCAAAAACACACAGCGTATGGCAGACAGCGCGCTACAAGTTCCGTGTTGACAGTGGGCATGACTTATAAATTGAACCAATCAACGTAGACCTAGGGAAAGGGAACTAAAAAAGTCCTCGCTCTAGACTAGGTACTGAAAGGAACTAAAAAATCCCAAATTTAGTCCGGTCGGAACACGAGAAAAAAAGGGTTATAAGAACGTTAGGTTCTAGGAACTGCAAAAGTCCCTCCGGTCGGAAAGCGGCTTTAGTTTTCTTTGTTACCGTTTTTTTCTGAGGGTACGTTTACACGACAATGATGTACTAAAAACAAAAAGGTTTTTCCTTTTTCCTGTGTTTTTTTTATGTACAGATGACAACAAATGATCTGCGTTTACACATATCCACGAAAACGACAATAAGCTGTATTATGCTGGCCAGGCCAGTAGTTGGCAATTGTCACTTTGTAAAACACTACACACCTATTGACTGAACACATAACACATGTGCATGACATCACCATTTTTACAAATTCACATTTTTGTTGTTTCAAAAATAAAAATAAAAACCCTCTTCAATCTTGTTTCTTGTGCAGAAATCTAGACGCACCCTAGTGGCAGTAAATTTGATTTTGCAGCCAGGGTGGTCTAGCAACTCTTCGTTAACTTTCGAGCTGGAAAAACCAAACTCTAGTCAGGCCAGGCACAATGGCCCTCATTTAATGGCTCCTGTGTAATAGCAGCCTTGGCTATTCAGCAACTCAAAACATACCAAACCTACAATCAATCGTTCGCAAAAACCACACCCCCTAGTTATTGTTACTACGTCCATCAAACAAATGGTCAAACTGTTGCATCCATTGTCACTGCTAACGTTGTGTTTTTGGCTTTGGAAACGGATAGAACACAACTCCTCCAGACAATCTATCGGGGTACCTAGTGTCCGATTTATATACACCGTGGGCACACCGGCTCACCATCTTGCTTTAAGTCAATGTTGGACGGACCTGCTCACATAACTGTTGCTATGATGTGTGTTTGGACAATGGCCGTTTTGGGGGAGGGGTCGGTGAAAGGTCAATTAAAAACAGATTTTGCGCAGGCATTGCACTTGCACATTTAAAATACAATAGATTTACAAGTTGTCAGCAGTGCATGTAGTTAAAAGAGATGCATGACGCAGAATAAATGGCTCAAATGCACTGAGGATGATAATGAACAGCCGTGGACTAATCTGAAACCAACTAATGGAAACTACAAGCCCAGGCAAAACATAAAGAAAACCATGACTAGAAACTAAACAAGACAATTAAACTAAACACAACCGTGAACATGTTTATTGCAAAATGTATAAATATTTAAGGAATCTAAAGGCATATTCACACTGCACCGACAGACGCAGGCCAATGCCGACAGTCACCCGATTACAGCATGTCACTTCTCAGATATTTTAAATCCAATTCAGTATGTTCAGACTCTGACTGTTGCCGTCTGTTGACGCGGTGTGAATTAGACTGAAGCGTCTTGGGTAACACTTTATTTGAAGGGGTGTGCATAAGACTGACATGAAACATGACATAACACCTGTCATGAACATGAAGGAGTCTTTATGAATGCTTATGACATTTGTCATTATGTGTCATTCGGTAAATTATGACGATTTTAATGCAACGTTGACATTGTTTTAAAATCTCTTTGTTGTGACAACTTGACATTAACCAAGACAGAAATGTCTTTGTTATGACAACTTGACATTAACAAAGAAATCATAACCTGTCACAAATATGTCATAACAGGTTATCAAACTTTAAGAAGTTATTTAGCTTTGTGTTAACATTACCCTGTCATATGTTATGGTTTTACTTGTCCTCAAGTAAAGTGGAACACATTGTACTAGTTATAAAGATGTCATTAAGGGTTATTACACTGTCAAATGCTTTAACAACAGTGTCATTAATATTTTCCCTTACCTCAAGTAAAGTGGAACACGTTGGAGTAGTTATAAAGATTATGATTTCTTTCTTTTTTTCTTTCATTTCTGTCTTTGTTAATGTCAAGTTGTCATAATCAAGACATTTTTGTCTTTGTTAATGTCAAGTTGTCATAATCAAGACATTTTTTGTCTTTGTTAATGTCAAGTTGTCATAACAAAGACATTTTAAACAATGTCAACTTTGCATTAAAAGTGTCATAATTTACCGAATGACACTTAATAACAACAGTCATAAATATTCATAAAGACTCCTTCATGTTCATGACAGGTGTTATGTCATGTTTATGACAGTGTCATGTCAGTCTTATGCACACCCCTTCAAATAAAGTGTTACCGAGTCTTGAGTAACCATTTGGAATTGTTTAGTTTGTAGACGTAATTTGGTGAAAATTCTGAATTTGCACCCATAATTTATGAAACTTGTAGCTTCCACTGCATCAACACATAACAATGTCAGAGCTTGTGCTAGGTGTGTTTTAAATTATTTATAATGACTAAATCACTAAAAATCAATTTATGTATTTATGTATCGTCCTCCCTGTAAAGCACAACTTTGCTTTGCTCTAGGCTAAGGAATTTTATTTAACTTTATTTAATTAAAGATTACTGGGGCAGATTTTCATTAGTATCAGGTGACAATTCTAATACCATTAAGTTTAATAAGATTACAGTTTTTTTGTTTATCTAATCTCAGCTCGGAGAGAAAGAGAGATAGAGAGAGAGAGAAGGAAGGAAGGAAAGGAATTGAAATAGCAAAATATTATAATTCGCTCTCTGAAGAGTTTCCAACGCTGTTTGTACCTGAGGCGGTTTGCATAAAGAAAAACACCCCTTGACCATGATGCACCTGCCTTTTTTTCCCCATTGTACTGCAACAGATCAGCTATTCAGTTATTGCATTATTGTTTCCAGATTAAATATTTATAAGTTTAATAATAATAACATGTACAGTAAGTGGCAATCCTACCAAAGTACGTTGCTCACTAAAAAACAACAACTCTCTTTCTTTTTTTTAAATACAAAGGTGTGTCAGGTAGCCATCGATAGATCCCTTCCTTTTATTTTCTCTTTAAAGTTTACCTAAGGATACCAATCACCTCCCCTCTCTCACCCGGACTTCGAGAGTATTAGCATGAAATATTGTTGAGGTTTTCCTGTAAAAATCTCATTACCTTTTCAGCACTATTTAATATATTTTATTCATGATATGATTCAGTGCCCTCTTGACCAATGGGGATCAATGGGGATACGTAAGGCCTCTTCTCACTGCAAAATCTTAAGATTACATTATATAGCTACTAAAGATGGAGGGATTCAATTACGTTTAGGAGTCTGTGAACTGCTAGATCACTAAAACGGATCCTGGAACTAGGTCTTGTGCTGTAGCATTTAGATATAGGAGCCCATAGTCAGTGAATTTCACAATAAAACATTTCAGTTGACTACTCTCTCTCTCTCTCTGTCTCTCCCTCTCTCTCGATCGATTAGATTAGTGGCCTGTAGAGTGGGGTTTAATTTCCCCTTACGCCCATGTTCCCTCATAAAAAAGGTCTGCTCATGCTCTCTCTGAGAGATAATGGCTATACTCCATCATTAGCATGGGAGGCTAATGCTAATGGCTAGGTTTGACTACTTAACGTAATAATTGTCTACAATTCATTGACATTCACATGGGAGGATTACAGGCAGTGGACCAGTTAGGCCAGACTATGTAATGTTAGCACTGAGCACAGCTAAATAGCTTAAAAATGTACACTTAGTCTGTCGGGATCCTAGCGTGTAATAGATCTTTCAGCAGGCTAAGTGTCCAATGCAGTTACATACATCAGATGTTTTGCAACAAGTCTCTCTCTCAAAAATCACTTACAGACAGTGCTGACGGTAAATATCGTTATATGCTATACTGAACATATACTGTATATATAGCCTACGAACAATATCAGGGGTTGCACCAGCTTTGCGCAAGTTACAACTTGGGTAAAAGGTACTAAGTTACAACTTATGCACTACTAAATATTTACAGAAGCATCCGACATAAAGTTAGCCTGGATGCCAGCCCGAACCCCACCCACAACATTTTTTGGTCGGGAAGTTCGGTCTGGACTCGATCCACTGAGGAGTAATTATGATGAGTAAAAAAATGGTCGGTCCAATCAAAAAGCCAGGATGGGCTTTATATGATGATGGACAGGTGATCTGCAGTAATGTAATCATCACATCATCAAAAAACGCTTGGTTTGAACTGGTTTACGACGTAGATGACTGCAGATGAAGAACTGAGATGTATAGATTCCACTATCGCGTCTGTTTTAGAAGAAATCGGCAGTGTATTAATTTTAAAAGACGAACAGAGAACTACAATTAAGGCATTTGTCGATCGTCAAGATGTGTTGCCATCCTTCCTAAAGGATTCAGCAAAAGTTTAATTTACAGTATCAGCTGGTTTCAATGGTTGCTAAGAAGATGTGACGCAATAAAAACCCAGTTGTCATTGTGGTTTAACTTTCTCCTTTGGTCGCACTCATGGAAGACTAAGTAAAAGAAGCAACCGAAATGGGCATCACAGCGATGTAACTCATGTCAAAGCCGCTGCATCAAACAATGGTGATGCTTTGCTATACTACTCGCACACAACACCCATACTGGTAGTCACTGTACCCCTTATAAGCGGTGTATTTCTTTCTTTTTTTTTTTTTATAAATTATTATATGCTACTCATCATTTTGTATTTAAATCATCATTAAATACATTGTTAACGTAATTTTGCCTCTCGGTCTCTTTTCTCTGAAGACTCAAATGAACACTCTTCAGCCTGGAATCTTTCGTCGTCACTCCATTTATTAAAATCGGTCAAGTTGTGCTCCAACCATGTTAAAAAGTTGAGACAGGTTGAGACAAATGCGAGCAGATTTGTTGGCCTTATTGTCGAGATCTAATCCTAAACGGAGAATTTGTTTGTATATACATTGCATTCTATTGCATTAAAAAAATGTTTTTCGAGTTTGCAAGTACTCGAATCCTTAAATTATTTTTTGCAATATCTAGATCTATCTTGTAGATCTATCCAATTGAGTGCAGAGGTTTTTTTTTTCTTGTTTCGATTAAGACACGCCTCATAATAATCAAAGCCCTATGGAGCAGTATCAGACTCACATTCTGAATAGAATATGAGTAGGACGAAGTCAGGCTAACCTAAAGTAACAATAGAGTGCCAAAGTTACGACGTCACTCTGTAGGCCAAAACGCGGAAGTGAGTTCGCATTTTAGCATTACGGTTCCCTCGCTCTATGGGATTTTTGAATGGGTTTTTGCTAAATCGCCTGAAATAAGGTCTCTGGTGAACAGAGCCTCTAAATATTTTCACGTTTTGATCTCTGACATAGAACACACAGTTATAACCTGGTTGTGGTTTTTTAAACTTTATTGTGTCTGATTGTGTTTTTTAAAATCTTTATATAGCCTAGGCTTCGAAATGTATAAATTTTGGATTAACTTGTAAAGATTATCTTGCTAGACAAAACGTGTAAGGGTCACAACCCTTTGTTAAACACAGATCTTATTTTTTGCGATTTTCCAAAAGTCTATGGGGAAAATGCATTGCTTTTCGACCGAGGGAACCCATGCGCCGCTAGCTTCCGGGTTGTCCTACAAAGTGACGTCATCACTTCGGCACTCTATTGGAATGAAATAGCAGGACAACTTTGTACCTTATCCACCTCTAAAAGGTGCATTTTACTACCTCAGTGTGGTAATATATAACCTTAAGTACTACTTTTACGGGTAAATAAGATACAAAGATGTCCCTTTAAAGCTACTGTCCCAGTGACAAGCTGTTGTACCACGATTTACCTTTTGCAAGAATAAACTGAGGTTCGAATGCTGCTTACGAGAGCTTACGACCTACGTTCTGCCTTGAACAAATGTTGCACCTTAAATAAAGTACATCTCAGGGGAGGGTGGGACTAAATATCCCCCACAACTGTCAGCATACTGTTAACTTCCTATGATTAAATTCCCGAAGACAAAATAAAGTCCCGCTCTAATAAAAGTTGTCCCACTCAGATATACTTCACAATAAAGAAGAAAAGACCTAACCCTAACCTTAACTACCCTAACCCAACAATCCATTTCATGCACACAGTGCAATGCAAAATTCTAATTACGGGAGAACACCTGAAAAAAATACGGAAGAATTCTTCATATTAACATTGAACCCATTGGACTTTTTAGAGTGTACATGCTCAGAGAGTTACAGACAGCTGACCCTGGTTACTGACAAATATTCTAATTGGATTAGGTTTGTAAAGGCTGGGACAAAGTGTAATTGCGTCACACACTGAGCCGATCACTGAGCCATATACACACATGTAAACACCTAACACTATGGATACACTAGTACACACAGACACAAATACACACTCTACACTTACCTTAAAGTCAGATAATATGTCGCCCCATTGAAGAGGAACTTTTCCTTGGACTGCATCACCAATTCTTCAAAGCATTCATTTGATCATTTTGGTCTACTCATTTTTTTAAAGGACTTTTCAGTGCCTCAGTCCGTTAAATTGACAGCTAACATTAAATAAACTTATTTATTTCATTGGCTATCTCAGAATACATATATGCAGTGTAAGGGATTTTGAAGTTTTTGTCCTATCCATTTGCACTGCATCTATATGGATGTTTTGGAACTTAACATTCAGAGGTTAATATGAGCAAAAAGAGAAAGATTCAGAAGTCTTTTTTCATCAGTAATGAATTCCAGAGTGTGCAGATGCTTTGTTTTCTTCTTGATCCATTGGTCCTCTGCATCAGACATGGACTCTTCTTTGTTGCCATGGTGGGAGCTCCAAGGGGTCGTCAGCTCTATCAAAAATACACATATGTTATCGGATGTTTTTTTTTTATCTCACAATGAAAGAAACAACTCCTGCGTAACTGACCAAAGAAGACAACTCTCACAGTACTGTAATTCACTAACACTATTGCATCATTCTCATTCTTTCTCAACTTGAAGAGAAAATTAAGTTTATAGATTAGCCGTCATGGTAACATCGCTATTCATTATGTTTTTTTGTCTGTGTGATGAGCAGGGTCGATTTTGCAGTGAGGAGTGTTTTATCTGTGGTCAGTTCCGCCTGAGACATTTCTCATGGTATGAAATGTTGGGGAAAGTTACTTTTAAAAGTAATAGATATTGCGTTACTCACATTTTTAAGGAAAGAAATGTGTTACTTTACTTTTGAGCTACTTTTCCTGATCTGCACTGGGTCTTTAATTTTGATGTTAAATACCAATGTAAAATGTAAATCTTTGGCAAATGTAAAACCTTTATGCAACAAAAGTGAAATTAATAAGCCTCAGGCTGAAGGAAATGCAAATTCACACCCTTACAGTAGATTGCGCAGCACAAAAAAACTTTCAGTGCTTTCATTCTGGATTGCAAAGGAATAAGTCACATGAGAAGAAAGATCTACACTTACTTAAACAATAAAAAAACAAAAACAAATGTCAGGTTTATAAAGTAATGTTTGCTTATTAGTATAGTTGAAATGAATAATCAAAGGTCAGCAGCAAATTGGTTAATAAAGTGAGATTAAATGCATAAAGTTCTGTATCTTTGTGAAATTTAACATACGTATTGTAGGTTTGCGTTTAACTGTTTTGATTCCTTTGTGTTCTTTTTACTGATATAATTAATTGAAAATTATCAAATTATCAAAATTAAAAAAATTTGTTGTAAATTGAAAAGTAATACGTTACTATACCAGTTACTTTAAAGGGGTGGTTGAATATGATTTCACTTTTCTAACTTTATTTAGTGTGTAATGTTGCTGTTTGAGCATAAACAACGTCTGCAAAGTTACACCGCTCAAAGTTCAAAGCAAAGGAAGATATTTGCTTTTAAAGAAATCATTTTTTAAGGACTAACAAATGGCTGGTAGGGAGTACACAACATTCCTCCTGGGTTAGTGACATCGCCAACCCTCAAATTTACATAAACCCCTCCTCTGGGAACGCAATTTATAAATTGTCATGACAGAATATGTTTACGTTTTTTTAGGCCAAAAATTTTTCGTCACATAGAGCAAACATATCCTCACGATCCGCTAGCTGAACACACTGTACAAAAACGAAGTCTCTGAAGACACCTCAGGCTCCACAAATGGCAACAAAAACAAACTGCGGCAACCCACTCCACGAAACAAAACAAACACTGTTCCAGCCAATAACTGACAACAATGATTTGGGGGTGGGTTTAGTGCACTGTAAAAAATTTGGAGTAGGATTTACTTGAAAAAACCTTGCTAAACCATCTCACTCAGAAAATGCTAGTAAATTTACAAAGATTTGCCAAGTAAAAACCTAAACATATTTATCAGTAGCTTTAATTAGAAATCTTTAAGTTAAATTTACTTGGAATGTGGAATTAAGTAAACTTTACAAAAAATAAGTAATTTTAACTCGGCTTGTAAAAGGTTGATTAATACCGATTTCCTTTGCCTTTGTATTACACTTCACTAAAACAATTATCTTGAATTTTATTAGTCATTTATAGTATGTTCTTTACTTAGATCATCTAAGTAATTTATATATACATCATGTCAGACTTTAACCCTTATGTGAATGCAAACACCTCAATACTTGGTAGACAATACACAATGGTGGTAACATTTGATGGATCGTTTTTGTGTTTGAATGTGTCGTTTTAAGCAAAAAATTGACTCGAAATGTCACAAAATGGCAATTTACTAATGCTGAAAACAAAAATCAATGATAAAACAGTGTAAATACAGCTGGAAACCAGTGAAAAATGAACCTCATTAATTATTCAAGGTCCAGTGCATGATGGGAACCCCAGTATCAGAAAAGTTGAGTAATTTTTACTTAATTTTATTGAGTTGATATTACACTTTCATTTATACTCGCTTGAAATAAGTACTGATATGGAATTTACTTAGTTTTTTAAATTCTTGCCTGAACTAACTTTTTCAAGTAAATTACATTGGGTTTTTTCACTAGTATTTACTTAACCAAAAAATTATTTTTTACAGTGTGCGCCTATGCATGAAGAGGGTGTGGAGGAGAGAGAAGCATGAAGGGGGAAGTTAGAATTTGAACTCTTTAAGTTTGATGTGGCCGACACACGACCGAAGAGACAACGTTCCAATTAACAGACTGCAAAATGCGCAATGTGCAAAGTCCCAAATTTACATTGGAAAAGCCATTGAAAGTTGGCGAGAACTCCACCGGCAGAAGGGCTTCCAATTCGACATTCAGGTAGCTCTGTTTTTGCTGGACAGGTGGGTAAATCCAGTTTGTTTTTTCTAAATGGACTTTCATGTTTGCCTAATAAACACAAAGATATAATTAGCTAGAACAATGCAGTGTCTAACTAGCCTCCATTTTGTTTGACAATACTTTGAATTGTCTCCATAATTGTCTCTCCGAAGTTAACTCCATATCAGCTAACATAAATTCATCAACTAACCATTCAAAAATGTCCTGCTGCTTTCTACATGTTGTCATTTCTTGAGTCTCTCCATATATATATATATATATATATATATATATAATGAACACCAGGTTTGTTGTGCCTTGTAGGCATGTGTAAGGCTTAAATAATAATTTAACATAACATATCACATACAATATTAAATAATAATAACAATAGCCTATTGTCACGGATAGACAGGAGTCAGACAGGTGGTAAGTGTAACAATGTTTATTAACAGGTTTTACAGAAGCAGACAGAGATATGGTGAGTGTTCAAACATATGATAGTTAGATGGGAACTTAGCTGATGGATAATAAGAGTCTCTGTTGCAGATGCAGATGGAAGATCACATGGAAGGGTTGTAGAGGGATGGCTGAAGACTGAAGATGGTATACGAAGGCCAGGGGTTGAAGAGAATACAAAGGAGGCCAGGTAAGTATCTGTGTGTCAGAGACAAGACCAAACAATGAGTGTGTGAACGGGAGCTAAATATAAAGGGAGATGGAATAATGAGGTGCAGGTGATGGTGATCAGAACTCGGGTGATAATGAACGAGAGGGAGGAATGAGTGAATGAGTGGGAGGAGTGAATGGAGCTGGTGGAATCCTAACAGTACCCCCCTCCTCTGAGGCAGCTCTTGACGTGTGAGAAGAGGAACGAAGATGGCAACGAGGTCTACCCCAAGGCCTGGGAGTAGCAATCAGGATGTTCGGCGTGGAACTGAGTGAGGAGAGCTGGATCCAGGATGTCCTCGCGAGGAACTCATGACCACTCCTCTGGACCATAGTCCTCCCAGTCGACCAGATATTCTAGCCGTGGACTTCGTGAGTCCAAGATGGTGTGGACCTGGTAGGTGGGCTCCTCTTCAGTGGGAACCAAGGATGAGCTCAGCAGTGGACTCCTCCAGCACCATAAAGGAGATATCCTGTGAGTGTAAGCAGCCTACGCAGAGTGTCATTGTGGGGGTGAAATGACAAATTCGACCTCTGCTTAGCAGTTAACCCTAGATGGTTTGATGACTTCTGTTTTTACGGATGTTCAGTTTTTGTAGGAGTTGCGTGGAAATTTAGTTTCCCGCTGAACCAGAGTCGAGGAGGGCTTGTGCTGAGACACATACACGAGAGCTTAACAACTGGATAGTAGTTCGGTTCAAGGTTGCAATCTTAGGAAGAATTTGACTGGGGCTTACTGCTGTGCATTAAGGTCGAACAGGACAGGTGTTGATGAGGTGTTTATCACCCCCACAATACAGGCAGAGGAGGTGTTGAAGTAAATGCTGGCGTGCAGAGTGAAGGATAGCTTTGGGTACGGTGGGTGATTTATCTGGAGGAGAAGAAAGCAGAGCCTACTTTTATATCATGCTTCTGTGTATTATTATCGAACATAAAAACATCCTTGTGTACAAGTATGTGAGCATTAGGCTTCATGTTTTTACTCCAGTCTCATTTCATAAAGTACATTTCAGTCTGGTACCAGTTTGACTAGTTGCTATAATGTAAAGTTTATATAATGATAACATGCTTACTATTATGAGTGAACATGTCTTACCTTAAAAATCGTTCTCATCTTCAAATCGCATTCTTCTAATTTTTCTAAGGTAAATCCAAGGTAAACAGGACAGCACAGCACAAACACAACGTGTCTTCGATGAAAAACACAGGAGTAGGCTACTGAAGTCTACGATTCTTTGTTTTTGAGGTGATGGGGTGTTTTCAGGTCTGTATTCCTCCACGTGGATGATTTGCATGTCAATCGTTCGTCTGCGCGTGGGTTTGGTCACATTAGAGCTAATGAGCACGGACTTAAGAAGCTGTACATGTCGTTGCTTTCATACGGATTACTTAAACAGAGAATATTTGTTTTTGATATAATGGACATAATTTAAAAATAGAGACGTCATGCTTTGTAAAGACATACAGGGGTTGGACAAAAAAACTGAAACACCTGGTTTTACTACACAATAACTTGTTAGAATGGTGAGGGCCTCATTTTGCATCCAAATACAGCACCAATTGACAGATAGAAGTCCTTCACAGTGACCAGAGGGATTATGAGCCGTTTCTCTTCCAGAACAGTGTCCAGGTCACTATATGATGCTGGTGGACTCGCTCCTCCAAAACACCTCAATAATATTCAGATCTGGTGACTGTCAGACCATGGGAGATGTTCAACGTCACTTTCATCTTCATCAAACCCTTCTGTCACAAGTCTTGCTGTGTGTGTTGGTGCATGATCATACTGATACACGGTTTGAGCATCAGGTGCTCATGATCCTCCAGAAGGGTTTGGTAGTCCTCGGCAGTGTCGTGTCCATCAAATACAATCAGGATTGTCATGATATTGGAGCTCAAACCATCACTGATCCACCCGCGCTTCACTCTGAAGATTGGCCGCCAGGCATATAGATGTGAAACCTCCAACATTGGCCAGTGTTTCAGTTTCATTGTCCAACCCCTGTATGTCTCAAGTCTGTGTGACAGTGACAAAATTCAATGAGTTAAAGTTAATTTTCTGTTTTAGAATGAACTTCACATTGAGAGAGACAACAGAATGCACATGCTTATTTTCTTTATTTTAGAACAACACATTTTTTTTTTTAAAACACAACCGCCGACCCCAGGGTGTTAAATGAGGAATGATATTGTAGCAACAGTATTTATTTGTGTATTGTATTTTATTGTGTTTCTTTTACTCCATTTTATTTATTTCCTACAACT
The DNA here is from genome assembly GCF_016745375.1 of Pimephales promelas. The sequence goes on from NW_024121100.1 coordinate 16,113,708, forward strand.
GTATAATGTAAGTGCATAATGTTTTGCCAATACTGCAATCATCTAATGTGCTAATCCACAGCAATGCTAATAAAGATGGTCCCATTTTGTTTAAAAGCTCCTTTGCCTACCATGGAGGATCGGGTTGCTCATCAAACCTGTGCTGCCAAGAGAGATTACTCTCAGGTTTTATCAGGTTTGCTTCACCTGATTACTCACAGCTATCCACCATACTGTTATCAATAAAAACACCATTTTACTTGCAATTGAATCCACCGTTTTACTGAGCGTCACAGAACGATCTGACCAATCATGGATTCAGCGAGAACACCTGAGCTCTTCCACGGAAGTTTTTGTCCCATCGTCTATCATCCGCGATCATAACTATGACATTGGTAACAGAGAGTTGTTGGCGGTCAAGTTAGCGTTGGAAGAGTGGCATCATTGTTTAGAAGGGTCGGGGGTCCTTTGTCATTTGACCGATCACAAGAACTTATATCAGGTCTGCCAAAAGATTTAACTCCAGGCACAGGTTCGGTGGGCACTTTTTTTTGGTCGTTTTGATTTTGTTCTTTTGTACCGTCTGGGTACTGGTAAACCTTACTAGTTTTTTGGTTGAGCAATGGTTCTGGTGGCCAATGATGGCTCTCAACATTCTGAGTTTTGTTTTGCATGCTCAGTTTGTGGCACTGGTAAGACTTCTAATCGCCCCCCAGAAGGGTTACTCCAATCGCTGTCTGTCCCTTCGAGACCCTGGTCCCATATAGCGCTAAATTTCATCACCGCCTTCCCAAGGCAAGACGGTTGTTTTGACCGTAGTGGACCTGTTCTCGAAGGCGGATCATTTTATTCCCTTGCCCAAATTACCCTCTGCCAAGGAGACAGCGATGACTGTCGTAGATCACGTCTTTCGCTTACATGGCCTCCTGATCGACAGGGGGTCCCAATTTTGGCAGGAGTTTTGTAGATATTTTGGTGTCTAAGAATCCTTCCTCCTGGAGCCAACAACTGTTTTTTCCTAGTCTGGAAGTTGCAGTCCCCTCCACTCACGCCTTCGTCCAGAGGTGTCATGGAACAGAGCCCGTGAGACTCTGCTCCAGGTGGGGGCACGCACAAAGGCTAAGGCCGATCGCCACCGGTCAAGGCCTCCTGTATACATCGTTGGTCAAAATGTGTGACTTTCAACCAAGAACATTCTGCTCCTCTCTGTTTCTAACAAGTTAGCTCCCAAATTCATCAGCCCTTTCACTGTCACCAAAGTCCGCAGTCTGGTGGCAGTTTGACTCAAAATTCCGCCTGCGTACAGGAAAATTCAGCCCATTTTTTCATTTGTCTAAATTAAAACCTGTTCATTCCACATTAATCCGGAGGTCCGGTTCCCCCACCGCCGCGACTCGTAGACAGGGAACCAACGCATTCGGTCAATCGTATTCTGGACTTGTGACACGGATTTCAGTACCTGGTGAACTGGGAAGGTTTTGTTCCGGAGGAGAGAAGTTGGGTTTCTGCTTGGGACATTCTGGATCATTTCCCTATTGATGATTACAATCAACGAGTAAGTTCTTCTGGGAGTGCCAGGAGGTGCTCCAAGGGGGAGGTTACTGTCACGGTTCATGAATTCACGACTCTTTCTCACCCTGTGTTGTTTTGTGTGCGTGTGGGCGTGTTCGCTGATTACCACTTCTGGTCATCGGCGCCAGCTGCATCTGATCAGCGGCGCCTATTTAGACTCTCAGTTTTCGTCTAGTGTTTGTCAGACCGTTGTGGATGTTTTCCAGTGTTGTTCTCGTCTCCTGCCTGTCGTCGAGTTCCACGTTGGATTTAGCGAACCAGTCCTGTCACGCTGCCTTCTTCCACAGAGGATATTTATCTTTGAGTTCTTGTGTCTGTTCTGAGTTTGAGTGGGATTGCTTTCGCTCCTTTGCCCACCATGGAGGATCGGGTTGTTCACCAAACCTGCGTTGACAAGAGAGACTCTTCCGGGCACTTGCTTCACCTGATTACTCACTGCTATTCTAACATGCTGCTATCAATAAACACCATTTTACTTGCAATTGAACCCATTTTACTGAGCGTCACAGCACCTTTCACAGCTTGTTGGTTTTACATTGCAATTTTGGTATTTACAGTTAAGAATCTTTTAACAACGACTTATAATGATTATAATAATGATTTCAAACTTGTGTAAACATTTGTGCTTTGTAAACATAAATGATATAATCTGATTTAAAAAGATACTGTACTTCCCTCTTGAATAGCATAAAGTTAGCTTATTCTTTAGTGTTTTCAAAAGGCTAGTTTTGACTATAATGCTCTATTTTGAGTATTGGGAAGCTTATAGAGAAGCAGTTACAAAGCAGCTTCCTTAACACTGAAGTGACAATGGAAGTCTGAGGAGGAAATTAAGAGAGAGAAAGAGAGACAGAACCATCAGGCCTGTTGGAGTCCCCTCTGAATATTTTCATCTTCTAGCTATTGAATAATTAATGTATCCCAGTGCAAAAACAGAGAACACAGCTCTCTTTCTCTCTCGTTCTCTGTTTTCCTTAGTTTATCCTTCTCTCAGCGCTATTTTTCTCCCAAAACCACAGCATGCCTTGTCAGAATCTTTCAGATACATTATTTCGTTTTTGTTACCTCTGTGTCTTTCTCAAACGAATAATTTTAAACTATACAATAGAGATGGAAGTTGAACAATGAAAGTTGTTATGATGGATGAATGAAAAATATTGAACCTATGAAATATTTATAATTAATTTTTTTTCTTCACAAAAAAAAATGTTAAAAATTGTTAGCACTGCAGAACAGTAATGGTTTTGATTGATTCGATTAATTTGATTGAGCAGATGCATATTTATGAAGCTCCCAGCACTGCATGCATCCTTCAAGCTCTCCTTAAACACTTTGGTAATCCTATCATTGCCCTTAAACTCTTCTTTCAGACTTACAGAGAGAGAGAGAGAGAGAGAGAGAGAGAGAGAGAGAGAGAGAGAGAGAGAGAGAGAGAGAGAGAGAGAGAGAGAGAGAGAGAGAGAGAGAGAGAGAGAGAGAGAGAGAGAGAGAGAGAGAGAGAGAGAGAGAGAGAACCACAGAGTGCACAGGCTTTAATAATGTATCTTAATGCTGCCTCGCCACTCACACACAAGCACAACAAAACAAAAAGACAGTGAAAGAGTGGAAGATCAGCATGATCTGACCACTGCATGTGCTGATCGGGGGATATAAGTAAATGGTGAATTAAAGAGGATTGAGAAAATGAGAAAAAGATGTATAGATAGAAGGGAAAAGAATAAGATAGAGAAAGCTGGGAAGATGATAAGGTTGAAGGAAGAGAAATAGATGCTAAATAAGAACATAGAAAGATGAACGGGGGAAGTTGCATGTGACAGTGCATGTGTGCATTACTTGTTCTTTGGATCTTGGCTTCTGGGAGTCTTAGCATGAGGAGAGAGGTGTGGCATAAAATAGGAAATGCATCATCTTTTTTCTACCTATAAAAAGCTTGATTTATCTGTCTTACTTTGACTATTGGTTTATTGATTTATGCACATGCTTTCCATTTGTGCTTTGTATACAGAATTGTTTACTGTGATTAAAATTACATATATAATATATACTCACTAACAATTTGATAAATGTGGTGCTTTATAATGCAATTAACATTATTATTATTTTTTCAAATGTTCCCAACATTTAACAAAGTTTTCATAACTCTCTTCATTTATTTATTTACTCTCTCTTTATTTATTTTGGTTTATATATATATATATATATATATATATATATAAAACATATATATAACATTTTCCATATGTGCATGCACAAATATGTGTATGTATGTATGTATGTATATTTATTAATTCATTAGTAAATTCATAAATTAGGTTTTTTGGGGGTTGCACCAGATGATATTTTACAACCATAAAATCGAAGTATTTGATAACCTAAGAGACATTGACCTTTCGGTTTCACATTTTATTCCAGATGAAGATGATTCAAAAAGGTTACAAAACTAAGTATTTATTAATAAAACAAACTTAAGAAAGCTAATCCAATTGCGAGAAGTAGGCTATCCAGCATGCAATGACACAACACTGGACAAATGAAGAGTGCACAAGAAGGAACTTTAAAACACAAAGGTAATGACAAAATAACGAACAGCTGTAATGATCAATGAGTGTCCATGGAAACTAATGATTGGCGAGAAACTGGAACAAAGAAAACAGTAAACTGACGATAAACAAACTAAAAGTCCAACTAACAGAACTTGCAGCAGACACACAGTCCTGAGGGTCTTCAGGGGACCTCTCTATGATATCATTTCTTTATATATTTTTTTCTGCGTGTTTCTTGGAATAATAATATTTTATAAATACTTTAATAATTAGCCTAATAATAAAAAAATATGCCAAACTACTTAATAAGGTTTCGTTTTTAATACTTGTTTTCATGATGCTTTTTTCTTAATTATGATGTATTTAGAGATTTAAATTTAAAATAGTAATTATACCAGTTAACTAAATTGTTAACTAAATAACTAACTAAATTGCTAGTAGGAAAAATGTCCTGCAATCTAAGACCACTATATTGACATCAGAATAAAGGTCTAACCAAACTCTATGTCATGGGTCTTCAACCTTGTTCAGACCAAGGAGTGTTGCATTTGAAGCCTCTATAATACAATGTGTATAGTATTACTCCAATGTATTTATATACTTTGACAACAAGTCCATTGAGTCATAAAATATATATAAGCAACCCATATACAGATGAGTGACAAATTAAAACAAAAGTTGGCTATGTTATGCAGATTGCTGGGATTGTAGGCCGGACTGAACCCATAGAGGGAAGGGTCACTGCAAATCAATACAAAGCTGTTCTAAGCAATCATCTTTATCCTATGATGAAACAAGTGATCTCTTTCAGGATGACAATGCCCCCATCCATAGGGCACAAGGGGTCACTGAATAGTTTGACGAGTAAACATTAATATAAATCACATTGTATATCCTTCTCAGTAACCAAATCTCAGCCTGATGCACTAGACAACGCTCACCACCGCACCATCATCAAAACACCATATGAGGAAATATAACTTAATAATGGTATTCCACCCCTCCAGTAGAGTTTCTTGAATTTGAAATCTTTATTTCGAACATGGAACAGAAAGTATATAAAAATCTAAGTAAAAGTAAAACTTATATACCCCTACCCCCTTAATTCTTATGGTCATTCAATTTATAATTGTTATGTTATTAATAGTATGTTGTTCTATACATCTATACACACACCCACACCCACACATACACATATACATACATACAAACATATGCATATATACACATACACATCATAGTGACCATTGACAAGTATTTACCTAACCTCAATTATGTACTTATTCAAGTAGCAAAAAATACAACCAAAAATAACAAAACAAACAAAGAAAAATAACTAACTTTTATTAACAATTAACTTCGCAAATTGATTAACATAATCTTTTTCCTTATTGTTCTAAATCTATTATTCTTAATCTTTCTTAGGCATTTGATATAATAGGTTTTCTAGTTTTTGAAAGTAGTCCCTTATGCTCACCAAGGCTGTATTTATTTGATCATAAAATACATCAAAACAGTAATTTTATAAAAAATATTGCAACTATGTGATGGCAAAGCTTGATTTTCAGCAGCCAAATGTTACACGATCCTTCAAAAATCCTTCTAAAATTCTGATTTTGTGCCCAAGAGACATTTCTGATTATTATCAATGCAAACGGTTGCGCTGCTTAATATTTTTTGTGGAAACCGTGATACAATATTTTCAGGATTCTTTGAATAGAAAGAACAGCATTTATTTGAAACGGAAAAATGTAAAGATAATATATACACACACACACACACACACACACACACACACACACATATATATATATATATATACACACACACATTTTTTGAACAGTAGAATATATCACATTTACTAATATGAATTATTTACATTTGTATTATGAGGGACAATGAAACATTTAGTTGAACTTTAGCTTCTTAATTTTACCTTATTTGGTTGTTGTTTTCAATTGATATTTTTGCATACACAAAATCTATTCTTGTGGTTTACGCGCAGTAAATTCTGATGAAATCAATACTAGACACAGTAAATGTCTCTATACCTCTCCAGAAATAACAATTAAATCCCAAATATCGGTAATTGTGAACAAAGTCAGTGTCTTTGGATGGATGTATGATTTCCTTTTTCCATGCACAAATGTGTGTGCTACATTTGGTGTCTGTAACCGGAGCTGTCATTTGCCCTGGGGGCTTCAGTCACTTTTATATGTGTAATCAGATCAGTTCCTGTTGGAGATCTCTTGCTCCAAGAGCCACTTAAATGAATATTGGCACAAATCCCCCAATTTCAATTGTTAGCTGCTTGTAAAATGCTGCTTCATGCCTGAAAACAGATGTGCTATATAAAGTCTGTGTTATGGTAGGGCAAAGAGCACAGTTGCATCAGATGTTTTAAGCATTATTTTACGTGCATGTGCCTTTTTTAATCTTACTGAGCATTTCATCACTAGATTATTAGGTTTTAAATAAGTGACAGACATCTAAGCACGGTCTGTTTTGGTAAGTTTACAATTACAAGGCATCAAGAATTCACAGTATTCAGCTGCTCCTAAAAATAACAGCATAAATGAATTATGGCCCTTTCTGAAGCTTGCCGGATCTCCTGTCTGATTTCTGCCCTTGTTTTCACTATAATTTTTATAACAGTGCTGTGTAATGTTTGCAAAAAAAAAAAAAAATAAAAAAAAATGGTAGGCCTACAAATCAATCAAGGACATCAATCAAATGAATGAAGTTTTAGAAAACGTGCTGCGGATCTTGGACAATATGCTACCTAGTGTATACTAATTGTACTGATCCCTGTCAACTGCCAAATTCCCTGAATCATCCAGACACTAGGCTACTATAAAAAATGTATAACCTCCCAACTCATAATTTTCTAGTGACTGGTCACATCTAAATTTTTTACTTGGCCCAAGTGAAATTCTGTAAAGTGATCAAATTTAAATTTGCACTTGGGCCAAGTGAAAAATTTAAATGTGACCACTGACCAGACACTAGAAAATTTTGGGTTAGGGAGGATAGAATTATTTTTACAGTGATGTACCTATGAAATGGGGCTTTTATATATATATAGGCTATATATATATATATATATATATATATATATATATATAAAACCAGCCTCTATTTCATAGGAAGCATTGATTTCATTTCTCACTCAAATAAACAAAATGGCTTATGTAATAATATTGCTTTTGGTGCAGAATCTCTTTATCAGACGACTATAAAAACAAATAGTAATGCTATTACTGTTAAATAAAATAAATAAAACATGGTTTTATTGGTCAGACGTGAGACATGAGCAACAAATAAGCGACAACAAAAAAGCATATGTAAAACAAAAATCCTATTTATTGCAGTTATGCAGTCAAACATACACAAGTTTCTCTAAACGCTGATAGAGCGATTGAAACTGCCATTCACTTAGCGTTAATTCCCTTTATCTGTCTGATTCACCTCGTCAAGTCATAGACGCGCCTTCATCTTGCACATTATAACGTTTGCGAACAATATTTATATGCTGTGCTATCACTCACCTTACATGAAGAGTAACATTTTCACGAACTATAAATCGCCTTGCGAAGAGTCATTGGGCCGTTAAATAAATAAAATGAAGACGGCTTAGTCCGATGGAGTTTCAGAGACGCACTTCAGTTGAACCGTTTAATCTGCTAGCAGCGCTTGATCTCTCTCTCTCTCTCTCTCTCCTCGCTCTCTCTCCCTCTCTCTGTTTCTCGATTGCACCATTGAAACTTAAAATAAACGCATATATGCACCTTTTGAAGGCCTATTATGCCATTGTTAGGTGTGCGCGTTTACGTTGATTGTTGTGCAAAAGCATCGGTGAAAAAAAAATTCTTATATAATTACATTTTTATTTAATTTATTGTTTAATACATGTATTGTTCAATAAAATTATAGGCCTATTATTTTTAGTTTATCAACAGCAACAACAACAACAACAACACACACACACACACACACACACACACGCACACTTCTCTATCTTCAGACGAAATCAAGATATCTAACGAAACAAATGAAGATATTTTACAAACCAAAGGGACGTGCAGATATCCTCAGAGGGAGGCGCCTTCATCTTCACATCACAACGTTTGCGAACAGTTTTTATATGCTGTGCTATCACATAAATAGCACAGCATATGCATAAATATAAGTAGGTTTATGTAGCCTATGTTTTGTGTGTGTTCAGCATAGGTGTGTTCACTGTTCAGTTAAGAAGACAGAGCGGGCTCCCCCCAAATCCATAGACCTATTATTCTTCACTCTTTTACTTACTCAGTGTACTTTTTTAGACAAACAGTCTTCCCTAATAGCTGTGGTGCGTCTGCTTCCATAATTTTCAATGCCCAGAACGAAACTTCACCCCTCTGATTAAAAAGTTGTTGTGATGTATTGCAATGTATGACATACATACAGGCCACCAGGTGGCGCTGGTCTCCCTGAAGCCCCAGCGATATGAAGAGAGGCGGACATGAAATCGTGCGAGAGAAGAGAGCTGTCATGAAGTACAGTTGGGGGATTTAAAGGGACTGGACTGCGTGCCCACGATCACACTTCACTGAGGTATTTCTAATCTATATTCCTAACAGAGCACAGATGTATTATGCGCACAGAAGTAGCTTCATATTGTTATTATTTGCCCAGAGAAGAACTTTGACAATGACACTAGTTGACATTTAATATATAGTGACTCTAGCAGCTAATGCGCTAACTGTAAATAAACCTATCTGGGTACAGTAAGCAATATAGTTTGAACGATAAAAATCGTAACGCAGGGAGTTTACACTTCATGCGACGAGATTTGATATGTATATTTTACCTTTATCTTGCTCGTCTTTTTCTGGTTTATGTTTTATCTGCAGATTATGGGAGTGGGCCTGCATTAAAACTCATTCTACTTGACGTTTGTAAATGATAGTCACAGGCTTGCTGCATTGTGCATTTATATTTAATTAAGATATATTAAGATATAATTAAGATAATAGGTCCGATTTAATGCCACAGATATGATTTAATGGTAAATTTCTTAAAAAATGAAGTTTGATGTAAATACACACTGCTTGAGGATATGTGTTGGGTTGACTGGCAGTGATGAAATCCTAGAAATCCTAAAATCAGATGAATTATCTGCACAGTTCATATCAGTATGTACTATCTGGAGCAAAATCATTCTATGAAAATAATTACAATGGCTATAAAGTCAGTCATATGCATGTAAGCTGTTGGACTTCCAGCTGTAAATACCCAAACTAGGATGTATGTTTTATTGCATGATCAATATTGTGAAGGTGCACTCCACAGGTAGATCCTCTGGGAGGCTGGAGGGAGAGGTCAGGATGGCAGGTGTTGGGGAAAGTGCCCTGGCTAACCCTGCCTGTAAGATCATGACCTTCAGACCTACCATGGAGGAGTTTAAGGACTTCAACCAATACCTGGTGTATATGGAGTCTCAGGGAGCACATCGTGCTGGCCTGGCCAAGGTTGGTATGCTTGTATGTTTACGCTTGTGATGGATACTAAAAGCTCACAACTCTAATAGATAATATAATTATAATAATATAGTAAAAATAGTAATAATAATAATGTCTATGTATGTATGTATGTGTTTGTGTGCGTGTTAATTCTTACATTTAGATCTTAATTATTTACACAGGTAATTCCACCCAAGGGCTGGAAGCCACGTCGCAATTACGATGATATTGACGATTTTGTCATCCAAGCACCTATTCAGCAAATGGTAGCTGGCCAATCAGGACTCTTCACTCAGTACAACATCCAGAAGAAACCACTCACTGTGCAAGAATTCCGTAGACTGGCCAACAGTGACATGTAAGTGACAAACTCAAAAATGCACATGTCTGGTTCAAAGTCGCATACTGTTATTCTACTCTTTTAGTATATATTTTATGCAGAGTATGCACATTCTGTCGGATTCTGTCAGCAAGTGGTCAGCCATAACCTACATAAGCAGGTTGTTGTAGGTATCAGTTTTGTATTGTGCCGCAAATTCCAATGTCATGAAATGGCATACAGCTTATAAACACCTCTAATTTGGTTCCTTGTTTAATTTATTGTTATGTGCTGGACTTCTAAAGCACTCTGCAATGAGTTTTCTTTTAAATCATCGATTGACCTATATCCGTTAAGGCCATCTGGAGATGTGTGATTTACCTACTCAGGTACTGCACACCTCGCTACCTGAACTATGATGACCTGGAGAGGAAGTACTGGAAGAATCTCACATTTGTCTCGCCCATCTATGGTGCTGATGTGAGCGGCACGCTTTATGACGAGGTGAGGATGGAGCTGGAGAAAAGCTCTTGAAATGTACTACTATTATTATAAATTTAAAATGGGAGTGTGTTCAATAGAATATTATTTGCTATTAATTTAATTCATTCAGTTTTTTTTTTTTTGCTGTCATTGAAATTATTAATGAGTATTGTGAAATTTCACTGCTTTAAAATATACCATGAATGATTACCATAATGAATTACCAGGATATTTACATGGTATTTTAATATACATCTGAGCTAATACACATTAAAAATATAAAAAAAACCACAAAAAATTAGGAAATTAACAATCAGCAAATCCAAAATGTCTGGGTATTGCCATGTTACTTTCCTATTTGTGCTGTATACTGGTAAGGAGTTGACATACTGTTACTACCCCTCTTATCTCAGGACATTGAAGAATGGAACATCGGGCACTTGAACTCAATCTTGGACGTAATTGAGGAGGACTGTGGTGTGTCCATTCAGGGAGTAAACACACCTTATCTGTACTTTGGCATGTGGAAGACCAGCTTCTCCTGGCACACGGAGGACATGGACCTCTACAGCATTAACTACCTGCACTTTGGCGAGCCCAAATCCTGGTAGGGCTCGCTGTGGTTTTCTGTGTTTCTTCAGCACGTATCTCTCCTGAGGACCAGGAATTTTCCCATTTCTTAATAAATTAATAAATATACCAATTTCACAGGTATGCCATTCCTCCAGAACACGGGAAGAGATTGGAGCGTCTCGCTACAGGTAAAAACTTTAACGTAGAACTATAAAGTTGTCTTTTAAAGAAATGTGCTGCATATATACACTGTGTTGTACTGTGTAATAAATGTGTGTTTGTCCTTAGGTTTCTTTCCTAACAGTTTTAAAAGCTGTGAGGCGTTCCTGAGACACAAGATGACACTAATATCCCCCTCTGTACTAAAGAAATACAGCATACCATTTGATAAGGCAATCCACAGTCTTTCAGAATCAATTTACAACCATTTTAGTTTTAGGATTATTTTGCTGTGTCTTAAGTTCTCCCTTGTATGTCTTCACAATAAACTGATATATGTTTATAGATAACACAGGAAGCAGGGGAGTTTATGATCACATTTCCCTATGGTTACCACGCTGGCTTCAACCACGGCTTCAACTGTGCTGAATCCACCAATTTTGCCAGTCTCCGGTGGATTAATTATGGAAAAGTTGCTACGCAGGTACTAAAAAGCACATAATAACAGCTGAAGTAAATCTGGCAACTTCATGTTACTGTTCCTTCATCTTCAGCCAGTGAACATTTCACACTTTACTTTTGTGTCCTCTTGCAGTGTACATGCAGCAAGGACATGGTGAAGATCTCCATGGATCCGTTTGTCAGACGATTCCAGCCGGATCGCTATCAGTCTTGGACACAAGGCAAAGACTCATGCTCATTGGATCACACCCTGGCAACCCCCAGCACCACACCAGAGCTGCAGAGCTGGCTTCAGAGACGTCGCAGGAAAGCACCCTCCACTACAAGGTATTATCAGGGTTTCAGCAAGGGTTGCTATAGCTAGTGTCAATGTATACTGCCGTCTTCTATGGTCAGTTTTCTCTTTCAGGTCAACTACAACAGTTTGAGCAACAATTAAGTCGGTTAATAGTCGGCATGAAACGGAGGTTTCAAAGGTCTTTGCTTTCCTATTGTAACGTATATACGAGTGAAACGGCTTCTGGAATGAGTAAAAAATGGTAATTGAATCTATGTAAGTTGGGTGTTGTAAACTAAATGGAGGCAGATCTGAATGCCAGTTTGTAGTTAGTTGTGGATTTTAGACATTCTGTACGTCAAGAAGACAGCAGATGCCATTTTGAGGGCGAGGGAAGGAATCGTATTTTTGATGAAGAAAGAAAAACTGAATGATATGATGGATAAATCATTTATAATAAGACGGCAGCACTATTTGCAGCACTAAGTGCTCATAGCGTTAGATAATATTTTAATATTTAGACTTCTATTTAATTTTTAGATTGATATTTAATATTTAGCAAAAATGAATAGAGATTGTCAAACTGTTTAAAGATATGTGTGAGATTTAGAGCACGGAAGTTTCTGTCAAATAATTTAATTGCATTAAAAGGGCTGCTATACAAATAGCCACGCTTGAGCACTGTTACTTGTGTCTCTGGAGTTATGAGAACCTCTCCATGCAGGCTGGCAGTTACATTTCAGCCACACCTAACCAAAGCTCTCAAAGAGAAACGTTTACAATGGATTAAGAAATGCATGAAGACTCATTTTTCAAATAGTTGTATTCATTGACGATTTCTGGATGGTTGGTGAATGGCCACCCAGTTCCAACAAGACTGGACAAAATTCCTGAATGTCATCTTAATGAGCATTTAAAAAAAAAAAAAATAATAATAATAACTAGAATGTACATTTCCAGAGGAAAATGTGAAGTGGTGCTTGCAGTGGCAAAAAGCTCGCTCGGTTGCTAGGGTGTTATGGGTGGTTGCTAGGGTGTTCTGGGTGGTTGCTAGGGTGTTGCTAGGTGGTTGCTAGGGTGTTCTGTGTGGTTGCTAGGGTGTTGCTAGGCGGTTGCTAGGTTGTTCTGGGTGGTTGCTATGGTGTTGCTAGGTGGTTGCTAGGGTGTTCTGAGTGGTTGCTAGGGTGTTGCTAGGTGGTTGCTAAGGTGTTCTAGGTGGTTGCTAGGGTGTTATAGATGGTTGCCAGGGTGTTGCTAGGTGGTTGCTAGGGTGTTCTGGGTGGTTGCTAGGGTGTTGCTATGTGGTTGCTAGGGTGTTCTATATGGTTGCCAGGGTGTTGCTAGGCGGTTGCTAGGGTGTTCTGGGTGGTTGCTAGGGTGTTATAGATGGTTGCTAGGGTATTGGTAGGTGGTTGCTAGGGTGTTCTGGGTGGTTGCTAGGGTGTTGCTAGGTGTTCTGGTTGGTTGCTAGGGTGTTGCTAGGCGGTTGCTAGGGTGTTCTGTTTGGTTGCTAGGGTGTTGCTAGGTGGTTGCTAGGGTATTCTTGGTGGTTGCTAGGGTGTTGCTAGGTGGTTGCTATGGTATTCTGGGTGGTTGCTATGGTGTTACTAGGTGGTTGGTAGTGTTCACATATGGTTACTATAGAGTTTTTATAACATTCATGGCATGATTTAGCACTTAGCTAATCAATATTAGCATGTAGCTATTCTCTGCTAGCATGTGTAGCATGTAGCAAGTCATGTTTGCTAGCATGAGAAAAAAGAGCCAACTCCCATCTCTATACGATGTCTTGATGCAGAGATGTAGGTCTTACAAAATGGTTGCTAGGGTACTCTGTTTGGTTGCTAGGGACTGGCTTGGCAGCTGCCAATCATGAAGCTCCAAAGTCAATGTGAATGTATAAACCAACCCCCATCTCTATACGATGTTTTGATGCAGAGATATAGGTCGTGCAAAATGGTTGCTAGGGTACTCTGTTTGGTTGCTAAGGAGTGGCTTGGCAGCTGCCAATCATGAAACTCCACAGGCTGCTTGTCAGTATGAATGATATAAACCAACTCCCATACCTCTATGACATTCAGAATGGAAGATATCCCTCTTTGAATTTTGGTTGCTAAGGTGCTCTACAATGGTTGCTAGGGCGTTGCCAGTAAGTGTTGAGGTGATTCAGGATTGGCTGTTTGCTGGCCCAAGTCAAACGAGCCCACCCTCATGTTTCTATGACACTTATATCCTGAGATATCCCTTTGATCTTTTTTAATGGAAGTCTATGGGAGTTGTTGCTAAGGTGCTCTAAATGGTTGCTAGGGCGTGGCTTAATAGCTTCACAATGATCCTGAGAGACTGATTGGTCGTCTGAGTAAAATGAGCCCGCCCCCTTCTCTCTATGACACTGTGATCCAGAGCTATGTTCAATACAAAATCCCTATGCAATTTACCATAGTAGGAAAAACACATGCATTTGATGGGACGTCCTTCACCATAGTAAGTCAATGGGGAAACTTTGGGCAGCTCCTGCCCCCCAGGGGTGCAACTTTTACCCCATTGTGTGGTATGTTCTTAAAGAGCCTGCCAGCCTCTTCAAATGTGGCAAATCTCACGTTTGTCCGATATCCTTGTTTGGAGCTACAAGTCGTCAAATTTTGTCTCAATGTTAAGTCTATGGGATTTTTTGGAAATTTGTTCGCCCCTGGGTCGAACACCGTACCCCCGATCACTGATAAAAGTGATATGACACTTCTCCTCAATAGGCCGCACGATTTGATGCCTCATTCATGGGTCTGTGACAAAAACTGTGGACGTAGGAGTGCTCCAAACTTTTTCCTGGAATAGTAAAATGCTATACTAGAAAATTTTCAATGGGAAAAATTTGGGGAGCTCCTGCCCCCCAGGGGTGCAACTTTTACCCCATTGTGAGGTATTTTCTTAAAGAACCTGTTAGCCTCTTCAAATGTGGTAAATTACACATTTCTGCGAAATTCTCGCTCAGAGCTATGAGTCGCCAAAATTTGTCGTAATGTTAAGTCTATGGGATTTTTTGGGCCGTTTTTCGCCCCTGGGGCGAACATCGTACCCCCGATCGCTTATAAAAGTCATAGCACACCTCTCCTAAATAAGCCGGTCGATTTGACGCCTCACCCATGGGTCTCTGACAAAAGCTGCGGGAGGAGTAGCGAACAGAAAAACGGCGGAACAATAAGAATAAGAATAAGAATAATAAACTAGAATGTACATTTCCAGAGGAAAATGTGAAGTGGTGCTTGCAGTGGCAAAAAGCTCGCTCGGTTGCTATGGTGTTATGGGTGGTTGCTAGGGTGTTCTGGGTGGTTGCTAGGGTGTTGCTAGGTGGTTGCTAGGGTGTTCTGTGTGGTTGCTAGGGTGTTGCTAGGCGGTTGCTAGGGTGTTCTGGGTGGTTGCTATGGTGTTTGCTAGGTGGTTGCTAGGGTGTTCTGAGTGGTTGCTAGGGTGTTGCTAGGTGGTTGCTAAGGTGTTCTAGGTGGTTGCTAGGGTGTTATAGATGGTTTCCAGGGTGTTGCTAGGTGGTTGCTAGGGTGTTCTGGTGTTGCTAGGGTGTTGCTATGTGGTTGCTAGGGTGTTCTGTATGGTTGCCAGGGTGTTGCTAGGCGGTTGCTACGGTGTTCTGGTGGTTGCTAGGGTGTTATAGATGGTTGCTAGGGTAGGTAGGTGGTTGCTAGGGTGTTCTGGGTGGTTGCTAGGGTGTTGCTAGGTGTTCTGGTTGGTTGCTAGGGTTTTTGCTAGGCGGTTGCTAGGGTGTTCTGTGTGGTTGCTAGGGTGTTGCTAGGTGGTTGCTAGGGTATTCTTGGTGGTTGCTAGGGTGTTGCTAGGTGGTTGCTATGGTATTCTGGGTGGTTGCTATGGTGTTACTAGGTGGTTGGTAGTGTTCACATATGGTTACTATAGAGTTTTTATAACATTCATGGCATGATTTAGCACTTAGCTAATCAATATTAGCATGTAGCTATTCTCTGCTAGCATGTGTAGCATGTAGCAAGTCATGTTTGCTAGCATGAGAAAAAAGAGCCAACTCCCATCTCTATACGATGTCTTGATGCAGAGATGTAGGTCTTACAAAATGGTTGCTAGGGTACTCTGTTTGGTTGCTAGGGACTGGCTTGGCAGCTGCCAATCATGAAGCTCCAAAGTCAATGTGAATGTATAAACCAACCCCCATCTCTATACGATGTTTTGATGCAGAGATATAGGTCGTGCAAAATGGTTGCTAGGGTACTCTGTTTGGTTGCTAAGGAGTGGCTTGGCAGCTGCCAATCATGAAACTCCACAGGCTGCTTGTCAGTATGAATGATATAAACCAACTCCCATACCTCTATGACATTCAGAATGGAAGATATCCCTCTTTGAATTTTGGTTGCTAAGGTGCTCTACAATGGTTGCTAGGGCGTTGCCAGTAAGTGTTGAGGTGATTCAGGATTGGCTGTTTGCTGGCCCAAGTCAAACGAGCCCACCCTCATGTTTCTATGACACTTATATCCTGAGATATCCCTTTGATCTTTTTTAATGGAAGTCTATGGGAGTTGTTGCTAAGGTGCTCTAAATGGTTGCTAGGGCGTGGCTTAATAGCTTCACAATGATCCTGAGAGACTGATTGGTCGTCTGAGTAAAATGAGCCCGCCCCCTTCTCTCTATGACACTGTGATCCAGAGCTATGTTCAATACAAAATCCCTATGCAATTTACCATAGTAGGAAAAACACATGCATTTGATGGGACGTCCATCACCATAGTAAGTCAATGGGGAAAACTTTGGGCAGCTCCTGCCCCCCAGGGGTGCAACTTTTACCCCATTGTGAGGTATATTCTTACAGAGCCTGCCAGCCTCTTCAAATGTGGCAAATCACACGTTTTTCCGAAATCGTTGTTCGGAGCTATGAGTCGTCAAAGTTTGTCTCAATGTTAAGTCTATGGGATTTTTTGGAAATTTGTTCGCCCCTGGGGCGAACACCGTACCCCCGATCTCTGATAAAAGTGATAGGACGCTTCTCCTCAATAGGCCGCACGATTTGATGCCTCATTCATGGGTCTGTGACAAAAACTGTGGACGTAGGAGTGCTCCAAACTTTTTCCTGGAATAGTAAAATGCTATACTAGAAAATTTTCAATGGGAATTTTGGCAAAATTTTGGGCAGCTCCTGCCCCCCAGGGGTGCAACTTTTACCCCATTGTGAGGTATTTTCTTACAGAGCCTGTCAGCCTCTTCAAATGTGGTAAATTGCAAGTTTCTGCGAAATCCTCGCTCAGAGCTATGACTCGTCAAATTTTTTCGCCATGTTAAGTCTATGGGATTTTTTTTGGCCGTTTTTCGCCCCTGGGGCGAACATCGTACCCCCGATTGCTTAGAAAAGTCATAGCACACCTCTCCTAAATAAGCCGGTCGATTTGACACCTCACCCATGGGTCTGTGACAAAATCTGCGGGAGGAGTAGCGAACCAAAAAGTGGCCAGAATAATAAGAAGAAGAAGAATAATAAACTAGAATGTACATTTCCAGAGGAAAATGTGAAGTGGTGCTTGCAGTGGCAAAACTCACCACCCGGTTGCTAGGGTGTGTTACAGAATTGCATACGAGCCAACAATCATGTGTGTACGATGTTCTGGGGCTGAGATATGGCTTATTCGTGTGTTTGTGTGGTTACTAGGGTACCCTACATGGTTGCTATGGTGTGATTATACAGTTTATAAGATGATATTTAAAGACTAGTTGACAGTCTGAGTCAAAAAAAGGCAAAATCCATGTTTCTTCTATTTTCTGGAGCTGAGATATGTCTTTTATATGTTGTTTTGTGGTTGCTAGGCTGCCCTAAGTGGTTGCTAGGGCATGAATATGAAGTTATTATGTCACTAATTGTTAGCTGCATGATAGGCCGAGTCAAAAGAGCCCAACCCAAGTTTCTACGACCTTCTGGTCAAAAGATATGATCTCACAAATTTTGTTGCCAATGTTAAGTCTATGGGACTTTTTTCGGCCGATTTATCGCCCGCCAGACGAACATCGTACAACCGATCGCTTAGAAAAGTCATAGCACACCTCTCCTAAATGAGCCGGTCGATTTGACACCTCTGGGTGGTTGCTAGGGTGTTGCTAGGTGGTTGTTAGGGTGTTCTGGGTGGTTGCTAAGGTGTTGCTAGGTGGTTGCTAGGGTGTTGCTAAGGTGTTCTGGATGGTTGCTAGGTTGTTTCTAGGTGGTTGCTAGGTGTTCTGGGTGGTTGCTAGGGTGTCCTGGGTTGTTGCTAGGGTGTTGCTAGGTGGTTGCTAGGATGTTCTAGGTGGTTGCTAGGGTGTTGCTAGGCGGTTGCTAGGGTGTTCTGGGTGGTTTCTAGGGTGTTGCTAGGTGGTTGCTAGGGTGTTGCTAAGGTGTTCTGGATGGTTGCTAGGCGGTTGCTAGGGTGTTTGCTAGGCGGTTGCTAGGGTGTTTGGTTGGTTGCTATGGTGTTGCTAGGTGGTTGCTAGGGTGTTCTGGGTGGTTGCTATGGTGTTACTAGGTGGTTGGTATTGTTCACATATGGTTACTATAGAGTTTTTATAATGTTCATGGAATGATTTAGCACTTAGCTAATCAACATTAGCATGTAGCTATTCACTGCTAGCATGTTTTAACATTTGAAAGTTCTATGTGCTAGCATGAGTCAAAAGACCAAACCCCATCGCGATACAATGTTCTGATGCTGAGATATAGCTGTTACAAAATGGTTGCTAGGGTACTCTGTTTGGTTGCTAGGGAGTGGCTTGGCAGCTGCCAATCATGAAGCTCCAAAGTCAATGTGAATGGATAAACCTACCCCATCTCTATACGATGTTTTGATGCAGAGATATAGGTCTTGCAAAACGGTTGCTAGGGTACTCTGTTTGGTTGCTAGGGAGTGGCTTGGCAGCTTCCAATCATGAAGCTCCAAAGTCAATGTGAATGTGTAAACCAACCCCCATCTCTATACGATGTTCTGATGCAGAGATGTAGGCCTTGCAAAATGGTTGCTAGGGTACTCTTTTTGGTTGCTAGGGAGTGGCTTGGCAGCTGCCAATCATGAATCTCCAAAGGCTGCTTGTCAGTGTAATTGATATAATACAACTCCCAAGCCTGTATGACATTCAGAATGGAAGATATCCCTCTTTAAAATTTGGTTGCTAAGGTGCTCGATAATGGTTGCTAGGGTGTGGCCAGAAATTGTTGAGGTGATTCATGATTGGCTGTTTGCTACCCCGAGTCAAACGAGACCACCCTTGTGTTTGTATGACACTTCTATCCGGAGATATCCCTTTGATCTCTTTCAATGGAAGTCTATGGGAGTTGTTGCTAAGGTGCTCTATATGGTTGCTAGGGCGTGGCTTGATAGCATCACAATGATCCTGAGAGACTGATTGGTCGTCTGAGTAAAATGAGCCCGCCCCCTTGTCTCTATGACACTGTGATCCAGAGCTATGTTCAATACAAAATCCCTATGCAATTTACCATAGTAGGAAAAACACATGCATTTGATGGGACGTCCTTCACCATAGTAAGTCAATGGGGAAAACTTGGGCAGCTCCTGCCCCCAGGGGTGCAACTTTTACCCCATTGTGAGGTATGTTCTTACAGAGCCTGCAAGCCTCTTCAAATGTGGAAAATCACACATTTTTCCGAAATCGTTGTTCGGAGCTATGAGTCGTCAAAGTTTGTCTCAATGTTAAGTCTATGGGATTTTTTGGAAATTTGTTCGCCCCTGGGTCGAACACCGTACCCCCGATCTCTGATAAAAGTGATAGGACACTTCTCTTCAATAGGCCGCACGATTTGATGCCTCATTCATGGGTCTGTGACAAAAACTGTGGACGTAGGAGTGCGCCAAACTTTTTCCTGGAATAGTATAATGCTATACTAGAAATTTTAAATAACATTGGGGTCAATGGGGGAAAATTTGGGCAGCTCCTGCCCCCCAGGGGTGCAACTTTTACCCCATTGTGAGGTATGTTCTTACAGAGCCTGTCAGCCTCTTCAAATGTGGTAAATCACAGGCTTCTGTGAAATCCTCGCTCGGAGCTATGAGTCGTCAAAGTTTGTCGCAATGTTAAGTCTATGGGATTTTTGGGAAATTTGTTCGCCCTTCGGGCGAACATCGTACCCCCGATCGCTTAGAAAAGTCATAGCACACCATTCCCGAATATTCCGCACGTTTTGAGACCTCATTCATGGGTGTGTGACAAAACTGCGGGAGGAGTAGCGCGCCAAACTTTTTGGCCGACTCAAAAAACACAATAGTAATAGTGTTGCCTTGCTTTCAGCAAGCACCACTAATAACATGGGGGTCAATGGGGGAATATTTGGGCAGCTCCTGCCCCCAGGGGTGCAACTTTTACCCCATTGTGAGGTATGTTCTTACAGAGCCTGTGAGCCTCTTCAAATGTGGTAAATCGCAGGCTTCTGTGAAATTCTCGCTCGGAGCTATGAGTCGTCAAAGTTTGTCGCAATGTTAAGTCTATGGGATTTTTGGGAAATTTGTTCGCCCTTCGGGCGAACATCGTACCCCGATCGCTTAGAAAAGTCATAGCACACCATTCCCGAATATTCCGCACGTTTTGAGACCTCATTCATGGGTGTGTGACAAAAACTGCGGGAGGAGTAGCGTGCCAAACTTTTGGGCCGACTCAAAAAACACAATAGTAATAGTGTTGCCTTGCTTTCAGCAAGCACCACTAATAACATTGGGGTCTATGGGGAAATTTGGGCAGCTCCTGCCCCCCAGGGGTGCAACTTTTACCCCATTGTGAGGTATGTTCTTACAGAGCCTGTCAGCCTCTTCAAATGTGGTGAATCGCAGGCTTCTGTGAAATTCTCGCTCGGAGCTATGAGTCGTCAAAGTTTGTCGCAATGTTAAGTCTATGGGATTTTTGGGAAATTTGTTCGCCCTTCGGGCGAACATCGTACCCCCGATCGCTTAGAAAAGTCATAGCACACCATTCCCGAATATTCCGCACGTTTTGAGACCTCATTCATGGGTGTGTGACAAAAACTGCGGGAGGAGTAGCGTGCCAAACTTTTGGGCCGACTCAAAAAACACAATAGTAATAGTGTTGCCTTGCTTTCAGCAAGCACCACTAATAATACATCTTTGATGCAGAGGTCAATCACTATAGCGATTTGGTTATGGTTGTTTACTGACAGGCTCAATTCACAATCTTTGACAGCATCTGATTGAAATTTTTCATCAACAGTCTCCATTATCCACGCACATGCTCCAAACGATTGAAGACTATGGATACTTCACCAGTGAAGGGAGCAAGTCGGAGGAGTAGAGGGGAATCAAAAAGACAAGGAAGAGGAAGACCCAGTGAAACATCAAAAAGAATCGCATTTCCCAACTGACTTAAAAGGCTAGTATCTCTATTATTTGTAAGTTCACAATACATTCCACATTTTTTTTTCTCCGATTCAGAAATACACAATACAATTTTTATTTTCTGTGGCGTTGATTTTTTTATTATAATCTGTTAACAGTCACATTAAGGACAGATATTGTTTGTGTTCGACAGTATCAGTCTCAAATTGATCAATTTAAATTAAGCATTAAAATGATCAAAAGCAACAGTAAAATTATTTATATCACAAAAGATTTATTTTTAGAAAATAAATGCTGTTCTTTTGAACTGTCTATCCATCGAAGATTTCTGAAAAATAATGCATCACAGTTTCATCATTGATAATAATAAGAAATGTTACTTCATCACCAAATCAGCATATTCAAATAATTTCTGAAGGATCATGTGACACTGAAGACTGGGGTAATGGTCGCTGAAATTTCAGTTTTTGCCATCATTGAAATAGATAAGAGTTTTTTAATAGTTTGCAATGTTACTGTTTTCACTGTATTTTTTTTTTTATCAAATAAATGCAGCCTTGGTTAAAAACATGATCAAAATCTCCAAACTTTTAACAGTAGTGTGTGTTCAAAACCTACATGTTTTATTGTTTCATGACACTTGTTTTGTTTTTGTCTTTTTAGGGCTCACTGGTCCATGTCGACAAATGTGTGTTGTTAAAGTAACAAGAGTGGAGAGTGACTTGCTGGCCCACTCTACCGTACAAGTCAAAGATGCTTTACTGAACGACTCTCGACTTCTCCACTCACCTCCACATCCAGTCAGAGTAGCCCTGATCCAGGTCACGCAAGCTCCCAGGCGTCTGTAAATTTGGATGAAGGTCGAGTATCCACAAACACAGTCTCCACAGCAAAGCCTGGGGCTGAACTAATCTCAGAGAATGACATCACTGTGTATGTGACCTTGGACTCAGAAAGAACTGCTGAAAATCCTAATCAAACAGACTGTGAATCTGTTTCAGGAATAAGTACACCTTCTGTTCCTGTGACCCATTTACAGAGACGTAGCTCCACTGGTGCTGCGGTTTATTTTTTCGGAAAGTGTTTCCCAACAGGCTAAAATTGAAATGGAAGAGACGGTCGCCGATATCCTGACTGAGAGCAGCATCGATTACAGCACATCAGCACTTTACAAGGAGCAAAGCTCGATCCGTCTACACTCTACTCTTCAGGATTCAGAAACCTTGGAGAACAGAACAAACTTTGAAATCCAGACTGCTCCTTTTTGTGAAATGCCTCTTCTAATGCCAGAGCTCACAGAAGAGAGTGTCAATCCTCACTCTCTCGCACCTGAAATGCCCTCGCTGACTCTCGCTGTACGACCCGACACTGCAAATCACCGACCTCACAGTCCTGCACCTGTTCTCCATCTGGAAAAATCACACTCACCTCCTGTTATAACAGATGATGTGGGAACTTGTTCTGGAAAAGTTT
>NW_024121100.1:16136901-16600318 GCF_016745375.1 Pimephales promelas
AATAATAAGAACCGCACAGATACAATAGGTGCCTCCGCAGCTTGGCCCTAATAAATATAGCTGCAAGCAGCCATTACCGGGGCCAAGCGCAAGAAGCGGCAACATATGCCAAAATGGCAAGGAGTGGCAGACCAACTGCAGCAAGGAGCAATTAAGGGCATTTTGAGAGAACTTTGGGCAAATGGCTAAGAAAAATCACATAAACATTAACTTATAAGACGATTTAATGGGTTATCACTTTCTAACAATAGGTGGCGCAGTTACGAAATAGATGTGATGTGGTCAGAGTGAGGTGACAATGACACATGCAAAGTTTGGTGTCAAAATGTGAAGGCATTGCAGAGATAAAGCCTAAATAGTAATTTTGGCAGCATGCCTAAACTTTGATGTTGTGTTATACGAAAACGGTTTCGTCTATCATCGTGCAATTCATAACTTTTAGTCGGCACGGTCTGGAGATGATACCATTCAATTTTCGTGAAAATCGGACAAACGGTCTAGGAGGAGTTCGAAAAAGAAGGTTTTTCAAAGAAATAAAGATGGCGGACAGGAAGTTTAGCTGATTATGCAAAACCTGATATCTATGTTTTCAGCATAACCCAAGGAATCTATTAAGATCAGTTTCATTGCAATAGGCACATTTATTCAAACGTTATTAGCGTTTTCAGAAATTAATTATGACTTTTGACCAACAGGTGGCGCTGTCTTAAAATCTTTTGAGTACCTTCAGGGCATGCTGCTTATGGCACAAACTGAGTTTTGTAATATTACACCAATGCATTTGTTTAGTATAGCATTTTATTTCACAAAACTCTATTGAAGTCAATGGGAATTTCACGTTTTGTTCTATTATAGCGCCACCAAGAGGCTCAGTCCCACAATTTTTTTTATGTGTCCTCAGAGTGACCCCATACATATGTGTGTCAGTTTTGGTGAAAATATCTCAATTCACTTCCGAGTTATAAACATTTATATGAAAAAACACGTAAAAAATGACTGACACATGACTTTGTTTGAATTTTACTACCCCTTACTATCAATATTTTTGCATTTGGGCATTAGCGTATAGTTAACAAGCTATGATTCCGTGTTTCTGACGGTGGTTTCGTCTCGATCGGAACAGCGGTTTTGAAGATATCGCCAAGTGTTTTTTTCGCGCTAAATCGCTACGCTACGCCATCCGTGAGACGAAACCCGACATATTTGGTATCGTTGGACTCGGCAACGATTCAGGACCTCAAAAATATGACTCCCGTGAAAATAAGTGTACCACACCCAAAGTTATAAGCGTTTGAATAAAACAATTCACCACTAGGTGGCGCTGTTTCGAAACTTCTCAGGCTTCTTCAGGGCATCGTACTGATGACCCATACCGAGTTTCGTAACAATTCGTTCATGCGTTCAAAAAATACAGCATTTTAGCACATAATTCAAAATGGCCGACCGCCAAAATGGCCGTTCTGGGAAAATTGGATATCGGTGGACTCGGCATGACGCCCTGAATCTAACGAGACCAAATTTATGATTTTTGGACAAACCGTTCAGAAGTTACGAGCAAAAATAGCCATTTTTCATATCTCCGGACCACTAGGTGGCGCTGCGCCGAAACACAGCACGTAGCCTCAGGTCATGCTTGTGATAACACGTACCAAGTTTGGTGTGAAAACGAGTAAGCGTTGCGGAGATACAACCTCACGTCTGTTTTTGCAAGCGCTACGTAAATTTTGTTTACGCGTTTATCAAAAACGGTTATTCGAATCATCTTGAATTCCATAACTTTTTGTCAGCACTGCCTGGAGATGATCCGGTGCGATTTTGGTGAAAATCGGACAAACCGTCTAGGACGAGTTCGCAAAAGTAGGTTTTTTGGAAAATTCAAAATGGCGGCCGTTTTTTTATGACGGAAAATGACGTCATAGGGTGCGATCGAATCGGCATGAGCTCAGGAACAAGAGGAAAAAAGAATTTTGTTGATAGGCCTTACGGTTCAAAAGTTATTAGCATAATAAAAGTGAAACTTTGGACAGTTGGTGGCGCTAGAGGGAATGAGTTAGAGACACCAAAATTGGTGTATTTAAAGTTGGGACTGTCCTCTATCAGAATGTCAAACCAAAACAACTTTCCCGCAAACCGGTCTATGGGCTGCCATAGACGCCCAGTCGGAAGAAGAATAATAATAATAATAATAATAAATATAGCTGCAAGCAGCCATTACCGGGGCCAAGCGCAAAAAGCGGCAACATATGCCAAAATGGCAAGGAGTGGCAGACCAACTGCAGCAAGGAGCAATTAAGGGCATTTTGAGAGAACTTTGGGCAAATGGCTAAGAAAATCACATAAACATTAACTTATAAGATGATTTAATGGGTTATCACTTTCGAACAATAGGTGGCGCAGTTACGAAATAGATGTGATGTGGTCAGAGTGAGGTGACAATGACACATGCAAAGTTTGGTGTCAAAATGTGAAGGCATTGCAGAGATAAAGCCTAAATAGTAATTTTGGCAGCATGCCTAAACTTTGATGTTGTGTTATACGAAAACGGTTTCGTCTATCATCGTGCAATTCATAACTTTTAGTCGGCACGGTCTGGAGATGATACCATTCAATTTTCGTGAAAATCGGACAAACGGTCTAGGAGGAGTTCGAAAAAGAAGGTTTTTCAAAGAAATAAAGATGGCGGACAGGAAGTTTAGCTGATTATGCAAAACCTGATATCTATGTTTTCAGCATAACCCAAGGAATCTATTAAGATCAGTTTCATTGCAATAGGCACATTTATTCAAACGTTATTAGCGTTTTCAGAAATTAATTATGACTTTTGACCAACAGGTGGCGCTGTCTTAAAATCTTTTGAGTACCTTCAGGGCATGCTGCTTATGGCACAAACTGAGTTTTGTAATATTACACCAATGCATTTGTTTAGTATAGCATTTTATTTCACAAAACTCTATTGAAGTCAATGGGAATTTCACGTTTTGTTCTATTATAGCGCCACCAAGAGGCTCAGTCCCACAATTTTTTTTATGTGTCCTCAGAGTGACCCCATACATATGTGTGTCAGTTTTGGTGAAAATATCTCAATTCACTTCCGAGTTATAAACATTTATATGAAAAAACACGTAAAAAATGACTGACACATGACTTTGTTTGAATTTTACTACCCCTTACTATCAATATTTTTGCATTTGGGCATTAGCGTATAGTTAACAAGCTATGATTCCGTGTTTCTGACGGTGGTTTCGTCTCGATCGGAACAGCGGTTTTGAAGATATCGCCAAGTGTTTTTTTCGCGCTAAATCGCTACGCTACGCCATCCGTGAGACGAAACCCGACATATTTGGTATCGTTGGACTCGGCAACGATTCAGGACCTCAAAAATATGACTCCCGTGAAAATAAGTGTACCACACCCAAAGTTATAAGCGTTTGAATAAAACAATTCACCACTAGGTGGCGCTGTTTCGAAACTTCTCAGGCTTCTTCAGGGCATCGTACTGATGACCCATACCGAGTTTCGTAACAATTCGTTCATGCGTTCAAAAAATACAGCATTTTAGCACATAATTCAAAATGGCCGACCGCCAAAATGGCCGTTCTGGGAAAATTGGATATCGGTGGACTCGGCATGACGCCCTGAATCTAACGAGACCAAATTTATGATTTTTGGACAAACCGTTCAGAAGTTACGAGCAAAAATAGCCATTTTTCATATCTCCGGACCACTAGGTGGCGCTGCGCCGAAACGCAGCACGTAGCCTCAGGTCATGCTTGTGATAACACGTACCAAGTTTGGTCTGAAAATGAGTAAGCGTTGCGGAGATACAACCTCACGTCTGTTTTCGCAAGCGCTACATAAATTTTGTTTACGCGTTTATCAAAAACGGTTATTCGAATCATCTTGAATTCCATAACTTTTTGTCAGCACTGCCTGGAGAAGATCCGGTGCGATTTTGGTGAAAATCGGACAAACCGTCTAGGACGAGTTCGCAAAAGTAGGTTTTTTGGAAAATTCAAAATGGCGGCCGTTTTTTTATGACGGAAAATGACGTCATAGGATGCGATCGAATCGGCATGAGCTCAGGAACAAGAGGAAAAAAGAATTTTGTTGATAGGCCTTACGGTTCAAAAGTTATTAGCATAATAAAAGTGAAACTTTGGACAGTTGGTGGCGCTAGAGGGAATGAGTTAGAGACACCAAAATTGGTGTATTTAAAGTTGGGACTGTCCTCTATCAGAATGTCAAACCAAAACAACTTTCCCGCAAACCGGTCTATGGGCTGCCATAGACGCCCAGTCGGAAGAAGAATAATAATAATAAGAAATATAGCTGCAAGCAGCCATTACCGGGGCCAAGCGCAAGAAGCGGCAACATATGCCAAAATGGCAAGGAGTGGCAGACCAACTGCAGCAAGGAGCAATTAAGGGCATTTTGAGAGAACTTTGGGCAAATGGCTAAGAAAATCACATAAACATTAACTTATAAGATGATTTAATGGGTTATCACTTTCGAACAATAGGTGGCGCAGTTACGAAATAGATGTGATGTGGTCAGAGTGAGGTGACAATGACACATGCACAGTTTGGTGTCAAAATGTGAAGGCATTGCAGAGATAAAGCCTAAATAGTAATTTTGGCAGCATGCCTAAACTTTGATGTTGTGTTATACGAAAACGGTTTTGTCTATCATCGTGCAATTCATAACTTTTAGTCGGCACGGTCTGGAGATGATACCATTCAATTTTCGTGAAAATCGGACAAACGGTCTAGGAGGAGTTCGAAAAAGAAGGTTTTTCAAAGAAATAAAGATGGCGAACAGGAAGTTTGTCTGATTATGGAAAACCTGATATCTGTTTTTGGCATAACCCAAGGAATCTATTAAGATCAGTTTCATTGCAATAGGCAAATTTATTCAAAAGTTATTAGCGTTCTCAGAAATTAATTATAACTTTTGACCAACAGGTGGCGCTGTCTCAAAATCTTTTGAGTACCTTCAGGGCATGCTGCTTATGGCACACACTGAGTTTCGTAATGTTATACCAAAGGATTTATTTAGTATAGCATTGTATTTCACAAAACTGTATTGAAGTCAATGGGAATTTCAAGTTTTGTTCTATTATAGCGCCACCAAGAGGCTCAGTCCCACAATTTTTTGTGTGTGTCCTCAGAGTGACCCCATACATATGTGTGTCAATTTTGGTGAAAATATCTCAATTCGCTTCCGAGTTATAAACATTTATATGAAAAAACATGTAAAAAATGACTGACACATGACTTTGTTTGAATTTTACTACCCCTTACTATCAATATTTTTGCATTTGGGCATTAGCGTATAGTTAACAAGCTATGATTCCGTGTTTCTGACGGTGGTTTCGTCTCGATCGGAACAGCGGTTTTGAAGATATCGCCAAGTGTTTTTTTCGCGCTAAATCGCTACGCTACGCCATCCGTGAGACGAAACCCGACATATTTGGTATCGTTGGACTCGGCAACGATTCAGGACCTCAAAAATATGACTCCCGTGAAAATAAGTGTACCACACCCAAAGTTATAAGCGTTTGAATAAAACAATTCACCACTAGGTGGCGCTGTTTCGAAACTTCTCAGGCTTCTTCAGGGCATCGTACTGATGACCCATACCGAGTTTCGTAACAATTCGTTCATGCGTTCAAAAAATACAGCATTTTAGCACATAATTCAAAATGGCCGACCGCCAAAATGGCCGTTCTGGGAAAATTGGATATCGGTGGACTCGGCATGACGCCCTGAATCTAACGAGACCAAATTTATGATTTTTGGACAAACCGTTCAGAAGTTACGAGCAAAAATAGCCATTTTTCATATCTCCGGACCACTAGGTGGCGCTGCGCCGAAACGCAGCACGTAGCCTCAGGTCATGCTTGTGATAACACGTACCAAGTTTGGTGTGAAAACGAGTAAGCGTTGCGGAGATACAACCTCACGTCTGTTTTCGCAAGCGCTACATAAATTTTGTTTACGCGTTTATCAAAAACGGTTATTCGAATCATCTTGAATTCCATAACTTTTTGTCAGCACTGCCTGGAGAAGATCCGGTGCGATTTTGGTGAAAATCGGACAAACCGTCTAGGACGAGTTCGCAAAAGTAGGTTTTTTGGAAAATTCAAAATGGCGGCCGTTTTTTTATGACGGAAAATGACGTCATAGGGTGCGATCGAATCGGCATGAGCTCAGGAATAAGAGGAAAAAAGAATTTTGTTGATAGGTCTTACGGTTCAAAAGTTATTAGCATAATAAAAGTGAAACTTTGGACAGTTGGTGGCGCTAGAGGGAATGAGTTAGAGACACCAAAATTGGTGTATTTAAAGTTGGGACTGTCCTCTATCAGAATGTCAAACCAAAACAACTTTCCCGCAAACCGGTCTATGGGCTGCCATAGAGGCCCAGTCGGAAGAAGAATAATAATAATAATAATAATAATAATAATAAGAACCGGCACAGATACAATAGGTGCCTCCGCACCTTCGGTGCTTGGCCCCTAACCAGCACAGATACAATAGGTGCCTCCGCACCTTCGGTGCTTGGCCCCTAATAATAAGAACCGGCACAGATACAATAGGTGCCTCCGCACCTTCGGTGCTTGGCCCCTAATAATAATAATAATAAGAACCGGCACAGATACAATAGGTGCCTCCGCACCTTCGGTGCTTGGCCCCTAATAATAGGAACCGGCACAGATACAATAGGTGCCTCCGCACCTTCGGTGCTTGGCCCCTAATAATAATAAGAACCGGCACAGATACAATAGGTGCCTCCGCACCTTCGGTGCTTGGCCCCTAAATACAAATAGCGGCTGCTTTGCACACCCCTAATGCACGCATATATGTACACATATAGGTGCATATATTTGTGCATATATGAACCTATATATGTACATGTATGTACGCATATATGTGCACATATAGGTGCATTTATACATGCACCCACATGTTTACCTATATTAGAATAATTATTAAAATCCATAGCTACTAGGCAACATAAATAATAGTCCAAAATGTATGCATTTAGATTATTTATTTACTTAAGATCAAATAGTACAAAAACAAAAATAAGACAAAAAAACTGGATAGAAAAAAAATCTTTTTGATCTTCTCAGCTCCATGAGCTTTGAATTGATAGACGTGCCCACCTCCCCTCGGCTGGCTGACGGACACTTCTTCAATGTAGCATCTAGAGAAGATTAAAATAATAAGACACTATAATAATAATAATAATAATAAGAAGAAGAAGAAGAAGAAGAAGAAGAATATAGTACTTCATCAGGAACCCAAAGTGCTTACAGTACAGATGTGATCGGACACATATTTTTTGATAAAAGGTTGATCATTTTAAAAAATGCGTCATGTAAACATGTCAATTGGAAGATTCTGAAGATTCTGAAAAATCTGAAACGTGGCTTAAGAAAAGGAAAGTTAGGATCAAGAACTGAGCAAGCGATGAATTAGTATTATAGGTTCCAAGTAGATATAGTAACAATAATCCCTTATACAGTCTCAATTGATGCCTAATAAACATTGATACAAGTAGGCTATGGTTAAAGTGGTGAACTTATAAAATCCTAATGCGTTGAGAAGGGAAAACAAAACTTTTATACATTTACTCACCAATAATGATGCCTTTTTAATTTGGTCAAGGGCGACCAGCTGCTCCCCATCCCCTCTGGTTGGCTTCCCACCTTAAAATTTGAAAGTAAAATTTCAAAATTATTATAAAAGGGGGTTAAAATGAAGCTTGTGAAAGCAATACTTTTTTATATACACATCACATTTTCTTGAGGTGCAAGGAAATACAAAAATGGCAAGTAAAAAAGCGATGGTATGCCCGCACACAAACATAATTTATTCCACAGAATATTAATTGTTTTTTACGGACAGAAGAGATTAGGAGAATGTTTTGTACCATTCAGGTTGTTTTTCAGCAAAGTCTCCAGATCAAATGTGCCCAGCAGCAGATTCCACATGGCAGTAGCAGAGGTGGCAAGGAGGGCTGCTTTCCACACTTCTGCCTGGCAAAACACCCCAGAGCCCTTTATAACTTCAATCTGAAAAATAATTTATTCATTTATTGGCATTGTTTCATATTGATTCTTATGCTTAGCTTCCCAATAGTTTATATGTTTTTATGTATGAATGCAGATTATTGATAAAGAAACAAAATAATAATATTACACAAAATAATAATATGAAACAAATTAATAATTGCCCTAAATGTTCTTAAAGGAGAGGAGGAGGAGGATAGGGTGTCGGGGTGGGGATGGGGATATTTATTACTGTCACCGTCCCACAGGTGGGACGTTTGCCACTATATTTTTAAAACAATAATATCTTAGTAAATACCTTAAATAATATTGACAAACTATATATCATTTGAAAGCTTACAATCTCTAGTTTCCATATTTGGTGACTGATTTTCAAAATATATTACAGAGGAGCCATAATTTATCAATATAAAACAAGAATATTTTCATACTCATAAGGCGTGTTCAGACCTTTATTTTAAAATAGCAGTAAACATGAAAAATCATGAAAAAATGGTAGATACCTCAGTTTGTTTTCATGCCAAAAGTTCAAAAGATAGAATCCATTCAATTATTTTGGAAAAAAAAGGTCTGAAAAGTTTGAAATATCAAGAAAAAAATAATAAATTCACCATTTGTGACGTGGCATGCAGCTAGCTATGACTTACATGCGTGTTCTTTGTATGTGTTTCTTAGAGGTTCAATTCATATCAAAATCTGCCAAACTTCCCATGCTACTTCTGAATAGGATCTCTACTTCAGAAATTGTATGAAAATTGTGAAAATAATGGTTCATATCACTCAAAACACGAATGGAAATGCAGGCGCCCTTATATGGGCAGTAATGGAGTCTGATTGTGCCCTAGTGAAAAAGTTTGGTACTGCGCTCAAACAAAATCTTACTGAAAGCTCATTTTTTGAGATATCAACCTAAAATTTGAAACACAACTTGTTCAGATTTTTGGCTTTGATCTTTCTGTCATTTTAGAGTAGCCCAGGTTTTGAAAATATATATTTTATGTAAAATATGAATAATTAATATTTTTACATTGTACATTTCCATAAACTCAAACTTCTATAACTTTTTTTCTGTTTCACTTTCTTAATTTATTTCACTTCTACAAAAATCTGCCAAATGTCTTCTTTAAAACAAGACCAATCATATGTCTATATTCCAAAGCATTCTTGAATTAAAACCATTTAAGTTCGAAATGTGCATTTTCATGTCTATTCAAAAAAGGGGGGTGACAGTTAACAGGTTAATAAATAAATAAAAATTCAAGGGGGTTACTCACCGGTTGCACTTTTCAAAAGAGGAGGAATCTAAATCCTCAACAGGACTCCTTCCAGTCTTGTTCATAGAAGAAAAATAAAAGTTATTCTCTTCAATAAATTAAAGTGCAAATAACTTAAATCAAATAATTAACACTATCAATCAGCCCAACATCACAAGTCTCTACAGCTCTGCTAGAGAAACAATTTTAAAAAGCAAAATCAGAGGAACTTACCTTTTTGAGCAATAATGGCGAGGTAACTTTTCATTTGAGGTAATTCTAGAAAGAGGTTATATAAAGAAAAAAAAAACAATTACAATCACTTAATCAAAATAGTAATGCCCTAACGTTAATGTTTACTATTTGAAAGACATTTCCTGCAACTGTAAAGGCAAGCCCATTGATACGGCTCTTTCTTTCACCAATTTCGACCAAATTCAAACTCCACAGGTATTTTTTTTTTTTCTGGAGCCGATTGCCTTCTTGAGCCGTTGGCAGAGAAGTATCATTTATTCTCATGACGTTATGTTCTCTAGGCCATGACTTTTGATAACCCTTTACGAATTCCTCCAGAAAGAAACAAATAAATACGTTACACGTTAATTCTAAATTGAATCTTATCAACGGCTAAGTTATTTTAGCACCCACAGTATCGTTACGTTACCTCACCAGCTAACAACATAGGAAGTCTATGGGCTGAAACAGGTGTGTTTGGCAAAAAATAAATGCTAAGTTTATACTTCTCTGCCACCGCAATTTCCACCCTGCAAATAAATATAAAATTAGGAATACTTACGATTGGTGATAAGTAGGACTTAGAGGATCTCCAATGCTGAAATCGCAATTTTTACTCGCAGCCGTTATCTTCCGGCGCGAAACTTGACTTCATCTCATCGGATACGGATAACGTCAAGCGTTAGGCGGGTGACGTCATCAACTTCGGGGCGCTGTAGCGGCCAATCGGCAGTGCAGCAGCATTCGAATTTATTAACCACTGTGAATTGCTCAGATAGATGGTGGGATGGTGGGATGATGATGATGATGATTATTTGAATGTACGTTCTATTCACTTTTTTTTTTTTTTTTTTTTTGACTGCAATGACCTTTCAGCCAGAAAAAAAAACTGCATTCAGACAATACAGAAAACATTGCAATTTGCATTGCATTTGGTGGATGTATCGGTGAATGTGTGGATGTGTATGGGAAAGTGACTTGAAATTGGAAAAAGGGCTTTTTGGTAAAATGAAAAAACAACAAACCCTTTTGTTATACATTTCCTTCTTTTCCACTAAGTCATTCTGATATGTATATAAATATTTATTTATTTATTTGAGCAATATAGTGACATATTATACACTCTAAAAATGCTTTGGGTCAAACATGGACAAACCCAAATGTTGGGTTAAAAATGCAATTAAAAAAAATGTAAAGTTGAAAAAGTGAAAGTGAAAGTTGAATTTGGGTTAAAATTTGAAATTACATTTTTAACCAAACATTTGGGTTTGTCCATATTTCACCCAAATTTGGGTTCAAACAACCCAGCATTGTTTAGAGTGGATGAGCTACAAATGACCAGATCCTGCCATGAGCTACAGTATAGGATACTCTTGTATATAGCACTTATGTGTGGATATAAAGAAGCAATGCAGGAGACCTACAGTATATGGCCTGTATATGCACATATATGCACCTAAAATTGCCTATATGTGTCATATATACACACATATGCAGCATATATCTTATCATATATGTGCATATATGCACCTAAAATTGCCTATATGTGTCATATATACACACATATGCAGCATATATATTATCATATATGTGCATATATGCTGTATATATGCAGCATATA
Source organism: Pimephales promelas (assembly GCF_016745375.1). The sequence continues at coordinate 16,148,086 of NW_024121100.1, forward strand.
TGTGCATATAAACTGCATATAGGTTTCATATATGCGCATATATCCTCATATAGTTTCTTTCCATGTGGGTGTACTTCGTCAAAAATGGATACAATTTGTGTTTGATTATGTTCCTGTAAATGATGATTGTAATTTAGCTTTCTGTGCTGCACATTTACGTAAGACAGCTTCCAATCTCCACGAATTCAATGCCGGATTCAACAAGAAACTGTTACTAAAACATGAAGCAGTTCCAACTTTAAAACGAGAGGCAGCAGTTGTTGGGCCACAAACGTAAGTAGGCTAAATAGTCTATTTCAGACCTAATGTTTTAGTTTTATCGAATGCCAGCGCTGGCTTTATAGCCACTTAGTTATGCTATTTTGTGTCTATGACAAACGTGTTCAAACATTATGGACCTGAATTTTGTATATGTACTAATGTTGTAAATGTGTTTTTCATGTATAGCTATATACTTTATGGTGTTATTTTTCGATTTGATCAAGAACGTAAACCAATGCCAACACTGTTTGTAGTAGGCAGTTAGTTTGATGCTATTGTGTAAAACAAACGTGTATAAAGTTAAAAAATATAGGCAAATTACCATATTGAAACATTTTGTAAGAGCCGTGTTTAGGGAGGTTCTGCTTGACTCTCTTCATCGCTGCTTTCTGGGTCTGATTCTGGCTCATACTAATACTGCAGTATTGACACCATTATACATTTCACAGAACACACATGCAACTTTCGGTTGCACATGCAAAAGGTAATGGGCGTTAGAATCCGGACAACGTGTACTACAGTTTAGCCAATCACAACACACCGGCCCAAACTAACCAATCTGATCCCACTGCCTGTTTCTGAGGGAGTGGTTTCATAGAATCAGGAAGTAAACCATCGTTCAAATAACAGAGGAGAACGCGGCTGACAATAAAGGTGAAATTTATGAAAAATAAGACTTTAAAAAAGGAAAAACCTCGAATACATGTTATATTGCACCTCATAAACACAATCATGCAAAGAAAAAAAAGCAGTAAACCACCCCTTTAAACAATCCTGTTTTTTTGTTAATTTGCCTTGAACAAGGAAATCGCTCCTCAAAAAACACTAGGAAGATTTCATATTTCTGGCCAACCTATCAAGCTTCCTGCACGACTGCCTGCACTTTTCTGTATACCGGCCTGAACACTGCCACCAAGAAGCAGTTGTAAGGAGAGGGTCCTCAGGAGAGCTTTTCTGACTTTGTGGAGTGGGTGCTGGCATCTTGTGGATTACCGTTCATTATTGGACCCTGGATTTAATGGAAAGTTTAAGTGTGTGTGAAGAGATGAATTCTCTAAGACAACATCTCTCTGCCCATCTTCCCTCTCCCACGACCTCTTGAATTTGCCATGTAGATCACTTTGTTTTTTGTTGGTTTTTGCATTTTTCTTCAGTTTCCACTCAGTCACCCAGTCATTGTTCACTCCCATCAGCTCCTCTGTACCACTTCAGACTCCTCTAAGTGGTGTGGATCCATCTCGGGACTGCAGGGAACTGTCTCGTACTGGGCATGAGAAGCCTGTGGCTCCGCTTCCTGCCTCAGAGTGCTCCACTCCCCCACGATCTGTCGCCTTGGCTCCTACACCTGCAGTCCTTCCTCCCTTGACTCCAGCAGTGACCATTGGGCATTCGGCCTTCCCAGGCTTCCTCTGTACGTCGGCTCTGCCTGGGCCGGCCCTCCACCCCTGTGGCTGTGGCTAGCTCAGCCTTATGTAGATAGCAACCCGCCATGGCGCGAGCACAACTGACTTTTAAAAGGAATTGGGAAATGACTCTTTGCTTGGTTTATTGCTCGTTATACCCAAAACACACCCATTACTCATTAAGAGAATATGGGCAACTCTTTTAGACCATGCACTGGCCACAATTTTTAACTAATAAATCGCCCTATAGATAACTATGTGATTATGAACAGGTGAGTAAAAGGACCTATTAGCCTGCACCATATAGAGCAGGGGTGCCCAATCATGCTCCTGGTGATAGACTGTCCTGCACAGTTAGGCTTTGTTTACACGGAAACGATTCTGAAGAGAAAACGCAAAAGTGGCGTTGCGTCATCTTTTTTAATTCTGCGTTTAGACGAGCGTTTTGTGTGGGAAATCCGCGTGCAAATGGAGACGCAAAAGTGTGTGAAATTCAATGTAGTATGCACTTCAGGCGGCTAGGAGTGCATACTACAACAAGTCAAGTCAAGTCACATTTATTTATATAGCGCTTTTCACAATACAGATTGTATCAAAGCAGCTTCACAGTGATAACATGAAAGTAGTACAACACAGATCAATAATATTGTTAAATATTAAATACTAAATAACCCCGACTAAGCAAGCCAAAAGCAAGGCGACAATGGCAAGGAACCAAAACTCCATCAGATCAACCCGGTCTCACCCCAAGACGTCATATAACTGACGTTTTGGGACGTCTTTTGACCATACGTCAATATTCGCCTTTTTAGGGCCCCCTTAAACGTCGGTAGATGAGGTTATGGGATCCTAACTCTACCCCATACCTAAACCTAACCCTAAACCTAACCCGTCACCTAACTGACGTTAAAGGTAAAGCGTCAGTTGTATGACGGCCCGGGATCGCCATCTACCGACGTTTAAGGGGGCCCTAAAAAGGCTGACATTGACGTATGGTCAAAATACGTCCCAAAACGTCAGTTATATGACTTTTTGGGATGAGACTGTGTTAATCAGATTGGATGGAGAAAAAACCTTGGGAGAACCCAGGCTCAGTCGGGGGCCAGTTCTCCTCTGGCTTACATTCATATTGTTTATATATAAATATCAAATATAAATATTGTTTATATATAAAACGGCTCCATAACATATTGCCGGCGTTGAGTCATCTCTTCACAGGCGCTGGTCTTCTCGTCACAGGCATTGGGGCATCCGAAATCCCCGTGAGAGGCTGGATACAAAACTGGACCTGACGAACGCCATTTTTCCCGAGATAACAGCAGAAAGGCAGATGGGAGATAATTAGCATAGCTGATGTTCATAATGATTTCCATTATACGGGAGTCGGTGTTAGAAAACCACTATCTCACAAACTCACCGCAAACCAACCATACGCGCCAACCCGTTTGACTAAGGCTGTCGAGCCCCACTGTCGCGGAAATGTGTTTCAGTGGCAAACGGTTCCGTATGGCATAACAGAGGACAAAAAGGTAAGCATTATGTGAATGCTTGACTAAAGAGATGCGTCTTGAATCTAGTTTTAAACTGTGTCAGCGAGTCAGAGCCTCGGACCGTATCGGGAAGGCTATTCCAGAGTTTTGGAGCTAAATGCGAGAATGCCCTCCCTCCTTTAGTGGACTTAGATATCCTAGGAATGACCAGAAGCCTTGAATTTAGTGATTTTAGACAACAACACCAAGTCCACGCGCCTGCGTACAACCTTCACTGTCAAGCAGACTTTTGCATTTTTACCGTTTACACGGGAACGCGGCGGTGGAGCGTTTTTAAGATTACCACTCTGGAGGGTGGTTTCACTTTTTTGCGTTTTTGAGCCTCAAAAACGCCGTCGCCATGTAAACGAAAGGCACATCCGCTAAAATATTTTTTACGTTTTCACCCACGAGCGTTCTCGTGTAAACAGGGCCTTAATCTCCAACCCTAATCAAACACACCTGAAGCAACTAATTAAGGTCTTCAGGATCACTTGAAAATTAAAGGCAGTTTGATTAGGGTTGCAGATGAACGGTGCAGGACAGTCGAACGGCAGGAACACCTGATCCATGCCAGAATTATTAATTAAAATAATTGGAAAGACTTTAAGTTCATATAAGTAAAATGTTGCTCGTTTTAAACTAATTTTTAAAGGTTTTTAATGTTAAAAATATTGTATTTCAATTATACTAGCAATAATTGGGAAAAATATTGATTAATCATGATTAATTACAGAAAAAAAAAACAGTGAATAATTGTTTTTTTATCGATTGACAGCACACCTTTAATATTATTTGTCATATTTCCTATAATAATAACAAATATAATAGTTAATTGTAGTTGTATTTGTTTATTAATCTGTTATAGGAGAAATCATTTTAGCATTGAGAAAATGGCCCATTTCACCATTTAGCAAGTCTCAATTTGCTCTCCATTGAAATCTCATTGTTGTCCAAGAGAAACAACTGAGATATTAAGGAGATTTCATTTGTATTGTGTCTTTCCTGTTAGAACTTTCTGTATTATTCTGCCATTCTTCTGTATTTAATATTCAGCTCATAGATTAGTAGAGTGCAGCTTTTTAAAATGAAACTCTTTAAATCATGCTCAGAGAGGAAGCTTTGATGTATTTCTAGAGAGTGCTGCCTCTGACTTCTTGACATGTGATTAAAAACCTCATTAAATAATCAATAAATCAGTTTAGTTTCTAAGTCTGGGAGGAGAGCGCAGGCAGACAGAGAAATGGATCATTGTGAGAATTTGTCAACTTTTGGAGGGGAAATCCAATTTTGGTGTGTGTCCCTCTGGAAGACATTTGTATAGGCACTGTGTGTCCTTCTAGTTACTAATGGGCTCTGTAAATCTGACCGCCTGTGTTTTCCAGCCCAATCTTTGATGCAGTGTTGTGCTGGATTCATTTTCCATATACTAACAACAAAATGACCCAGGTTTACATGTTTGAGCAAGGTTTTACATTACATAAATCATGTCTTTAGTGCTGAGAAGCCAGGCTTTCTAAGCAGTTTCAGATATACCAGTTACTATTTCACTGTTAACAATACATAAAATAATATAATAAACATAAACACGTGAATACATTTCTCATATAAAATATGTACATTTAAAAAAGCAATACTACAATTTATAATTTAAACACTGTCTTCAAACATGCTTGTTTGAACATCCCGAAAAGTCAGCCTTCAACACTGAATCAACCAATGGCTAATGTTTAGGGGTTTTCTTTTTCAAGCACAGATGGGCTTAGCATTTATGAAATCTGTTTGATAATATTTATTATCTTTTAGATATTTAAATATCTAAATATTTATTATATTTATTATCTTTTATTATTTATTTATTATCTGTTTGAGAATATTTATTATCTTATATATATATATATATATATATATATATATATATATAATTAAAATGATAATAATCATTTTTATTTCAGATATGTTTCTTACTAATAATGACTAATAATGTCAGATAACTTTACATTTGAGAAACTCCAGTAAAATAATTGCAGGTCTGTTTTTTGTTTGTTGTACCTCTGGAAATCAGAGTATTTATTAATGCATCATTTTTTAATGTACATAAACTGTGTGAATTTTTACACAAAATTTCGAATGACGATTACATACTAGATTGCTAGAAAAATGTGAATTTTCGAATGCTGGAAAAAACTCCAATCAGGATTCAGACACATCAGACACATGATTCAGCAATGTTGTGATTAAATAACATTATTTCCTAATACAGGAAATAGCTTATAGAAAATAGCATTATAATTTGAGACTAATAATGATTAATTTCATATATAGTCCACTTAACTACTTATCTTTTACATATGAAGAGTTCAGATGCAAACGCCTCTAAGTGCCATTTGAAATTTTCTTCTAGAATGATCATTTTTATCAAGCTTGTATATTTAAGTTCAGTGATTTCACTTAAATGGCAATGATAATTACCTAATAATTGTTATTTAAGTGAAATTACTGAACTTAAATATACAAGTTTGATAAAAATCATCATTAAAGAAGAAAATTTCAAATGGCATTTAGAGGCTTTTGCATCTGAACTCTTCATATAGTTTTCAAAAATGGTATGTTTTACAAATAGTTTCATAGTGCTAAAAAAAGAGTACAAGATGACCTCCTTTCCTTAATTCCTAATTTGTGAATTTTAAAAAATGGCAAACATTCAAATAAAAGCACAGCAGGTTGGACATGGACCAATGATTCAGTGCAACAACAGACACTTTGTTTCTCTCCCTCTCGCTCTCTGTCTTTACCCCCCGTTGTCTACCAATTTAATTGTGCTGAATCTCCGCTAAATGAATTTACAATTTAGACTGAAGTAATCCATGCATTACAGCCAATCAAACAAGGACTGCAGAGAAGAATCTTAATGTAAGATAATTAATAATACAGATCTCAGATAGGAAAAACTATATTCCTAGCATTCTCTCTGCCTTCCACAAACTACCTGACAATTGTTCCTTAACGATTCCCAGTAAATTCCTTAAAATGGTAATTTGTCATCTTGTCACTTCATTTGTGACCTAAAATTCCTCACTATAGAGGCATCATCAGATAAATTAATCACTACCCAGGATCCATTTCTCCATTTGTCCCTTGTGCGCGCCATTATGTGCTAGCTCTCTGCCAACGCTCTTCATTTACATATATTTAATGGCTTATTCGTGGCTGCTTGTGTCTGACGGTGTGCATACAGCATGTCAGGTGAACTCTCCCCTCTTATTCATTTCGATGAGTACGAACACGTTTATTTGGGATTTGCTATTGTTCTCCAGAAAGTGTAAAATGCACTTTGTTTTTTTTTGTGTGTACTTTCAGGAGTGGCAAATACAGTCTTGACTTGACTCGCGTTGGCTGGTGTGACATTATCAAGGATGCTCTTTGATCTGAAATGAAACCTTTAATAAAACAGACATTGCCCCAAGTAGTTATTTTAGTATGATTTTAATAATAGAGCACACTGCATATTTAAATCAATGTTCGTTGTAATTATTTCCTTTTAACAGCCTGAGAATGTGAAATATATTGCATTTTGAACTGCTTTATGAAAAGTTACACGTGTAAACCTCATTTACTCTCGCTGTATAGTTGCATAGAAAGAGACTCAGTATTTAAGAATATACATTGAGTGCAATACTGAAACACTTTCTTGTGAAAGCTGCTCATTTAAGTCATATAAATAAACTGTCAGTGTATGTGTTATTAAATGAAGAGGTTTGAGTGATTGCTCAAAGGATGTGAGAGAAGTGTCAGTGTTTATGAGAGTTATGGCCTCAGGGAAGAAATGAAGGTGTTGATTAGTCCTGGTTTCAGTAAATAGGAAGTGGTCAGAGTACAAGGAAAATATGAGTTTATATGATACAAATATATAAATAATATTTCTCTGAGCAGGGTTATTATGTATTGAAACATCATATGTTGTGTAATTTCTCATAGGTTACAAAAATACAACACAAGAGTAAAAAAAAAACAAAAAAAACATGTGTTAATTATTTATTTAAAACATGCCAGTTTGTCTCAATATGGGATTGAGTGTTCACTTTTTTTACCCAGCAGCTTTTACAAAAATATTACATTGGGATTTTAGATAGGAAGACATAATTCACTAAATGCTATTCTAGTTATTTAACAGGACTTTTAAAATAAAACCCTATAGGTACTGAGATTAAGTCCTTTTGACAATAGCTCTTAGATTTTTTTATTTTTTTTTCATTCAAGGAGATACTCCTTTATTTACATTCAACTTAACATGTTTTCAACTATTCTCACCCAGCTGTCCTTTCTTACAATTTAAGCTAATTTCAAATGCAATTAGCATAATTCAAGATTAACATTCATTAATTGTTGAAGCTGATGCTAACTGCTAATGTGTCATTAACACTGCTGGCAAATGCTTCATCACCTTGAGATGAGAGAAACACACACACACCATAACACAAACATGACATGTTGGTGAAAACCCTGTCCCCTGTTAAATGAATATGTAAATTGTGGCAAAGTCTTTATAAAGTGTTCTTGACTGTGGCAAATGGAATGTATATGAACGGTAATGATTTCTGAACTCTGATTATCCACTGTATATACATACATTTAAGTCACACTTACAAATGAACATTATCACATTACAATGTCAAGCAAGTGGTATTTTTATTTCATATTTGAATAAATATAGCACACAATGTTTCAAGCAAAACATTTCACAAAACTAAGTTTGGTATGTTTGAATACAAAAAAAAAAAAAATGCATTTGGTTAAAAATGAAGGCAAACAGTATTTGGTCACTTTGTGGTTGTTTGTAATACCTATGCCTATTGTAATGGGCTATGCACATTTTCCCTATTTAAACACAGTTACACGAGTAGTGTAACTTCACTATTTCTAAGCTTTTAGCTTTTCTAAGCGTGTAAAGTGGATAACTATATTGTATGGTGAAATACCACAGCAAGTGATTGGGAGCACTTCGACTCGGAGCATATTTATCTATGGACTCGGCGCAGTAATATCGACACTCCGTAGAGTGAGAGGGGGAGAGGACTTTTCACGAGTGATGATATTACTGCACCGAGTCGAAGTGCTCCCAAGCACTTACTGTGGTATTCTGCCATACAGTACATTATTTATCCACTTTACACACTTAGAAAAGTGCAATGTTTTATTTTGTGTCTACGTCCTAGGACCAGTGGTGGAGGAAGTACTGAATCTCAGTACTTAAGTAAAAGTAAAAATAACCAGATAAATATTTACTTTAGTAAAATTACAAGTAACACAATGACAACCATACTTAAGTAAAAAGTAAAAAGTACCTGATTTTAAATGTACTTTAAGTATTAAAAGTAAAAGTACTCTTGCATAACAACTTATTCTCTTAATGTCTATTTTCTAATGATCAATAAAACATTTAATTCTAACTCATTCAACCTAATACTCCAATAATGATGTTCAATAATGATGGAACAAAATAGTTGTCACAATATCTGAAACAAGCTTGCAATTAGGCAATATACACATCATGCTTATCCTTACTATACCGGTATGTTAATAACTATGTTTGGCAGTAAACGCGATTAATTTATGGTGTAATTCTAAACCTCTTGGCTTGCCATAATCCTAACCAAACGTATATTACACACGGTGCGTTTCCTATGCACTTAAAAACAAATTTCCGTGTATAAATTGCACGATAAACACACTGCGTGCGAGACGTATTTAGAGTGACCGGGTGGATATATCAATGGCAACCAAACGTCACTGGTGAGACAAACGTGCAACGAACGGAAATGGTCAGATTAAGTTTTGGCAGGGGAAAAACTGATCAGAAAATGTAATGAAAATGTAAGAGAAGTTGTAGAAATGTAGTAGAAAGTAGAAAGTAGAATAATAGAAGTAGAAAGTAGAATAATTGCTGCAAAATGTAACGAAGTAAAAGTAAAAAGTATGCATTATTTATTCTACTTAAATGTACTTAAGTAAAGTAACAAAGTATTTGTACTTCGTTACATTCCACCACTGCCTAGGACCAACAATTGTTAAGACCTCTACAATTGTTAAGACTACTCATGTAACTGTATTTAAATAGGGAATACGTGAAGGTGTTTGTTCACTTCTCTGCTTGGCCCATATTGAATGAACTGGGCTAGTTAAGCGACATCAAAGTGTATCGTGCGCCAGAGCGATTAAGTGCACGCCCTGAGACGACAGAGGTATGTATCAACTCGTCTTACTAAGAATGCTTTGGAATAACATAGTTTAATATAAAAAAAATTAAAAAAAAAAGTGGAGTATCCCTTTAAAACAACGAACAGAACAAGAGATGCCAGGAAATGTTAGAAGTGCAGATGAGTCTAACCTGGGTACTTCCGTCCAATAAGGAGTGGCATTTGTGGAGCGTGGATGCTGTAGCAAGACTCCAGCAAGACTTGTGTGGCACAGAGGCTGCCCTTTCCACCCTGCTTTGTACTGCATGTCTGAAGGGATCAAAATAAGTATTGTTTAAGACTTCAGAGAACATTCTGACATGAACATGAAAGACCAAACCACCAGCGAGTATACTGTCAATTTAGATTGGGTTTTGGCTGACTGAAGTTCCCTATGGTTCAGAAAGATGAATTCAGACTATTATTAGATTAGGCAAAGGAGGTGGTGTATTTAGCAGAGGACAACTTTGCTGTTATAAGGGAAAGTAAGCATGGACTGGGCTTAATACTGAAACTAATCTCAAATATATTCGATTTGTATAGGGATAGGGCTGCACAATATTGAAGCAAAATTTGAGAAGCAAAAACGTGTTAAACAATTTGATATGTGAAATGAGAATGTGTTAAGTGCGTAAAATACATTTAAATTAGATTTAAATATATTTTAAAAAATGTTTCACATTCTTTATGAGAAAAAAAAACCTTCTGAAAGTGAACAGCAGTGTTTTACAGTAGCATTACGTTAAAAGTTCATTCAAGTACATAAAAATTCATTCCTGCTGAACACAAAAGAAAATGTTGGAAGTGTTTTTAAATGGCTCTGCGATACGTGTGTATTTGAGTATTCATCAATATTGTTATTATTATACAAACCAGAGTATTTATGAATGGTGATGAATATTAAATTTCAGCCCATTCTCACCCCCAAGGCGTCACTTAACTGACGCCTTGGGAAGCATTTGGACATGCTTCAATATCTGACGCTTTAGGCGCCCTTTAGCGTCAGTTATATGACGCCCTAGGATCGAGTGTACCCTACCCCCACCCCACACCTACACTGTAAACCCTAATGTTGTCTTTACTTAAACAATCAAGTGTACTTGACTAAACATTACTTGAAATTGTGCATTTTGGCCGGGTCACTCAAAAATATAAGTTCAAATAACTAATTTACCTTCAAAATACAAAAACTTAAGATTCCAAGTGCAGTGAACTCAAAATAATGATTAAAACTTACAAAAGGTCATTTTCACAAATTTCTTAACTGTGAAATGAAGGATACATTCATACATGCTTTCTTCAAGTGCAAGGTGTCATTCTTATTTTACCAGAAAACAAATGGCTTTCATTTTACAATTATTGATCATAATGTAAATAAACGTTTATTTAAAAAAAAAATCCTGATACTTTAAACTTCATAAATAAACTTTAATATCTGTATTCAAGTGTTTTTGTAATACTGTGGGTTGCAGTTTTCACTCAGTAGCCTTTTTTATGCAGTAAACAACATGTACAGAACAATAAAACAAACAAAATACAAGCTCATACATTTCACGTGCACATATATGCCACGTGACAAAATGCATGAAAGAGTTCCTCACATCAGCCACCAACCATGTATCAATGAAAAAATAATATACAAACTTACAGAAATACAGCGACGACACATTATGTTTAACGTTAAATCAAATTCATTTCAAATCGGTTTAATTAAAATGTCTCTCTCTGATCTTCCTCTGATGCGATTGGCCACGCAAGGAGTTCTGCCTGGCAACAAGAAAACTAATGCACTAATTGGTGGATTTCAAAATTGGTGATTTTCGCATCGTCTGTTGCTGCTGCTGACACAAGTTCAAATCTCAAGACGGGAGGTTTTCTTTGTGTAACATTCTCGGTAAGTAGAATTATTAATATATAAAGTTATTTTGTATGACTTTTTAACTCTGAATTATGTTTATTTAAATCCTTGCACGGTTAAAAGAGAACGCAGCCAACGTTAATTACAATATTTCCTGGTCAAACTTTTCCAACATAACGTTTTATCGATGGTTTTGTGATGACATGATAACTGCGATATCAAACGATTCTTTAATTTATTAGTTCAATTGTGTAATCATGTATTTCTCTGCAAAAGATCATAGTTAACTAACGTTAACTTAGCCTAACGTTACTTCAGACCAGTCAACTTAGTGATGTTTTTTTTTTCTTTTTTCTGGTCAAACTTTGACAACCTCGACATCAATTAACGGTATTTTCTTCATGACTTTGTGATAGTATGATTATTGAAATGTCAACAGCTTATTTCTTATTTTACTAGCGAGATAAGTTAGCTAAGTTACACATTTGATGATCTTTTTCCGTGCAAGAAAGAACATGGCTGCTACTGCACAGACCATGTGGGTTATTTTTCCCATAGATTTTTTCCGGGCAAACTTTGTCAGTTACCCGTAACTTTAACGTTAATTGCAAATATTTTCATCATGATACATTTCTGATTGACTGAGATAAGTTTTAAGAACATTGTTACTATAGCTAGGACGAATTAGTGATGTTTCGTCACGCTTGTCACCAACGATTTAATCATATGGAAAATACTATAGTCAATGCAAACTAGCAACTTTTGGCTACAAACAAAACCATGCACAAAACTGTTTGAGCATGAGTACTTGATAATTTTCATTTTTGAGTGGACTAAGTTATTCCTTTAATGTGTTAAAAATATTTCTTAGCCTCTAAGTTACATTTGTTTCCTAATTAAGCAATAAAGCATTTCTATGTGCACACTAATGTGATTATGTGATCTGTCTTTATCTCCCCTCAGATCAAGTTCAACAGAAAAAAACCTAAAACAGGATTTCTACTTCTACAGAACATACAGTTCATGGACCTTTTTACAGCCAAAAGGGGGACTCCTGGTCAGTACTTGGCTAACGTTCAAATAAAGGTTAGTAATGGTTAATAATAAATAAAGGTTTTGTCTTATTTAAAATAACTAACAGGATAACTTTTACTCACCCTCAAGGTGTTCTAAACCTGTATACATGTATTTGTTAAAGCTGAACACAAAGGAAGATATTTTGAAGAATGTTTGTAATTGAACAGATTTGGGTACAATTAATGTTCGTAGTATTTTTTTTTTTTCTTTTTTTTTTAAGCATGTAAAAGTCAATGTTGGCCCAAAACTGCTTGGTTACAAACATTCTTCAAAATGTATTCTTCCTTTGTATTTAGCTGAGCAAAGAAATGTACAGGTTTGGATTGGAATAACTTGAGGGTGACTAAATGATGACAGAAATTTCATTTTGGGGGAACGATCCCTTTAAAAGCATTTAATTTTGTCAGCATTTAATCGTATAAAAATTCTTCAAATATATTGATTAGTTGTTGGCATTAATGGAATTTTGTGTTTTCCTTTAAAATCATCCCAGCCAACGGAGGTCCGAACCCTTGGGATTCGATGACAACCTATCATGCTTGGAGATGATGGTGACTCTGGGATTAAGGTTAGTGTTATGTGTTCTTAATAGATCTAGTGCACGTTCTGAGAAACATGAATTCATAAACATTTGATTCCTGATCGTAATATTCTATTTATGTCTGTTTTTTCACTAGGTGTCTGATCATCGCAACTCCATCCTTAATGTGCCAGTGGGCATCTTATTTGAGGACACTGAACTTCAGCCCCCCAATTCCTTGTATTTAACTTCTACGATTGGAATAATACTTGAAGGACAAGTGGTGATTGAAAAAACGCAGGACCTCCCACAGGCTATGTGTCTCCTCTTCGGTCTGATCTACGCTGTCTGATCTACGTGTGCTAATGTCAATGGGACAGTATTCTCTCAAGCCTAAATTGCAGTCTCTGGCAAACCAGCTTTTTGTTTAAAAAACGTCACTGTGAGACTTTAACACCACTCTGAGAAATGTTCTACAAATGATTTGCAGAAGATACAGTACTGTAATATTGTGCAAATATTTGGTCAAAGACACTGACTATGGTCACTATGCTTTACTTAGTTTGCTGTGATTTCATAAAGCTTAAACAAGTAAAATGTAAAAACAATGTACATTACGTGTACATGTTCAGTACATTTACAAAAATTTGAGACTTAAATGTAATGTGTAAGTGATCAGAGTTGTACAATTGATAGTGCACTACTTAATGTTGGATACTGTTGCCACATTTAGAGTTATGTACAGGGTGTGACTCATTTCCATTTGAAATTTTGGTCAATAAAGACTCAAAGGATCAATATGTTGTTCATTGTTTTATGTAAGTGCAGTGTGCACACAGCTTACAGTCAAAAATATGAGCTTTAAAATTTTGAAATAAAATTACAGTTAAATTTTCATGTTGAGTTTACTTAAATATACAAGTACAATTGATATTAACACTAAGTTAAGTGAACTTTATTGTTTAAGTACATTAAATAATCGTCAAGTTTGGTGAACTAAACAATTTAAGTAAAGTCTACATAACTACCAAGTTAAGTAAACTTAACTATGCAAGTTTTGGGAGTTCTCATTACTCAATTAAATTGAGGGAACGAGTTTACTCAAATCAATTGAGTTAAATCAACTTATTAGGGTTTTCAGTGTAAACCTAACCGCGTCCTCTAACTGACGCTTTCCTTTAGCGTCAGTTAAATGGGATCGCGTCATGTAAGTGACGCTAAAGGGCGCCTAAAACGTCAAATATTGAAGCATGGTCAAAGGTGATGCCTTAGGGTTGAGAATGCGTTGTACATTTGCATAGCTATTGTATGGATATGTAAACAAAGTAAAAGTGTTGAGAAGCAGCTGAAGCATGTGGGAAAGAAAGAAGGCCACGGCCAACGAGATGAGACCTCTTCAATTGTTAAGACCATTGATTAAGAACGTATATATACCAAATAAACAAATATTTTTGTTTTTATTCCAAACAATATTTGCTTTTATTTTATTATAATAACTTTATTTTCATAATGAATGACAGTACAGCTTCAAATGTTTTTATAGTCAATATATATTTAATAAACTAATAAAACTAATAGACTAATACAATATTTTCATTATTATTTATTAGATATCACATTGTGTTATGTATAGGCCTATACTATGATTGTAAATTTGAAAGTTAAGTAGGCTAAATTACAATATTTATTAATCTAATCATAATCTGCGCCACCTAATCTTTGTCTTTCTTTGACGAGGCTGCAGGGCATTTCAAATTAGCAAATATTGTCAGTAAAGTCCACTTCGACTGATATTTCGTGTTCAGGGAGAGCAGTGAACACTACATAGGGACCCTGTCCAATGGGACACAGCTTAAGACACTCTTCTCTGCTTTTCAAATACATATATTTTTTTTTTAACTTTATATACATATAAAGTGTGCTTCCTGAGTAAAGAAAACACTTTATTTATTCAAACAAACAGTTATTTATTTACCTTTGCATTGCAAACAAGCAGAGACGGTCCATACTGTGTGCGGCACTTCATTCACAATAGAGTTGGAGTGAAGTTATGAGATTTTGTCACAAGCTCTTTTTAATATGTTTCATTGGATAAATATTTAGAAAACCGACAGTAATTATTTGTTTAAAAAGACAAAATATGGAGATATTCTTTTTCTGAACAATATTTTTTCAATTTTGTTAATATGGTAACTGTCTTACATTGTTTTACCATTAGTGAAATAATAATAAACACAATTAATACACAATTAAAAAAGTCTTTTGATTATCGATTTGAATAATTTGCTCATTCTTAAATTGAAAATCAAATACCACATTCGAACACATTAATATAGGCTGCATTTTATATAAATATACATGGACTCTACCCATCAAGATGTCAAGAATATATTTGTAATCAACTGGAGAGGATATCTGTCTTTCAGCTCAATTTGCATTTTACAGCTAATTGGTGGGGTTTAAAATACACTCACAATTTTACCCTTTTTAAGTATGCAGTGGAAAATCAATGACGAAGGACAAAGAGAGAATGCAACATGAAGATATGAACTCATTCTATATGAATCATATTTGTTTGTTTTAGTACATCAGCGTATAAGAACGAAGGTGACCCTCAGAAGGTGTGTTCATTAAAATCTTCTCTCCTCGATTCATCACACTTCTTTTTGCTGAGCCAACACTCAGACACTAGTTAGATGACTGTAAAGGACACACAGTCACACTTAGGTGGAAACTGCTCAAGTTGAATAAATTTCATCTTATTTTTACATTTGCATTCTGTGGTATATAGGACCTATAACAATGAGGATAATAAAAATAGGAATAAAAAATGACAGTCAGATCTGAACCTGCAGAGCTACAATTACATGAACGTAGTGATTTTTTAGCACAGGTATGAGGACAATCTAGCACACCAGAAATATCTTAAATCTTTTATCAGCTTGTACATAGTGTAATTGTGACTGTAAAATATTGCAAGGCAACAAAAAAATTGTGTTCTGTGGTGTTTGTGAATTGGTTCTATGGCTGTGTTCCAAAAACTAATGGGTTTCCTCACTTTGTAGGCTACTGCTTGCTTAACTTTATTCTAAGATTGCACTTTTACGGAAATTACTTATTTAGGACGCTGTAACATCTCTGAGTGATAGCGCTCAATATAAGACAGTCAAAATAAATCTTAATATTAGCATTTTGCTAAGATAAAGGGATTCACCCATAAATGAAAATTCCTCCATGATTTACTTACCCTCAAGTCATCCTAGGAGTATATGACATTCTTCTTTCAGATGAAATACAATCAGAGTTATATTTAAAAATATCCTGGCTCTTCCAAGCTTTATAATGACAGTGAATGGGCGTTATATTTTATTTTTTATTCCATAAAAGTACATTGTGTTAAATTTGAATATTAGTTCATAAAATTTCTCCACATGGCTGTAAGAATAATATATAATATCCATATTTAACACGATGCACTTTTATGATGGAGAGATGCACTTTTATGATGGATAGATGCACTTTTATGATGATAGATGCACTTTTATGATGGATAGATGCACTGATGGATAGATGCACTTTTATGATGGACAGATGCACTTTTAAGATGGATAGATGCACTTTTATGATGGACAGATGCACTTTTATGATGGACAGATGCACTTTTATGATGGACAGATGCACTTTTATGATGGACAGATGCACTTTTATGATGGACAGATGCACTTTTATGATGGATAGATGCACTTTTATTATGGATAGATGCACTTTTATGATGGATAGAAACACTTTTATGATGTTAGATATACTTTTATGATGGATAGATGCACTGATGGATCAACCCGGTCTCATCCCAAATCGTCATATAACTGACGTTTTGGGACGTCTTTTGACCATACGTCAATATTCGCCTTTTTAGGGCCCCCTTAAACGTCGGTAGATGAGGTTATGGGATCCTAACTCTACCCCATACCTAAACTTAACCCTAAACCTAACCCGTCACCTAACTGACGTTAAAGGTAAAGCGTCAGTTGTATGACGGCCCGGGATCGCCATCTACCGACGTTTAAGGGGGCCCTAAAAAGGCGGATATTGACGTATGGTCAAAATACGTCCCAAAACGTCAGTTATATGACTTTTTGGGATGAGACTGTGTTAGATGGATAGATGCACTTTTATGATGGATAGATGCACTTTTATGATGGACAGATGCACTTTTAAGATGGACAGATGCACTTTTAAGATGGACAGATGCACTTTTATGATGGACAGATGCACTTTTATGATGGATAGATGCACTTTTATTATGGATAGATGCACTTTTATGATGGGTAGATGCACTTTTATGATGGATAGAAACACTTTTATGATGTTAGATATACTTTTATGATGGATAGATGCACTTTTATGATGGATAGATACACTTTTATGATGGATATATACTTTTATGATGAATAGGTGCACTTTTATGATGGATAGATGTACTTTTATGATGGATAGATGCACATTTATGATGGATAGATAGACTTTTATGATGGATAGATGCACTTTCATGATGGATAGATGAACTTTTATGATGGATAGATACACTTTTATGATGGATAGATGCACTTTTATGATGGATAGATAGACTTTTATGATGGATAGATGCACTTTTATGATGGATAGATGCACTTTTATGATGGATAGATGTACTTTTATGATGGATAGATACACTTTTATGAAGGATAGATGTACTTTTATTATCGATAGATGCACTTTTATGATGTTAGATATACTTTTATGATGGATAGATACACTTTTATGAGATGCACGGTAACACTTTAGAATACTGTCTAACTGCATAACTAATAAGGAATTAATGAAGAACTAATAGGTAATTCTTTATTAACACTTAAGTCACTACTGTTAACTACTAAGGAAGATGTGTTAACTAATCAGTGTGTAATATAATTTTATGATTGTGTTAAGTATCAGTTAGTTAATTAATAGCTAATGAATTCTGTCATACCTCCTGAAGAACTTCTATTAATTATCTATTAATTAAGGTTCAAGAAAAATAACTATGAAGTAACTACTAATTAACAGTCATACACAGTAGTCAGTTTGTCATTCTTCAGTGACAAGAATTTACCTATAGGCTATGATCTGCAAATAAGCAAAAACATATAATGTATATTACACCTTATTATTATACTTAGTTCTTATACATTTTAAACTTCTTTTGCACCATTCAAGTTCCGGCAATATCGCGGTAGCCACATACACTGAGCCTGGGTTCTCCCAAGGTTTTTTTCTCTCCATTGAGTTCACCTGATGGAGTTTTGGTTCCTTGCCACTGTTGCCTTTTTCACCTCTCTTCGCCTTTGTCGCCATTGGCTTTTGGCTTGCTTAGTTGGGGACATTTAACATTTAATTTTGAATTTAACAATACTATTACAACATTGTTTTCCTGTTATCTATGTGAAGCTGCTTTGAAACAATTTGTATTGTAAAAAGCGCTATATATAAATTTATGACTTCTTTGGCGTAGGCCCCGTCCTTAGCGAGCATAGCGAGGTTAGCCGAATCTGCATGTCCCGCCTGAGATGAAGGCGGGGGCGCAGCCCACCCCCTGGAGGTAAGGAAGGGACCATCCTGGAGGTGGTGATGGGGAGGATGGAGGGGAAGGTACCATCTTGGTGGTGGTTGGGGAGGATGGAGGTGAATGGCAGCGTCAGCATCTGCGAACTCAGACAAGTGTAAGTACCAATCTTTTATACTGAGATTGTTAACACCTGATTGGATAGGAATGATTGAGTCTTCCTGACAGAACTTTAAGCTAAAGCTGTTATTGACTTGACTTGACTTGAGAGTGATTTGGTGACGCAGGAGCGCGGGCATTTCCATCCTCCACTGGAGAGTTCTCAGCGCCGCCGATTTGGTGCATTTCTTTAGCGAAATACATCAGATTTGTGTACGTTTTATTTAATCCATAAAATCATTACTGTGCTGTAAATCATTTTGTTTCTGCAAGGCAATATACAAGGACACGATGTCAGTTACCCTATAGCTAGCTCAATCTATTTACATCAGATGTTAAAATTTGTTCTCAGCGCTGTGCACTGTTATGGGCAGGTTATGGAGTCAAGTTTATTTTTTTATTCTAAAATGTTTGTTAAATGAGTTTAAATGTAAACAGTATTATAGATGTTAAAACGAAATAAAAATTTTGCTGTATTAAAAAATGTTCTCATCTGAAATAAATGAAGATATCATGTAAACAAGTAATTGTCGTGTATTTTACAAAGGTTTACATGATTACGTTAATATATATAGGCTATATATATATATATATATATATATATATATACAGTAAGTTTGATTTGAGTCAGAAGTATGTGGTAATTCTTTATTAATTACTAATGGGTTCCCTATTTTGTCACTTTAGAATACTGTTTCAGGTTCTAAGTAATTCCTGAAGGACTATCTAATAATTATTTATTAATTACTAATAAGTTCCTTATATTTTTTGCTTTAGAAGACTGTTTCAGGTTATAAGTAGCCTAATTCCTAGATAATTATTTGATAATTATTTATTATTTACTAATGGGTTCCCTGTATTGTCACTTTAGAATACTTTTCCAGCTTCTAAGTAATTCCTGAAGAACTATTTAAAAGTTATTTATTAATTACTAATAAGTTCCTTATATTTTCACTTTACAAGACTGTTTCAGATTATAAGTAGCCTAATTCCTGGATAATTATTTGATAATTCTTTATGAATTACTAATGGGTTCCCTATATTTTCACTTTAGAATACTGTTCCAGCTTCTAAGTAATTCCTGCAGAATTATTTGATACTTAATTATTAATTACTAATAAATTCCCTATATTTTCAGTTTCCCTCAGTTGTTGCCTCAAATACATGAATTTACTCAGTGGCATTCTATGCTGAGGAAAACAGACACACACAGTACTGTATATAAAATATACAAATAATCTGAGGTTAGTTTTGTATGACTGTTCAGTAGTTACTTCTTAGTTATTTTTCTTGAACCTTAATTAGTAGATAATTAGTAGTACTTCAGGAGGTATGACAGAATTAGTTTTTGATTAACTAACTGATACTTAACACAATCATACAATTATATTACATACTGATTAGTTAACACATCTTCCTTAGTAGTTAACTGTAGTGAAGAAGTAGTTAATGAAAAGTTACCTATTAGTTCGTCAATAATTCCTTATTAATTCCGCAGGAAGTAAGATACAGTATTCTAAAGTGTTACTTGGATAGATGCACTTTTATGATGAATAGATAGATATGGAATTCGAAACAGAAACGACCATTCACTGCCATTAAAAAGCTTGGAAGATTGTTTTTGATTGTATTCGTCTGAAAGAGTCATATACTATTCATAATTTTAATTTTTGGGTAAACTATCCCTTTAACACAGTTCGATTAAGCGATAACACACACACAATAATCAGTTTTATTTTAATTTTTAATTATCAAGGTTTTTTATCCACCATCTCGGAGGACATTTTACAATGTGTTTTGAGATTGATTGATTGATTGATTGATTGATTGATTGATTGATTGATTGAAAGTCCCATTTAAAGTTGTGAAAATTAAACTTAAGTTAATGTGTCCCTTTTTTTTAACATAACATGACTTCTCTCTGGATCAACGGTTTTCTGATGCTTAATATCAGTTTAATTATGGCCTAAATGATAATTTATTTATATGCCTGTCAACATGATCACTAAACATTTAATCTGGACTATTATTGGACATGTGTGTGTTTCATGCCCTGAAACTCTCATGAAACACTTCATCATTTTGAGTCAGAGCCTGATGTATACAAGCAAAGAGGTGAATAGGCCTACTGCTCACTTTCTCGCCATCTCTCTCTCCCCTCTATTTTATAAATTGTTCTTCCAAATGCAGACATCCCCAAATGTTCCCAAAGGAAGGTTTTGTCAGATTTAACCTAAGCACACACACACGCACGCGCACGCGCACACATGCACACACTCCTGGCATTTCAGCTGAATGAATTACGCTGCTTTGACCATACATGACCATCTAATTTACCTGCACTTGAAATGTATAAGGTCCTAATTGCCCATAAAGATCCCCATTCTGACAATACTATAGTCTAACTAGAATGTACATTTCCAGAGGAAAATGTGAAGTGGTGCTTGCAGTGGCAAAAAGCTCGTTCGGTTGCTAGAGTGTGGTACAGAATTGCATATGAGACAACAACCATGTCTGTACGATGTTCTGGTGCTGAGATGTGGCTTATTCATGTGTTTGTAGGGTTACTAGGGTACCCTATATGGTTGCTATGGTGTGATTATACAGTGTATGAGATGATATTTAAAGACTAGTTGACAGTCTAAGTCAAAAAAGGCAAAATCCATGTTTTTTTCTATTTTCTGGAGCTGAGATATGGCTTGAATATGTTGTTTTATGGTTTCTAGGCTGCCCTAAGTGGTTGCTAGGGCATGAATATGAAGTTATTATGTCACTAATTGTTAGCTGCATGATAGGCCGAGTCAAAAGAGCCCAACCCCAAGTCTCTATGACCTTCTGGTCAAAAGATATGATCTCACAAATTTGGTGCCAATGTTAAGTCTATGGGACTTTTTTCAGCCGATTTATCGCCCGCCAGACGAACATCGTACAACCGATCGCTTAGAAAAGTCATAGCACACCTCTCCTAAATGAGCCGGTCGATTTGACACCTCATTCATGGGTCTACGACAAAAAATACGGGAGGAGTAGCGTGCCAAAGTTTTGTCTTGGAGAATAGTATTCACAACACTAGAATGTACATTTCCAGAGGAAAATGTGAAGTGGTGCTTGCAGTGGCAAAAAGCTCGTTCGGTTGCTAGAGTGTGGTACAGAATTGCATATGAGACAACAACCATGTCTGTACGATGTTCTGGTGCTGAGATGTGGCTTATTCATGTGTTTGTAGGGTTACTAGGGTACCCTATATGGTTGCTATGGTGTGATTATACAGTGTATGAGATGATATTTAAAGACTAGTTGACAGTCTAAGTCAAAAAAGGCAAAATCCATGTTTTTTTCTATTTTCTGGAGCTGAGATATGGCTTGAATATGTTGTTTTATGGTTTCTAGGCTGCCCTAAGTGGTTGCTAGGGCATGAATATGAAGTTATTATGTCACTAATTGTTAGCTGCATGATAGGCCGAGTCAAAAGAGCCCAACCCCAAGTCTCTATGACCTTCTGGTCAAAAGATATGATCTCACAAATTTGGTGCCAATGTTAAGTCTATGGGACTTTTTTCAGCCGATTTATCGCCCGCCAGACGAACATCGTACAACCGATCGCTTAGAAAAGTCATAGCACACCTCTCCTAAATGAGCCGGTCGATTTGACACCTCATTCATGGGTCTACGACAAAAAATACGGGAGGAGTAGCGTGCCAAAGTTTTGTCTTGGAGAATAGTATTCACAACACTAGAATGTACATTTCCAGAGGAAAATGTGAAGTGGTGCTTGCAGTGGCAAAAAGCTCGCTCGGTTGCTAGGGTGTTATGGGTGGTTGCTAGGGTGTTCTGGGTGGTTGCTAGGGTGTTGCTAGGTGGTTGCTAGGGTGTTCTGTGTGGTTGCTAGGGTGTTGCTAGGCGGTTGCTAGGGTGTTCTGGGTGGTTGCTATGGTGTTGCTAGGTGGTTGCTAGGGTGTTCTGAGTGGTTGCTAGGGTGTTGCTAGGTGGTTGCTAAGGTGTTCTAGGTGGTTGCTAGGGTGTTATAGATGGTTGCCAGGGTGTTGCTAGGTGGTTGCTGGGGTGTTCTGGGTGGTTGCTAGGGTGTTGCTATGTGGTTGCTAGGGTGTTCTATATGGTTGCCAGGGTGTTGCTAGGCGGTTGCTAGGGTGTTCTGGGTGGTTGCTAGGGTGTTATAGATGGTTGCTAGGGTATTGGTAGGTGGTTGCTAGGGTGTTCTGGGTGGTTGCTAGGGTGTTGCTAGGTGTTCTGGTTGGTTGCTAGGGTGTTGCTAGGCGGTTGCTAGGGTGTTCTGTGTGGTTGCTAGGGTGTTGCTAGGTGGTTGCTAGGGTATTCTTGGTGGTTGCTAGGGTGTTGCTAGGTGGTTGCTATGGTATTCTGGGTGGTTGCTATGGTGTTACTAGGTGGTTGGTAGGGTTCACATATGGTTACTATAGAGTTTTTATAACATTCATGGCATGATTTAGCACTTAGCTAATCAATATTAGCATGTAGCTATTCACTGCTAGCATGTGTAGCATGTAGCAAGTCATGTTTGCTAACATGAGTAAAAAGAGCCAAACCCCATCTCTATACGATGTTTTGATGCAGAGATATAGGTCTTGAAAAACGGTTGCTAGGGTACTCTGTTTGGTTGCTAGGGAGTGGCTTGGCAGCTGCCAATCATGAAGCTCCAAAGTCAATGTGAATGTATAAACCAACCCCCATCTCTATACGATGTTTTGATGCAGAGATAAAGTCTTGCAAAATGGTTGCTAGGGTACTCTATTTGGTTGCTAGGGAGTGGCTTGGTAGCTGTCAATCATGAAACTCCAAAGGCTGCTTGTCAGTATGAATGATATAAACCAACTCCCATGCCTCTATGACATTCAGAATGGAAGATATGCCACTTTGGATTTTGGTTGCTAAGGTGCTCGATAATGGTTGCTAGGGCATGGCCAGAAATTGTTGAGGTGATTCATGATTGGCTGTTTGCTGGCCCAAGTCAAACGAGCCCACCCTCATGTTTCTATGACACTTATATCCTGAGATATCCCTTTGATCTCTTTTAATGGAAGTCTATGGGAGTTGTTGCTAAGGTGCTCTAAATGGTTGCTAGGGCGTGGCTTAATAGCTTCACAATGATCCTGAGAGACTGATTGGTCGTCTGAGTAAAATGAGCCCGCCCCCTTGTCTCTATGACACTGTGATCCAGAGCTATGTTCAATACAAAATCCCTATGCAATTTACCATAGTAGGAAAAACACATGCATTTGATGGGACATCCTTCACCATAGTAAGTCAATGGGGAAAATTTTGGGTAGCTCCTGCCCCCCAGGGGTGCAACTTTTACCCCATTGTGAGGTATATTCTTACAGAGCCTGCACGCCTCTTCAAATGTGGAAAATCACACATTTTTCCGAAATCGTTGTTCGGAGCTATGAGTCGTCAAAGTTTGTCTCAATGTTAAGTCTATGGGATTTTTTGGAAATTTGTTCGCCCCTGGGTCGAACACCGTACCCCCGATCTCTGATAAAAGTGATAGGACACTTCTCCTCAATAGGCCGCACGATTTGATGCCTCATTCATGGGTCTGTGAAAAAAACTGTGGACGTAGGAGTGCTCCAAACTTTTTCCTGGAATAGTAAAATGCTATACTAGAAAATTTTCAATGGGAAAAATTTGGGGAGCTCCTGCCCCCAAGGGGTGCAACTTTTACCCCATTGTGAGGTATTTTCTTACAGAGCCTGTCACCCTCTTCAAATGTGGTAAATCACAGGTTTCTGCGAAATCCGATCTCAGAGCTATGACTCGTCAAAGTTTGTCGTAATGTTAAGTCTATGGGATTTTTTTTGGCCGTTTTTCGCCCCTGAGGCGACCATCGTACCCCCGATTGCTTAGAAAAGTCATAGCACACCTCTCCTAAATAAGCCGGTCGATTTGACACCTCACCCATGGGTCTGTGACAAAATCTGCGGGAGGAGTAGCGAACCAAAAAGTGGCCAGAATAATAATAAGAAGAAGAAGAATAATAAATAACATGGGGGTCAATGGGGAAAATTTGGGCAGCTCCTGCCCCCCAGGGGTGCAACTTTTACCCCATTGTGAGGTATGTTCTTACAGAGCCTGTCAGCCTCTTCAAATGTGGTAAATCGCAGGCTTCTGTGAAATCCTCGCTCGGAGCTATGAGTCGTCAAAGTTTGTCGCAATGTTAAGTCTATGGGATTTTTGGGAAATTTGTTCGCCCTTCGGGCGAACATCGTACCCCCGATCGCTTAGAAAAGTCATAGCACACCATTCCCGAATATTCCGCACGATTTGAGACCTCATTCATGGGTGTGTGACAAAAACTGCGGGAGGAGTAGCGCGTCAAACTTTTGGGCCGACTCAAAAAACACAATAGTAATAGTGTTGCCTTGCTTTCAGCAAGCACCACTAATAACATTGGGGTCAATGGGGGAAAATTTGGGCAGCTCCCCTGCTCCCCAGGGGTGCAACTTTTACCCCATTGTGAGGTATGTTCTTACAGAGCCTGTCAGCCTCTTCAAATGTGGTAAATCGCAGGCTTCTGCAAAATCCTCGCTCGGAGCTATGAGTCGTCAAAGTTTGTCGCAATGTTAAGTCTATGGGATTTTTGGGAAATTTGTTCGCCCTTCGGGCGAACATCGTACCCCCGATCGCTTAGAAAAGTCATAGCACACCATTCCCGAATATTCCGCACGTTTTGAGACCTCATTCATGGGTGTGTGACAAAAACTGCGGGAGGAGTAGCGTGCCAAACTTTTGGGCCGGCTCAAAAAACACAATAGTAATAGTGTTGCCTTGCTTTCAGCAAGCACCACTAACTAGAATGTACATTTCCAGAGGAAAATGTGAAGTGGTGCTTGCAGTGGCAAAAAGCTCGCTCGGTTGCTAGAGTGTGGCACATTTTTGCGTATGAGACACCAAACACGTCTGTACGATGTTTTTGTGATGATAAATTGTTTATTCAGCTGAGACATGTCTTATTCATGTGTTTGTAGGGTTACTGGGGTACCCTATATGGTTGCTATGGTGTGATTATACAGTTTATGAGTTAATATTTAAAGACTAGTTGACAGTCTGAGTCAAAAAAAGGCAAAATCCATGTTTCTTCTATTTTCTGGAGCTGAGATATGGCTTGTATATGTTGTTTTATGGTTGCTAGGCTGCCCTAAGTGGTTGCTAGGGAATGAATATGAAGTTAGTATGTCACTAATTGTTATCTGCATGATAGGCCGAGTGAAAAGAGCCCAATCCCAAGTCTCTATGACCTTCTGGTCAAAAGATATGATCTCACAAATTTGGTGCCAATGTTAAGTCTATGGGAGATTTTTCGGCCGATTTATCGCCCGCTAGACAAGCATCGTACACCCGATCTCTTAGAAAAGTCATAGCACACCTCTCCTTAACGAGCTGGTCGATTTGACACCTCATTCATGTGTCTGTGACAAAAAATGCGGGAGGAGTAGCGTGCCAAAGTTTTGTCTTGGAGAATAGTATTCACAACACTAGAATGTACATTTCCAGAGGAAAATGTGAAGTGGTGCTTGCAGTGGCAAAAAGCTCGCTCGGTTGCTAAAGTGTGGCACATTTTTGCATACGAGACACCAAACACGTCTGTACGATGTTTTTGTGATGATAAATGGTTTATTCAGCTGAGACATGTCTTATTCATGTGTTTGTAGGGTTACTGGGGTACCCTATATGGTTGCTATGGTGTGATTATACAGTTTATGAGTTAATATTTAAAGACTAGTTGACAGTCTGAGTCAAAAAAAGGCAAAATCCATGTTTCTTCTATTTTCTGGAGCTGAGATATGGCTTGTATATGTTGTTTTATGGTTGCTAGGCTGCCCTAAGTGGTTGCTAGGCCGTGAATATTAAGTTACTATGTCACTACTTGTTGGCTGTATGATAGGCCGAGTCAAATGAGCCCAACCCCAAGTCTTTATGACCTTCTGGTCAAAAGATATGATCTCACAGATTTGGTGCCAATGTTAAGTCTATGGGACTTTTTCTGTCCGATTTATTGCCCGCCAGACGAACATCGTACAACCGATCGCTTAGAAAAGTCATAGCACACCTCTCCTCAATGACCGGGTCGATTTGACACCTCATTCATGGGTCTACGACAAAAAATGCGGGAGGAGTAGCGTGCCAAAGTTTTGTCTTGGAGAATAGTATTCACAACACTAGAATGTACATTTCCAGAGGAAAATGTGAAGTGGTGCTTGCAGTGGCAAAAAGCTCGCTCGGTTGCTAAAGTGTGGCACATTTTTGCATACGAGACACCAAACACGTCTGTACGATGTTTTTGTGATGATAAATGGTTTATTCAGCTGAGACATGTCTTATTCATGTGTTTGTAGGGTTACTGGGGTACCCTATATGGTTGCTATGGTGTGATTATACAGTTTATGAGTTAATATTTAAAGACTAGTTGACAGTCTGAGTCAAAAAAAGGCAAAATCCATGTTTCTTCTATTTTCTGGAGCTGAGATATGGCTTGTATATGTTGTTTTATGGTTGCTAGGCTGCCCTAAGTGGTTGCTAGGGAATGAATATGAAGTTAGTATGTCACTAATTGTTATCTGCATGATAGGCCGAGTGAAAAGAGCCCAATCCCAAGTCTCTATGACCTTCTGGTCAAAAGATATGATCTCACAAATTTGGTGCCAATGTTAAGTCTATGGGAGATTTTTCGGCCGATTTATCGCCCGCTAGACAAGCATCGTACACCCGATCTCTTAGCAAAGTCATAGCACACCTCTCCTTAACGAGCTGGTCGATTTGACACCTCATTCATGTGTCTGTGACAAAAAATGCGGGAGGAGTAGCGTGCCAAAGTTTTGTCTTGGAGAATAGTATTCACAACACTAGAATGTACATTTCCAGAGGAAAATGTGAAGTGGTGCTTGCAGTGGCAAAAAGCTCGCTCGGTTGCTATGGTGTTATGGGTGGTTGCTAGGGTGTTCTGGGTGGTTGCTAGGGTGTTGCTAGGTGTTGCTAGGGTGTTTCTGTGTGGTTGCTAGGGTGTTGCTAGGCGGTTGCTAGGGTTCTGGGTGGTTGCTATGGTGTTGCTAGGTGGTTGCTAGGGTGTTCTGAGTGGTTGCTAGGTGTTGCTAGGTGGTTGCTAAGGTGTTCTAGGTGGTTGCTAGGGTGTTATAGATGGTTTCCAGGGTGTTGCTAGGTGGTTGCTAGGGTGTTCTGGGTGGTTGCTAGGGTGTTGCTATGTGGTTGCTAGGGTGTTCTGTATGGTTGCCAGGGTGTTGCTAGGCGGTTGCTACGGTGTTCTGGGTGGTTGCTAGGGTGTTATAGATGGTTGCTAGGGTATTGGTAGGTGGTTGCTAGGGTGTTCTGGGTGGTTGCTAGGGTGTTGCTAGGTGTTCTGGTTGGTTGCTAGGGTGTTGCTAGGCGGTTGCTAGGGTGTTCTGTGTGGTTGCTAGGGTGTTGCTAGGTGGTTGCTAGGGTATTCTTGGTGGTTGCTAGGGTGTTGCTAGGTGGTTGCTATGGTATTCTGGGTGGTTGCTATGGTGTTACTAGGTGGTTGGTAGTGTTCACATATGGTTACTATAGAGTTTTTATAACATTCATGGCATGATTTAGCACTTAGCTAATCAATATTAGCATGTAGCTATTCTCTGCTAGCATGTGTAGCATGTAGCAAGTCATGTTTGCTAGCATGAGAAAAAAGAGCCAACTCCCATCTCTATACGATGTCTTGATGCAGAGATGTAGGTCTTACAAAATGGTTGCTAGGGTACTCTGTTTGGTTGCTAGGGACTGGCTTGGCAGCTGCCAATCATGAAGCTCCAAAGTCAATGTGAATGTATAAACCAACCCCCATCTCTATACGATGTTTTGATGCAGAGATATAGGTCGTGCAAAATGGTTGCTAGGGTACTCTGTTTGGTTGCTAAGGAGTGGCTTGGCAGCTGCCAATCATGAAACTCCACAGGCTGCTTGTCAGTATGAATGATATAAACCAACTCCCATACCTCTATGACATTCAGAATGGAAGATATCCCTCTTTGAATTTTGGTTGCTAAGGTGCTCTACAATGGTTGCTAGGGCGTTGCCAGTAAGTGTTGAGGTGATTCAGGATTGGCTGTTTGCTGGCCCAAGTCAAACGAGCCCACCCTCATGTTTCTATGACACTTATATCCTGAGATATCCCTTTGATCTTTTTTAATGGAAGTCTATGGGAGTTGTTGCTAAGGTGCTCTAAATGGTTGCTAGGGCGTGGCTTAATAGCTTCACAATGATCCTGAGAGACTGATTGGTCGTCTGAGTAAAATGAGCCCGCCCCCTTCTCTCTATGACACTGTGATCCAGAGCTATGTTCAATACAAAATCCCTATGCAATTTACCATAGTAGGAAAAACACATGCATTTGATGGGACGTCCATCACCATAGTAAGTCAATGGGGAAAATTTGGGCAGCTCCTGCCCCCAGGGGTGCAACTTTTACCCCATTGTGAGGTATATTCTTACAGAGCCTGCCAGCCTCTTCAAATGTGGCAAATCACACGTTTTTCCGAAATCGTTGTTCGGAGCTATGAGTCGTCAAAGTTTGTCTCAATGTTAAGTCTATGGGATTTTTTGGAAATTTGTTCGCCCCTGGGGCGAACACCGTACCCCCGATCTCTGATAAAAGTGATAGGACGCTTCTCCTCAATAGGCCGCACGATTTGATGCCTCATTCATGGGTCTGTGACAAAAACTGTGGACGTAGGAGTGCTCCAAACTTTTTCCTGGAATAGTAAAATGCTATACTAGAAAATTTTCAATGGGAATTTTGGCAAAATTTTGGGCAGCTCCTGCCCCCCAGGGGTGCAACTTTTACCCCATTGTGAGGTATTTTCTTACAGAGCCTGTCAGCCTCTTCAAATGTGGTAAATTGCAAGTTTCTGCGAAATCCTCGCTCAGAGCTATGACTCGTCAAATTTTTTCGCCATGTTAAGTCTATGGGATTTTTTTTGGCCGTTTTTCGCCCCTGGGGCGAACATCGTACCCCCGATCTCTTAGAAAAGTCATAGCACACCTCTCCTAAATGAGCCGGTCGATTTGACACCTCATTCATGGGTCTACGACAAAAAATACGGGAGGAGTAGCGTGCCAAAGTTTTGTCTTGGAGAATAGTATTCACAACACTAGAATGTACATTTCCAGAGGAAAATGTGAAGTGGTGCTTGCAGTGGCAAAAAGCTCGCTCGGTTGCTAGAGTGTGGCACATTTTTGCGTATGAGACACCAAACACGTCTGTACGATGTTTTTGTGATGATAAATTGTTTATTCAGCTGAGACATGTCTTATTCATGTGTTTGTAGGGTTACTGGGGTACCCTATATGGTTGCTATGGTGTGATTATACAGTTTATGAGTTAATATTTAAAGACTAGTTGACAGTCTGAGTCAAAAAAAGGCAAAATCCATGTTTCTTCTATTTTCTGGAGCTGAGATATGGCTTGAATATGTTGTTTTATGGTTTCTAGGCTGCCCTAAGTGGTTGCTAGGGCATGAATATGAAGTTATTATGTCACTAATTGTTAGCTGCATGATAGGCCGAGTCAAAAGAGCCCAACCCCAAGTTTCTACGACCTTCTGGTCAAAAGAATATGATCTCACAAATTTGTTGCCAATGTTAAGTCTATGGGACTTTTTTCGGCCGATTTATCGCCCGCCAGACGAACATCGTACAACCGATCGCTTAGAAAAGTCATAGCACACCTCTCCTAAATGAGCCGGTCGATTTGACACCTCTGGGTGGTTGCTAGGGTGTTGCTAGGTGGTTGTTAGGGTGTTCTGGGTGGTTGCTAAGGTGTTGCTAGGTGGTTGCTAGGGTGTTGCTAAGGTGTTCTGGATGGTTGCTAGGTTGTTTCTAGGTGGTTGCTAGGGTGTTCTGGGTGGTTGCTAGGGTGTCCTGGGTGTTGCTAGGGTGTTGCTAGGTGGTTGCTAGGATGTTCTAGGTGGTTGCTAGGGTGTTGCTAGGCGGTTGCTAGGGTGTTCTGGGTGGTTTCTAGGGTGTTGCTAGGTGGTTGCTAGGGTGTTGCTAAGGTGTTCTGGATGGTTGCTAGGCGGTTGCTAGGGTGTTGCTAGGCGGTTGCTAGGGTGTTCTGGTTGGTTGCTATGGTGTTGCTAGGTGGTTGCTAGGGTGTTCTGGGTGGTTGCTATGGTGTTACTAGGTGGTTGGTATTGTTCACATATGGTTACTATAGAGTTTTTATAATGTTCATGGAATGATTTAGCACTTAGCTAATCAACATTAGCATGTAGCTATTCACTGCTAGCATGTTTAACATTTTGAAAGTTCTATGTGCTAGCATGAGTCAAAAGACCCAAACCCCATCGCGATACAATGTTCTGATGCTGAGATATAGCTGTTACAAAATGGTTGCTAGGGTACTCTGTTTGGTTGCTAGGGAGTGGCTTGGCAGCTGCCAATCATGAAGCTCCAAAGTCAATGTGAATGGATAAACCTACCCCCATCTCTATACGATGTTTTGATGCAGAGATATAGGTCTTGCAAAACGGTTGCTAGGGTACTCTGTTTGGTTGCTAGGGAGTGGCTTGGCAGCTTCCAATCATGAAGCTCCAAAGTCAATGTGAATGTGTAAACCAACCCCCATCTCTATACGATGTTCTGATGCAGAGATGTAGGCCTTGCAAAATGGTTGCTAGGGTACTCTTTTTGGTTGCTAGGGAGTGGCTTGGCAGCTGCCAATCATGAATCTCCAAAGGCTGCTTGTCAGTGTAATTGATATAATACAACTCCCAAGCCTGTATGACATTCAGAATGGAAGATATCCCTCTTTAAAATTTGGTTGCTAAGGTGCTCGATAATGGTTGCTAGGGTGTGGCCAGAAATTGTTGAGGTGATTCATGATTGGCTGTTTGCTACCCCGAGTCAAACGAGACCACCCTTGTGTTTGTATGACACTTCTATCCGGAGATATCCCTTTGATCTCTTTCAATGGAAGTCTATGGGAGTTGTTGCTAAGGTGCTCTATATGGTTGCTAGGGCGTGGCTTGATAGCATCACAATGATCCTGAGAGACTGATTGGTCGTCTGAGTAAAATGAGCCCGCCCCCTTGTCTCTATGACACTGTGATCCAGAGCTATGTTCAATACAAAATCCCTATGCAATTTACCATAGTAGGAAAAACACATGCATTTGATGGGACGTCCTTCACCATAGTAAGTCAATGGGGAAAACTTTGGGCAGCTCCTGCCCCCCAGGGGTGCAACTTTTACCCCATTGTGAGGTATGTTCTTACAGAGCCTGCAAGCCTCTTCAAATGTGGAAAATCACACATTTTTCCGAAATCGTTGTTCGGAGCTATGAGTCGTCAAAGTTTGTCTCAATGTTAAGTCTATGGGATTTTTTGGAAATTTGTTCGCCCCTGGGTCGAACACCGTACCCCCGATCTCTGATAAAAGTGATAGGACACTTCTCTTCAATAGGCCGCACGATTTGATGCCTCATTCATGGGTCTGTGACAAAAACTGTGGACGTAGGAGTGCGCCAAACTTTTTCCTGGAATAGTATAATGCTATACTAGAAATTTTAAATAACATTGGGGTCAATGGGGAAAATTTGGGCAGCTCCTGCCCCCCAGGGGTGCAACTTTTACCCCATTGTGAGGTATGTTCTTACAGAGCCTGTCAGCCTCTTCAAATGTGGTAAATCACAGGCTTCTGTGAAATCCTCGCTCGGAGCTATGAGTCGTCAAAGTTTGTCGCAATGTTAAGTCTATGGGATTTTTGGGAAATTTGTTCGCCCTTCGGGCGAACATCGTACCCCCGATCGCTTAGAAAAGTCATAGCACACCATTCCCGAATATTCCGCACGTTTTGAGACCTCATTCATGGGTGTGTGACAAAAACTGCGGGAGGAGTAGCGCGCCAAACTTTTTGGCCGACTCAAAAAACACAATAGTAATAGTGTTGCCTTGCTTTCAGCAAGCACCACTAATAACATGGGGGTCAATGGGGGAATATTTGGGCAGCTCCTGCCCCCCAGGGGTGCAACTTTTACCCCATTGTGAGGTATGTTCTTACAGAGCCTGTGAGCCTCTTCAAATGTGGTAAATCGCAGGCTTCTGTGAAATTCTCGCTCGGAGCTATGAGTCGTCAAAGTTTGTCGCAATGTTAAGTCTATGGGATTTTTGGGAAATTTGTTCGCCCTTCGGGCGAACATCGTACCCCCGATCGCTTAGAAAAGTCATAGCACACCATTCCCGAATATTCCGCACGTTTTGAGACCTCATTCATGGGTGTGTGACAAAAACTGCGGGAGGAGTAGCGTGCCAAACTTTTGGGCCGACTCAAAAAACACAATAGTAATAGTGTTGCCTTGCTTTCAGCAAGCACCACTAATAACATTGGGGTCTATGGGGAAAATTTGGGCAGCTCCTGCCCCCCAGGGGTGCAACTTTTACCCCATTGTGAGGTATGTTCTTACAGAGCCTGTCAGCCTCTTCAAATGTGGTGAATCG
The DNA here is from genome assembly GCF_016745375.1 of Pimephales promelas. Next base: position 16,181,208 of record NW_024121100.1, read on the forward strand.
CAGGCTTCTGTGAAATTCTCGCTCGGAGCTATGAGTCGTCAAAGTTTGTCGCAATGTTAAGTCTATGGGATTTTTGGGAAATTTGTTCGCCCTTCGGGCGAACATCGTACCCCCGATCGCTTAGAAAAGTCATAGCACACCATTCCCGAATATTCCGCACGTTTTGAGACCTCATTCATGGGTGTGTGACAAAAACTGCGGGAGGAGTAGCGTGCCAAACTTTTGGGCCGACTCAAAAAACACAATAGTAATAGTGTTGCCTTGCTTTCAGCAAGCACCACTAATAATACATCTTTGATGCAGAGGTCAATCACTATAGCGATTTGGTTATGGTTGTTTACTGACAGGCTCAATTCACAATCTTTGACAGCATCTGATTGAAATTTTTCATCAACAGTCTCCATTATCCACGCACATGCTCCAAACGATTGAAGACTATGGATACTTCACCAGTGAAGGGAGCAAGTCGGAGGAGTAGAGGGGAATCAAAAGACAAGGAAGAGGAAGACCCAGTGAAACATCAAAAAGAATCGCATTTCCCAACTGACTTAAAAGGCTAGTATCTCTATTATTTTGTAAGTTCACAATACATTCCACATTTTTTTTTCTCCGATTCAGAAATACACAATACAATTTTTATTTTCTGTGGCGTTGATTTTTTTATTATAATCTGTTAACAGTCACATTAAGGACAGATATTGTTTGTGTTCGACAGTATCAGTCTCAAATTGATCAATTTAAATTAAGCATTAAAATGATCAAAAGCAACAGTAAAATTATTTATATCACAAAAGATTTATTTTTTAGAAAATAAATGCTGTTCTTTTGAACTGTCTATCCATCGAAGATTTCTGAAAAATAATGCATCACAGTTTCATCATTGATAATAATAAGAAATGTTACTTCATCACCAAATCAGCATATTCAAATAATTTCTGAAGGATCATGTGACACTGAAGACTGGGGTAATGGTCGCTGAAATTTCAGTTTTTGCCATCATTGAAATAGATAAGAGTTTTTTAATAGTTTGCAATGTTACTGTTTTCACTGTATTTTTTTTTTTATCAAATAAATGCAGCCTTGGTTAAAAACATGATCAAAATCTCCAAACTTTTTAACAGTAGTGTGTGTTCAAAACCTACATGTTTTATTGTTTCATGACACTTGTTTTGTTTTGTCTTTTTAGGGCTCACTGGTCCATGTCGACAAATGTGTGTTGTTAAAGTAACAAGAGTGGAGAGTGACTTGCTGGCCCACTCTACCGTACAAGTCAAAGATGCTTTACCTGAACGACTCTCGACTTCTCCACTCACCTCCACATCCAGTCAGAGTAGCCCTGATCCAGGTCACGCAAGCTCCCAGGCGTCTGTAAATTTGGATGAAGGTCGAGTATCCACAAACACAGTCTCCACAGCAAAGCCTGGGGCTGAACCAATCTCAGAGAGTGACATCACTGTGTATGTGACCTTGGACTCAGAAAGAACTGCTGAAAATCCTAATCAAACAGACTGTGAATCTGTTTCAGGAATAAGTACACCTTCTGTTCCTGTGACCCATTTACAGAGACGTAGCTCCACTGGTGCTGCGGTTTTATTTTCGGAAAGTGTTTCCCAACAGGCTAAAATTGAAATGGAAGAGACGGTCGCCGATATCCTGACTGAGAGCAGCATCGATTACAGCACATCAGCACTTTACAAGGAGCAAAGCTCGATCCGTCTACACTCTACTCTTCAGGATTCAGAAACCTTGGAGAACAGAACAAACTTTGAAATCCAGACTGCTCCTTTTTGTGAAATGCCTCTTCTAATGCCAGAGCTCACAGAAGAGAGTGTCAATCCTCACTCTCTCGCACCTGAAATGCCCTCGCTGACTCTCGCTGTACGACCCGACACTGCAAATCACCGACCTCACAGTCCTGCACCTGTTCTCCATCTGGAAAAATCACACTCACCTCCTGTTATAACAGATGATGTGGGAACTTGTTCTGGAAAAGTTTGTCCCAATTGGCCAATTGTACCGCAAGAAGGCGTGAGCCAATCATTTAATAACTCAATCTTAGACACCGTTATAGCAAAACCAGCATCTCCTCCTTTGGTGTCACAGTGGGAACCAACCGAAGGGTCCAAACAGGAAGGACATAAACACACATGCTCATCCACAGACCAGAACACTCAACATGAGTCAATTTCTCAGTTTAAAATCACTACTCACAGTATTTTACAAGTAGCAGACATGGATTTTATAGATTCCCACAACTCTAATAACTCAGCAGAAGAAGGTGACAAACAAACTTCTATATCTCTTGAAGAGCAGTCCAGCTCTCTCACATCCTCCCATGGCCCCTTTGTGGAGTCTAAACCCTTCACCATTTGGAAAAACCTCAGCTCCCAAAATCCTGCAGTGCTAATTGAGAGCTTGCAGCCCGAGTTGGTAATGGGTGTAAACAGTCTCACAGAATATTCCCATGACTCTCTGTCCTACACCATGTGGTCTGAATCAGGGTGCCAACAAGAAAAGTTCCCAGATTCTCCGAACTCTTCACCACGCACCCAGACCTGGACCAACCTGGAGCCCATTCCCATGCAGTGCTCTGGTGCAGACGATGCTCTAAACACCCCCATAGATCTCAAGCAGCAGAACGTCGAGATGGTATCAGCTGTAGCTTGTGTGCTCGGTGAGCAGACGGGCTCTCAGGAAACTCAGGAGGAAGAGTTTAAAGGGCAGGAGTATTACGAAGGTGTGAAGTCAGAGCATGACGGGTCTGTGAGCGACTCGGATTCGTGTGAATCGGGAGATAAAGGTGCGGACAGCAGCAGTGAATCCAGTGAGGAGAATGCCATGAGTGACACTGAGTATGTGGAGACGGGCCTGGAGCCAGGAGAAGTCTGTACAGTGAGTTCTCGTGCTACACCATGACAAGCAATACATCCTGTATTCTTCAGTATTTTGTTCTGAGCCTCTGTCCCACCGAACACCGACCACAGTGACAAGACATTTTGCTAATTTTTGTTGTTGTTTGTGTATAGTTTATTTTTTATTATTCATGTGTGCATATACTATATATTAGTAACCAAATTTGAAGTGGATCAAAACCTTCCATCAAAGTTGTATATGAATTTTGAAAAATACCCATTCTTGTGTTAGGACAACTGAGAACGCTTTTCTATCCACTTCAAATGTTGATTACTGTATGTGTGTGTGTGTGTGTGAATGTGTATATATATATATACACCTTTTTTTTGGAAACTTATATTTTCAGAATACTCTCAACCCCTTACATTGCTAAAGATAAACTGCAGCAATGTAAGTCTTTACTGTGTCTTTTGAGCAATGTAATGCATCCTTTCTAATTTATTAAAAGTATTAATTTTATTGACCACAAACTTTTGAATGGTAATGTATATTAATTTGCTGTGAATCCAGTTTTTTTTCTTTTTCTGTGAGAACATTTTCTCTACTCATACATCAGAACACTTACTTTATTAGTTCACACCTTCATGTCTTGTTAACAAAGCTTTACAGTGGCAACACATTAATGAAAGCACTTTACAATAAGGTTTCATTATTTAACATGAACTAAGAATGAATAATACTTCTACAGTATTCATTAATCTTAGTTAATATCAATTTCACCGTTTACTAATACATTATTAAAATCAGAAGGTGTATTTGTTAACATTAGTTAATGCACTGTGAACTAACATGAACAATTTAGATTAATGAATACTGTAACAAATGTATTGCTCATTGTTAGTTCATGGTAGTTGATACATTTACCAATGTTAACTCAATAAAAAATGTGCACATACTGTATACACATGCGCAATAAAGGTAGCCACAATATGTTTGTATAGTGTATGGTTTCTTTTACTGACCTCCCCTTTTCCCCTATCTCCTTTTTTTGCTCTCATAGTATCACATGCAAACTGTTAAGAAGACTACCAAGAGTTGGCGTCACCCCCTCAGAAAGCCCACTGCAAGAGCAGTTCCCAGTGCTGTGAAACAGCAGGCTGCCAGCGATGATGGTGGATGTTTAACCACTTTTATTTTATTATGAGCAAAAAAAATGCTGGATGAAAAAAAGTAGCAAAAATGTCTTATTTGTAACATATTGTAATGGATTTAAAAAAAAAATGTATGTACCATTTTATTAAACTGTATGTTGTCATAGGACAGAATTGCACCAATAATGCTGTCCTGCTGCTTTTCAGCATCTCACTCCCTGCATGCATGCACTTTTAAAAAGCTGTGTCAAGTTAAAGAATGAATCATACTAAATGAAATTTTCATCCCTAGAGTAAATATTTATTTGTGTGTGTGTGTCTCAGAGACTCTAGAGGAGTGTGAAACTAAAGAAGAGGAGCCAGAAACTGAGGAATGGGCAAAGCCTTTAGTGCATCTGTGGCAACAGAGAAAAGCTCATCTTCAATATGAACGAGAGTACAATACAGCTGCAGCTCAAACTGCTCCTCACTGTGCTGTCTGCACCCTTTTCATGCCATACTATCAGGTAACTGATACTATGTATTAATATGGTTGTGTATATGTGCTATGTGATGCAAAAACATTTATTTCAAGCTATTTTTTTTTCTCACAGCCTGAGAATTTAGAGGAAAGAAGGCATGATGTCTTGATGAATCCTGCCACAGAGTCTCAGGGGTCATGTTCACAGGTGTCAGGCTTGAGATCGCGACCTCTGATCCCTGAAATTTGCTTTACATACCAGGAGGGCCCATGCCCTTCAAATACACTACTGGAGGAGGATGGATCCAGTCCTCTTGTGGGCTGCAACAGTTGCTGTGTTCAAGTTCATGCCAGTACGTCACTGAGATCACTTAACAACACAATTAACGAGTGAAAAAGCCCCAAATATCATGATCCTCTGGCAAGGGAAACCCAGACTTTACAAAATAATATAAAACCATTCAAAAGTTTAGGGTCTGTAATTTTTTTAAAAAATCTCTGGTGCTAAAAAAATAAATAGTAAAAGCAGTAATATTGTGAAGAATTACCATTTAAAATAACTGTTTTCTATTTTAATATATATTAAAATGTAATTTATTCCTGTGATGCAAAGCTGAATTTTCAGCAGACATTATTCCAGTCTTCAGTCACATCATCCTTCAGAATTTATTATATTTGCTGATTTAGTTCTTAAGAAACAGCTGTCCTGCATAATATTTTTGTGATGATATATTAATGTTTTCAGGATTCTTTATGAAACAGAAAACAGTATGTATTTGATATAGCAATGCTCTGTAATAATGTAATAGTCCTTACTGCCACTTCTGAAAAAGTTTACTCCTTGCTGAATAAAAGTGTTAATTTCTTTAAAAAACTATTCAAATGGTAGTTTTTATAATTTATTTCATTTGTTAGTTATAAATATTAAATTATCAATTTATACTATGCATACTATAATAATTATTCATTAATTTACATTTGACTTTGACTTTAATCATGATTAATTAAATGATTGGCTTTTATACAGCATATTGTGTTTTGCATGGCTTTTATAAATATTTTAATAAGTAAGGTATTATATTATCTGAAAATCTTTTCTCTAATTTGTATTCAATTGTTAATTTTTTCTGCTCACTTCTACAGTAATGTTAGGTATATATAAACTGGAAGAGAAACATTTTCACTTCAAATACATTTTTTTTTGTACCATGCTTCAGGGCTGTTAGTAGAATAAAGTAATTGAATTCAGCTCATGATCTCATTTCTGACATTTTGTTAACTTTAAAAATTAATATCTTTAGCATACACATTCAATTTCACTACTCTAAAAAAATGCATATTCTAAAACAAATAGTTTGGCATAGTAGAGAATGTAACAATTTGATTGGTCCACAGGTTGCTACGGTGTTTCTATTCATGAAGTCGGCCCACTTTGGACATGTGACCGATGTGTGAGCGGAGACCTGGCAGCTGTAAGTAATCATGCAGTCAGTCAACATTTTCTGTGTCAGTATAATTTATAGACCACTTATATGTTTGCTTGCCTTTATTAAATTATGGCTGATATCTTATACTGTATCTGTTTTGTGTGTGTTTTATACAAGGGGTGCTGTTTGTGTAACCTGAGGGGAGGTGCATTAAAGAGAACCACAGATGACAGGTAAGCTCCCGTATTCAAATCCCTTAATACTAATATAGTGTGGTTTTAAATACTAAACAGAGCAGAAGACTCAGTACGCTTTTTTACACACATCCTCCAGTATTTAAAATAGACATAATACACAAATACGACTACGAGTTCAGCAAAGCCAGTGTTCTTAGATATCAGTAAATGAGTCAAGCGGCTCATGGATTATACATGTTGTAGGTGGGCCCATGTTATGTGTGCTGTTGGTCTCCCTGAGGTGAAGTTCATAGATGTGGTGAAGAGAGCTCCTATTGACATCTGTGCCATACCTGTACAGAGATATAAACTGGTGAGTAATAAACACACACACTTTTGTTTCACTATATTAGTGAGAACATTGCATAGACTTCCAATGATTTTATATCAGGTTAATGATATTTTCTATCACCTAACCCTAAACCTACCAATCACAGAAACATGCAAAACACTAGATTTAAATAAAAACATGTTTTTGGCCAATTTATAAGTCTTTTTAAACTAGTGAGGACCAGTAAAATGCCCTCAGTAGTAGTTTGTCATAATATTTCACTATATGAGAGAGGACATTTGGCTGTCACAAATATAACTAACCTGTACATTAGAGGTTGAACGACTTTATGTGATTAAAGTTGAGCCGGAGTTGACCTGTCGCTGATAACGTCATTAATGAACAAATAAGCCTGAACCATGGCAATGGCATAAACACAGTGCTGCCCACAAAGCTATTGCTTCTACATAACAGCTTATTTTTTATAAGTTCTTGTCATTGTGCCATTATATTTCTTAATGATTCAGCTTGTTTTAAATCAGACACAGAGAAAGTTGCACAGTAAAGATTACATTTAAATGAATGCATTAGTGCATGTGTGGGTTTTAGTTACTAAGACATACTGTATATGCAGGAACTTTTCAGTTTCTGAGGTATCGTACTGATAAATCACAGAATACATTTCTGCGCTACTGAATGTTTCTGTGTGAATCTGCCCTTGATGTGCGAGCTACTGTATGTGTGTGCAGTGAATTCGTTTTAAGCGGCGATTAACTTACATGTACAATAAGGTGTTTAAAACAGACCAATTTTGAGCATCCAGATGGTATAATCAAATATATTTTGTGGAGCGCTCTTGGAGTATGCATTTATTTGTCATTTGAACTGTTGGAAATGGAGCGTAAAAGCAAACACACAAAGTCATAGACTGCAGAAAAAGTAAAATTCAATGCAAATGGGTCTTAATGCCCCATAAGAGCTGAGAAATGTAATGCCTCTTGGAGCAATAGCTTGTTTTCACGTGACGTCACGCCACTGCGTTGCCATGGCGCGAAATGCAGATGGAGGGCAGGAAGTAATTTTCTATATTTAGGAAGCACTATAACACACTCAAAATGCCTATGTTTTGCGTCGTTTATGGTTGCTCAAATCGATCAAACCACGAGGAGTTTTTATCGTGTGCCAAAAGTTGTTGTTCATAAGGGTGGAAAATACAAGAAATTGACAGAAAAACACCGGGAAAAATGCCTTGCAAACCTACGTCTGCGGTCGGGAGGAGCCGAATGGGAAAATGCCTGCGTTTGTGTGTGCAGTGATCACTTCATCAAATGTGAGTTAATACATTATTTATGTGGCTTATAATTACATTATTCAGGTGTTTAAATACACTTATGTGGCTGTTTGTGTAACGTACCAGTTTCCGAACTTTGTAAAGTCAAAGTACGTCTGTAAGACAAGTTAGTTGCTGATATCTACAGCCTCGATGGCAGGCAAATCTCTCAATTCAGTTGAAAATCACTTCATAATGTAAGGATCACGTCCAACATATGTTTCGATTTTCTGTTTATATATTTCTCTTGTAATAGCGTCTAAAGTAGTACAGTACGGATTTTCCTCCATCTCATCAATTGCGCTCTTCACTCCTTGCCCTCCATCTGCATTCCGCACGTCAACACAATCACGTGACTGCAAACCACCTATAGGGTAGAACTAAAGCTAAAATGAATGTTGGTAACTTTAGGTAAACTACGTAACCCCAGTTACGTGACAGTAAGTGAGGTATCTCACAATGGAAAACACCTCTGGCGTGACCAATCCTGGAAGCACCAATTACACCCTGTCTGTTAGTTGGCAGACCAATCATGACAGTGATGCGGGAATCCCGCCTCCCTAGTATGTATTGCTGCTAGCGGTCTTCACTTTATTCTCAGCATATCTCTTCTCCATGCAACTGCAAGGAGGGAAGTGTGGTTGTATACTTCACTTCTGTTATCAGAGAAACTGTGGTTACATAAGAGCTTTAAATCAATACTATCTATTAGGGCTGAAGAATTAATTGCACTGAAACCACACACGATTTAGCAAAGGCTGTGATAATTTTATGCGTAGCTTGTCAGTGCATTGCTGCTGATCAGAGATATATCCATTATCCAGCTGCAGACCCACAGCACCACCAGTTTCAGAACCCCAGCGCCAGAACCGTAAGTGAGGGAGGAACGGATTTATTATTATTGCATTATAATTATTTTAGCAAGAATGTAAGGACACAACGGGCCTGAGAGTGAGTTCATCATTTGATACATTGTAAGTTAAATTTATACAAGATTGTTGTGATAAAACAGGCCTAGCTTGGGTTGAATTTGTCATTTTGTATAGATTTTTTAACAAGACAATGCCGAATTTTCTCTCTTTTTTAGATTTTGACATTATTATTTTACACGAAAAATGCATGCTGCACATGTTCTTGTGAAATAAAGTATATTTTATAAAAAATCTCAAACAAAAAAAATCTCAAACACCCTTGAAAGCAACCTCCATCCTTCTTGCGTAAGGCCCCGTCTGCCTTTTCGTCCAAAAACGGAGAATTAAAACGAATACGATCTCCGTCCACACCAGCGTTTTATCTGCGTATTAGAAATGATCTCTGTCCACATTAAAACGACTGAAAACGCGGATCAACACTGGGCATGCGTGTGCCGGTGTAAACAGTGGTTGGCGAATCAGGGAAGGATACGTCATGACTGATAACACCCAATCATGGAGCCAAGCGTCAGCCCCTGCGTCAGCGTTTCTGAAGTCCTACGTTTTGTCTCGTCCACACTAAAACGCCCTCCGGAGATTCAAAACGAAAAACGGAGCTGCAGCGTTTCTAAACTTCTCCGTTTTAGGTCTTCGTTTTTCCCGTTTTAGTCTGGGCGGGAGGTGGAAACGTAGCAAAAGGTCTGGTCTCCGTTTTTTAAACGAAAACACAGTAGTGTGGACGGGGCCTAAGTCTCTCTGTTGACGCTGAAAAAGGATTTCAGCTCCACAGGAGCATAAAGTAACTCCCTCTCCGATAAGCCTAACAGGCCCAATCCAGGGATCTTTCGCCCACCACGGCCAAGCCTATGCAGCGGCTGCGGCTTTGGACTTCTCCCCTAGATGAGTGCAGCAGGTTGCCTGTAATGACACAGATCTCTTCCCACAACACTGAATCTGGTGACCCAGCATCAATCTGCCTCCCCATCTCCACCATGAGTTCAACTTGATGTTTTGTCAGCAGTGAGGTGGCATTCAAGGCTCTGACAGCCAGGGCAGAGGAGTAATACATTTTTTTAAAAAGAGAGGCAGACAGCCTCTCTGTCTGTCCCGGCAGTGAAGGAGAGGCGGAGGATAGGACTGCACGCCGATGTAAGAAGTGGTTGTCCCATAAATGTCTCTGCGACGTATACTGGGATCGCTGGAATCATCTGCTTGACCTGCGAAGTGCGCGACTGCAGCCTCTTACTGTCATATAAATCCATCTCCGCGCCCTGGCCTTCTTGCTTCTTGCTTTCAATGGCCAGTCGATAGTGTTTAGCAGCCACTCTGCTACACATATCAATATGATCCAATTCTCCTGGCATGGGGGAGGGAGACTCATCCATGCCACAGCCGGCCCAGTAGAAAGATTAGGAGGGAAGATAACATCCTCTTCCAAGTGACAAGCATTCACCTCATCATCCCCTCTTTGTGCCCCGCATGGGTCTGATTCAAAGAGGGGAGGAAATTCAAGAGAGAACTCATCAACTCTCTCCAGCTGCACCAGGGTTGAAGAGCAGCCTCATCTGACACCGGGGGAGGTGCAGAAAGACTCAGGTCCCCTTTAGATGCTCTTAAACCCTTAATGGGAAATGAGAGCAGTGCAGGCAGCACTCGGGATTAGCAAGCACAGCCTGTCCGTGTCTAACTACCAAACATGCTGTGCACATAGGGTGAGAGTTCTTAGAAGTAGACCCAAGGGATCTTTCCCTCTTTTCCCTCCCTTTTGGTGCTTCCAGGATTTGTCACATTTCCCATAGTGAGATACCGAACAAATGTTTGAAAGAGAATACTTTACTCTCTCGTTCTTTCATTTCACTTTCCTCTACATTTTCTGAGACATACATAAAATAAACATTTACTCTAGGGTTGTCGATTTAATAAATGTTAATTTAGTATGATTAAGTATTTATCTTCACCCAGCTTCTTAAAAGTGCATGTGTGTATGGTGTGAAGTCCCATTAGTTAATGTTAGTTAACATTTAACTAACAATGAGTAATAAATTTGCTGCAGTATTAATAATTTTGGTAACGTTAGTTAACACAAATACAAGTGTTCAATGGTAGTTCATGTTAGCTCAGGCCCATTTAATAATTTTGACAGATACAACTTTTAATTTTAATAATATATTAGTAAATCTGAGGATCTAGGATCCTCACAACCACATCGCATGATTTAGTCAGCCGGATCCAGGCCATATCCAAATCAGATGGTGGACCTGCACCTAGACACGACCTTAACGCATCTCTGAAGTATCAGCAGAGATTGTGTCAACTAGGGATGTCCCGATACCACTTTTTCACTTCCGATACCGATACCGATGCCGCACCTTTGGCTTTTGCCGATACCGATATTAGTCCGATATTTTTTTTTTCGTGGTCCGACGTGCCGTATACGGCCCACAGGGTGGTTTATAGGTTTAACTTTGTGAAAGACAAAACAAAACAAACACAAATGTAAACATAATACATATCTTTGGAAAGCTGAGAAACTCGTGATTCGAACGACGTAAACCATTTTAAGATACAATCAACACAGCGGGCACAATCTGTCTCTTTGTCAGACCACCAACAGCCAAAACAAACCAACACAAACTGGAAGAAACTCACCAATTAGCCATCTGTTAGTCCACATTCCAACAAAAATGGTTTGGTTTCACTGTAAAGCGTCCATACAATCCAATTTGAAGAAGTTTTTAGTCCAAAACAATTGTATATATGAATAAACATCCATGGAATGTAAATAGTAGCATTTCGCGTTAGCCGACAGCGCTATCACAACTTCGACGCACTAATGCTACGTTCACACCGGACGCGAATAGGGCGTCAGGCGCGAATGATTTCAATGTTAAGTCAATGCAAGAAAAATTCCTGCGGCGCGGAAGACGCGAATACGCCTCATTCGCGCGTCAAGTTGGTGCGAATTGAGCGTTGTGCATTGCGTTTGACGCGAATTCGCGTCTGCCGCCCGAGTTGAAAAATCTGAACTTTGGCGTGAATTCGCGCCGCGTTAACCAATCAGGAGCCTAGCTGCTTGCTCACGTGGTGAAGTGTCTGGATGCTTCAATAAATTATTTTGTTAATATGACTAAATGCATGGTGGGATTATGCACAACAAAGCAAATGTTTCATCACTTAAAACATTATTTCTATATGGAGACATGTTCATTTTGTATTGAATGTTATTCATTCCATATCTAGAAATAGTATTATGTTGTAAAGACAATCAACATATGTGCATAAATTCGTGTCTGGACGTGAGAGAGAGAAAAAAATCACAGGACAGGTTAATAACTTTTGAAGGCTGGCTCTATTTATTATCAAAACAAAAATAAATGACAGCTAGATTAGATGGATGAGGGGCCGGGCGAGGGTGATCCTCGCTCAGATGCGGGACAACAGGTCATCAAACTGGCCGCGGGACAGGCGGAAGTACCGCTGACAGCGGCCGTCATCCAGCGCAGCTCCTGGAGCGAGCAAATGGTGAAACTCGCCAAACGGTTCGGCTCCGAAGGGTCCGGTGGACACAAATATACGGCGACGATGATCCCCACGCCGCTGTTCTGCTATCCAGAGTAAATACAGAGCGGTAACTCTCTTGATGAATGCTCGGTCGACATAAAAACAATGACCGCCAACGGATTTTGATTCTGACGCGCGTCACGCGCGTAAATTTCGCTTCAAACTTTACGCGCGCCAGTTTCGCTCTTGACACGCAAAGCGAGAGTGATTCTCTGCGCGCGTGTGCGTAAACACAACAATCATCACGTGACAGGCTGCGCCGCTAAACTGGATATCGCTCATATTTTTTTCTCCACTCCGATCTCCGATCTAGCGTTCTGGGCCGGTATCGGCGCGATACCGATGCCGTGGATCGGATCGGGACATCCCTAGTGTCAACTGGACTCTTAGTGGGGCGGCTAAGCGCAGATTTTCATCAGAATCGATCACTTTGCGATAAAAGCATGAAATTTGGTACGAAGGCTCACAAAGGGGGTCTGATCAGATTTAGGACCGTAGGCGCTCAAAATTTGGCCCCTGGGGGCCATGTCGGGCATTTTTCAAAATGGCCGCCAAATATGGATTTCTTAATGCGAAAATGAATTTAAAGCTGCCAGAAACCTAAAATGCAATTACACAATTCACCATAAATACATGTAAATATGACCACACTTTCACATAGAAGGTCTTTATACTTTCAAATATAAGATATGTTTAAAAAAAATTGAAAATGGCCGCCAAATATGGATTTCATAATGTCATAATGGATAGACGACAGAAATTAACAATTAAAAAAGTTGCACATTTGATTATTAAACAATCTAGTTTTAGTAATAGTTCTAGTAATTTTTAAACAAAAGGAAAAGAGGTTATGATATCTATCAGAAATTATGTACTTTTTAAATGTACATTTAAATATTTAATATTAAATTGTGAGCATATACTATCATTTTTACTGGGTAGTTTGTCAGGGACTCCTTTTTATTCAGTCAGTAGGTTTCATCTTGTGGTGGCCACAGTTAAATATTATTCTCTTTAAAATCTAGGGAACTGGTGAGATGTTTTACTCTTGACTACAAGTGAGATAAAGGCAAAGTCAGTTTGTGTTTCTCACTGTTACTCAGTAAAAATAGTGTAGGCTAATACTGCAAGTAAGCAAACATAACTCAGACATGCAAATATAACATGGAATAGATTTTAGTCTGCATGAATTTAGAGTTGGGATTCTGTGAAATAAAGTAGGTGTACATTTCCACAGAATTTCATTTAGGCTGGTTGTCTAAACTAGCTGCAATTCATCCCATTTATTTCATTGTAACTCTGTGCTCTTGTACGACTTCTTTGCTCTCCAAATGCTCTAAACTGGACTATAAATATTAATTGTAAGAACTGTTGAGTCCTGCTGGATTATTTGCAAGTGGTTTAGTAGGTAGGCCTACAAATCACATTGTAGACCGAGTTTTCCTCACAAGAAAAACATAAATTAGCACGATTAGCATGATTACGACAATTAGACCACTACACAAGAACTACTTTGATCCAATGCAATGACTAAAACCTTCAAATTATTTAATCCTGGATATACTGATCCCCCAACACAAATAACTGACTGGGAACTGTGTTTCATTTGTCAGAATAATACTCAAGAGCCACTCAGATGCCCATCAAATTGCCAATGGCAGGTCAATACTGAATGTTACAAAAATCTGGCAGAGAATCTATTAAAATTTGATTAACTTAAACAACGATATCTTTACAGATTGCACAGTTAGATAAAGGGCAAGGTATAGAGGCCACATTTATTAGGAACAATGCAAAATATCACAAATTATACATGTCGCCTTAGATTCAACAATCAAATGCTACAAAGAGCTGAGAAGAGAGCTTCTACAACTGATGAGCATGACACTAGAAAATGAATAAAATTAGTTTTAAAAACCTCATTCAGTGATGACATCGATAAGACTTAATGTGGAGAGAACCTGCAGGTAGTGAGAGACTTCATAAGGCTGCTACATTTCAAATTGATGAAAAAGTTTGAAAGTGTGCCGTTGTCCTCAATGACATCAAGCTTCTGGCACAGCTCAGTGGAGGTGACATGTTGGCTTTAGAGGCCAAGTATCATTCCAAATGTTTGGCCTCTTTGTAAAATAGAGCTAGATCCCAAATGACACCTCACCAGGTGAAGAGCAGTTAGGACCAGATGTGACTAGTCCTTTGCATAACTTAATTAACAATACTAATTCATTACATTTATATAGCGCTTTTTTCAGCACTCAAAGCGCTTTAAATAGAGAGGGGAATCTCTATCATGGCCTCCTAATCATCTCCATATATATATATATATATATATATATATATATATATATATATATATGGAGATGATTAGGAGGCCATGATGGACAAAGGCCACTGGGCAAATTTGATTTGGCCAGGATGCCGGGGTTACACCCCTACTCTTTCGAAAGACATCCTGGGATTTTTAATGACCACAGAGAGTCAGGGCCTCGGTTTAACATCTCATCACGACAGTATAGTGTCCTCATCACTTTACTGGGGTGTTAGGACCCACACAGACCACAGGGTGAGTGCCCCTTGCTGGCCTCACGAACACCTCTTCCAGCAGCAACCTGGCTTTCTCAGAAGGTCTCCCATCTGGGTACTAACCAAGCTCAGCCCTGCTTAGCTTCAGTGGGCAACCAGTCTTGGGCTACAGGGTGATGTGGCTGCTGGCTATATCATGTTGTAGTCTTTACAGAGATGAAAACTGTCCACATGTGGTCTGTCCTGTCATGTGGTAATCTATTCACAACTGCAGCTATTGATAATGTTGATCATGATCCATCTTCAACAACAGCTAAGTATTCTTTTCACGGAACCTCCATCTCCCTCTTTCAACATCCGTCTTCAGAGAGGAAAGGAGAGCGTCGAAAAATTGTTTCATCTCATAAGCCACGATGCTTCAAAAACAATCTACCTTTTGCCTCAAAACTATACAGATGTCTTCCCTGTCAACTACAACATTAAGACCTCATCTGTACCATCATCCCATGTTCAGTCCTTGAGCAGGCACAATGCTGGGTATATTAAGCAGGAGTTTGAATGGACAGAATATGTCAGATCAACAAGTGACAAAGCTGGAGATCTCAGTGATTTGTCACGGGCTGCATACCATGCAACTCAGCAGTCACTGGACATTGATGCCACCTGCATTACATCATGCACACAGTTGCAATGATCAGGCACTCAATGGATGTCATCAGAAATGCAATTAGTCATTTGCATCCAGAGCAAACCCCTGTGAACCCCTTTGACCAGCCACTATTTGCCTTGGCCAAGCAAATACAGTGGAAGTGGCCAAATAGATATGGTGAAATTGTGATTCTTTTTGGGGTCTCCACATTGAGATGGCATTCTTGAGGACCAAGGAAGTGGTTGGGTAGAGGCTCTTGTTCAAGCAGACATTACAGGCACAGCTGACTCTTTCTTAAAAGTGGCCCATGTTGCTCATACGAAGAGAAGTAACAGAGGCTGCATAGTACATTTTGCAACGTGCTGCATATGACAATTACATGAATATGCATTCCTCCAGTGATGTGCTGAGCTTTGATGAATGGTGCAAGAGGCAAAAAGATAAAAGATCAGCTCTTAATCACTTGTCACTATGATGTCTAATTTTGATCACATAACATGAATTTACAGATGATTCATGAACCCATGTATAGTAATATTTAGTATTACAGGAGCAAATTTTCAAACATATCTTATATTTTAAAGTTTAAAGATCTTCTATGTGAAAGTGTGCTCATATTTACATGTATTTATGGTGAAATGTGTTATTTTATTTTATGTTTCTGGCAGCTTTTAATCCGTTTTCCCATTACGAAATCCATATTTGGCGGCCATTTTGAAAAATGCCCACCATGACCCCCAGGGGTCAAATTTCAAGCGCCTACGGTCCTAAATCTGATCAGACCCCCTTTGTGAGCCTTCCTACCAAATTTGATGCTTTTATCGCAAAGTGATCGATTTTTGCGCTTAACTGCCCCACTATCTCCCCTGTGATGATGGCCTCATCGACACGACAGCCATCTGCACTGACTCTCAACAAACCCGTCTCCATAGCAACGTGACTCTTCAACCAGATAGATCTGGATAATATTCTGATTGGTCCAAACTAATCTGACTTCTGACCTATAATGCTGCCTGAATCATAATCCGACACTGTTCGTTCGTTGACATCACGGTTTACTCCTGAGTGGCTATATAAATATATAAATGAACTAAATTAATAACTTTTTTAAAACAAAAATGAAACATCGCTGAACTTTCTTCTTGAAACAAACTTTTTTGCATTATTTTTCTGTCTGTAAAGCTGCTTTGAAACAATCTTGTATTGTATTGTAAAAAGCGATATATCAATAAATGTGACTTGACTAAATGTGGAATTTAAGATTACCAGGCTGTTACTAAGATTAATAAATGCTTTAGAAGTATTGTTCATTGTTATCACATGTTAACTAATGTGGTTATCTAATGTTAACCAATGAAACCTTATTGAACGTGTTATCTGAATGTTTCTTACACTGCTCTTTCAATGATTTTACAAAGTCTTGGCATTCTTTAATGTGTTATGTTACAGTATGTGTTCTCTCTCGTTCCCTCTCTTCCTTTCCCTTTTGTAGAAGTGTATATATTGCCGTAACAGGATACAAAAGCTATCTGGAGCATGTATTCAATGCTCATGTGGCCGTTGCCCCACCTCTTTCCATGTCACCTGTGCACATGCTGCTGGAGTGCCCATGGAGCCTGATGATTGGCCATATGTGGTTTTTATCACCTGTCACAGACACCAGTCACGGAGCTCCAGTGCTGTGAGTACACTTCTGGGCAATTCAGAGAATATCTTTAAAATTTCAAGTTAAAAATAAAATGTTTCTACTTTATTTTTCTTATATATACTGTATATAATTTCCCCCCCCATTTTTTTTATATCATGATTTTTTTCCCCATAGGTTTATAGTGTATGGTATAGTGTTTAGTTCACCCAAGAATGAAAATTCCATTGCTCACCCTCATGTAATTCCAAACCCATCAGACTTTTGTTCATGTTCGAACTACAAAAACGATTTTTTTTAATGAAACCTGTGAAGAATCTGTCCCTCCATTAGCAGTCCATGTAACCAAAACATTAATGCTTCAAAAACTTCATAAAGACATGTATGGATACTGGAATGTACATGAATCGAGCGTCTAATACAAGTGTTCTGAAGGCATGACAACTTTATTTGATGGATAGATTTTATTTAGGCTTTTAGCTTACACACATATAAACATTGATCAACACATACATAGGCACATTAAATATGGTAAAAAAGCTCAAACATGCTTGATTGACATCTGTGAACCAGTGAAGTTTGAAGTTTGCAAGAATGTTTAAGCTTCTGCAAGAACTACTGAGATTTATTCTTGCATGTCAACCAAGTACTGTTGAGCTCTTCCATTTATCATTTTTATTTTATTTTATTTTTATATATAAGTCAATTCATACAGAAAAAAACTGTCACATAATTGAATCTTTAACATCAAGATTTTCTTGTCCCCTCAGAAATTGAAAGTTAGCAGAAGTGAATTAGAAGTGGGCCAGACAGTGATCTCCAAACACAAGAATCTCCGTTACTACAGCTCACGTGTTACCCAGGTCACGGCCCAAACATTCTATGAAGTCATGTTTGACGATGGCTCATTCAGCAATGATACATTCCCTGAAGACATTGTAGTGAGTGTTTCCATCACTACTAGCCAGTAGTTGTTCTAATGAATAATCTGTGACATGTTTTCATTGAACTGATGAATGCAAACTTAAATATACAAAATATAAGCATACAAAGTTGTCAGCCTCTGATTTTTCACAGAAAATTCGAACGCGTTGGTAAGAGTGAGCTCAATATTTCTTGTTTTTAATCCTGGCGTCTGAGTGGAATCTATTCTCTTTCACCCTGCAGAGCAGAGATTGTACCCAGCTTGGACCTCCTGAAGTGGGGGAGGCTGTTCAGGTGAAGTGGCCCGATGGACTTTTTTATGGAGCCAAGTACCTTGGCTCTAACACTTCATATATGTACCAGGTACACACACAAACACACACACACACACACGTATTCTCTCAAGTACTGCTGCTTTACTACAGTACCTCTCCAATCATTCATGGTATATCTTTTGTTCTTGTAGGTGGAATTTGAAGATGGATCCCAAGTATTGGCGAAGAGAGAGGACATTTATACGCTGGATGAAGACCTGCCCAAAAAAGTCAAAGGTCGTTTGGTGAGTTCTCACTTACTGAACTCTTTCTTGAAAGGGTCACTTAACCCCAAAATTTTAATTCTGTCAAAATTGAATCACACACATGTTGTTTCAGACCCACAAGACTTGAAAATCAAGAACTGTAATATTAAACCTCTCGATTTACGTAAATGGATTACTTGAAGTTTGAACATTTTTGGACTTTCAATAGGTGGACAAAAATATAAAATATTAAAATATTTTATATTGTAAATATATAGAAAATATAAAAATATTGTCCTGTTCTTTGTTTCTTCATGAATGATGTTTTGATGTGTTTGTTTCACCCCTTTGCAGTCCACGGCATCCAGCATGCGTTTCCAAGATGCATTCTTTACCACACAAGGTGAAAGGAAAAGGCGACGCACTCCAAATTCTCGGTTCCAGACGGATTATATCGCCCATATCAGCCCTCGAACCTTCGCCAGGATCACAGAAACGCACAGCAAAGCCAACTAAACGATGAATGGAGTTAAAACGAGCCCTTGAATTACAAGGAGATGTTTTCAATTGGACTTGAAGATTGTACATCAGTGAGATTATGATTTTTAAAAGTGGCAGAGATACTGCGGTCTCATAAGTCAGGGACAAGAATGTTTTTTCTAAATTAGAAGTTTTTCCTGTTATATTTCAGAGGTTTTTCTTGCCTCAAATCATATTCTGTAGCATCGTAATCATGTAATTTCCTCCCCAACACTGCTGAGACTAATTTCACCCGCATGCTTGGTTTGTAAATGATTTGTCTTGTCATGCACCATTCCTTCACTGAAACATTTAGCTTAAAATGGTATAAATGGCTAATAAAAAAAGTTGCTACTTATGTCCAGCAAAGCACATGTCACCTTTTACTTATAGTCATGATTTCTTTATTTATATGGGGGTTTATTCTTTCTTTTCTATGTGGTGCTTGTAGCTGTTGACAAAAATTAAAGATGCTTTGTGGTCTGTGCCTTGACCTCATTGATGAAATGCTCCACAATTTGCTTTAAAACATATATAGCTGATATATAGGTAGGGATTTATACAAATGTATTGAATATAATTTGCAAGAGCAACAGAAACATAGGCTAAAATAAATGGCAGTTTTTAAACAATCACAATCTGAATCTTAACCAGTTCAAAGACAGAAGTGGATGGGTGAAAAGAAATGTGAGCACGAGCGCTGCGAGTTAACGTTACACACAAACATGGAGTGACAAAAATGATACCACGTTTATAACAAACCAGACCGTTTGAAAATCGGTAGAAAATTGAGCAAGTTACGGTGATTTAAAAAGTACATGCACCATTAAAACAATGTTACCAGTGAGCGAGCTGCCTGTGGCAAGATGGCCGCCAGGTGCTGACGTCGACTTCCATTGGCCAGAAGCGCGGACGAGATATCTAGCCTTTATATAGATATCTGTCCTGCTGTCACCTTAAGCCGGAAGTGGTGAAAAGTACACTTTGTTGCTAAGTAACTATAAACAGTCCAGTAGAAGATAATAACCGCCACTCAGTTGTCCCGTTTAGAAGACACAAAAATGCCGTCGCTTTTCATGAATGCTTGGCAGCAGCTAATTTAGTTTGCAGTTGACTAGCATGTCATACTCTGGGACTTGTAAACACATTTTGTAAGTATTGCTGCTGTCTTGTTGCAGGAAAGTCAGTGGGCCGTTTATAGTTGGCTAACGACTTTTAAAAAATATATATTAAAACGCCTGAGGATATACCTTATACATGCGACGATATATGACGAAATAAACTACAATATTTTGGTAATATGTTCCTCTATAATTTGGCACAAAGTTAAAAAGAAAAACAATACGAGTCTTCCCGCACGTTGTTACTTAGCAACATAACGTTATATCTAATAATTTTATTGTACAGGTTTATTGTAGCAGTTCACTGCGATTCTCACTAACATGCTGCTGTCTTGACTGTATTTAAAAGAGTTTACTGTCCAGGAATAACTCAGAGGAGAAGGAATTGAAACTTTGTGGGAAGAACACAAAACAAGAGGAAAGTTTGGTCATGCACTCTTTTCAGGAAGGCACCACCAGAAGCCAGGCAGGGCCAGAGCAAGATCATGGCAAACAGAAGCTGTTTGGGACGGCTAAGTCTCCTTTACCTGCTGTGGCTACTACTAATGCACTTGGTTCTCTGCCACCTGTTGACGTGGAGCAGCTGAGGGCTAGACTTATCTCAGCAGTGCCCAGATGTCCACAGACGAACCCTGATGCTCTGGTATTCCCTCACAGAACTAAGGCTCAGGAGAGACAACTTAACTCACAAAGGCCAGCACAAGTTGAGATGTTGGTAAGAGCAATACATCAGGACTCAGTGTACATTAAAAATCGTTTGTTTGTTTGTCCGTCCATTCATTGTTTTAATTCCTTTTGGCTGTCAAAATTGGGTAGATGAAGTTACAAATCTAAAATAAATGTGAAAAAAAAGATAAATGTGATCTCACTGAAAAAAAGTTAATACAATATAGGAGATAATTTAATCAATAGAAACCTAAATAGTATGTCGTCTGAACCACATAGATTAAATCTAAAAGATGATTTGACCAAAGAAAAAATGTTATGAAAATACTTTTACAGTGAACTTGAACACACCTACAGTATTCGCATCTTTTTAATATTGTAATTTAAATGTATTTAATAATGTTTTGGGAATATAAAGTAAAAAAAAAAAAAGATCAGGGTGATACAACAGCACTGATGTCATGATGAAAAAAAAAGCCTCATCAAAAGAATAAAATTCTTAAGTATTTAGTATAATATTTTATTATTACTACTTTCTAGAAAAAAAGTAAATTCTTTATCCATCTTATAGCAATTTAAAAACCATGTGGTCCATCCAACATGCAGAAACATGCAGAAAGAGAGAGATGATATCATAGAGCATCACAGTCCCGCCCACAGCTGGTGCCGGAAGTAAGAATTCAATACAATTTCTCCATTGACATTTGGGTTATAAGCCATAAAAACATAACCCTACGGTAGACTTAAAACCAGCTACGGCTGTACTAAGCGTTTGTATATGCTCATATAAACGCCAAAAGTTTATGGGGCACTAACCTTGTTTTAAGATAAATGCCTTTATTCACGATGTCTTGGATAAGTACTACATTACCCACAATCCTGAACAATCCCACAGTAATAAACCTGATTGGTGGAAGTCTTGTAACTGTCTGGTTAAATCCTGCGAAGGTCCGTGAAGACTGAAGATCGTGTAATGACGTACGGCTATTTCATTGGTCGCACCTCAGAGACGCCTCCGCGCCATCGGATGTGCAGTTGCCGCAGCACAGCCTGTGGGTGAGCCTGATGCTTAATGTTTTGGCTGTGCAGCTGCAAATGCGTTTTACATATAAGCTTCAGTAAATCGAGGAAAAGGACTTTCCCTGCACATTCACTATATAAAATTCACTGTGGAAGTCACTCAAAAGGCTTGTACACAGTCTTGTACCTTTGACTTTTTTTGGATTTTTACTTCGTTTTTTCACTCAAAATGATATGTCGTATGCTTATGAGTTCAGCCGTAGCTGGTTATCCTTAGACATGCTCTAAAACTCTTTAGATATGGATTTTACAAAACGTCAATGGGAGAAATGAATGGGAAATTTACTTCCGGCACCAAAGCTCTCTCGGGCTGTGTGCGGGACTGTGATGCTCTATAGAAAAGATCCCTGCAGACCCTGAATAATTATTTTAAATATTAAATAATACTATTTTCATGAAAATTTAAGATTAGTTCAGATTAGAAGATTAGCATACGAGCCCCAACCCAGGGCCTGGCTCCAGGGTGGGGCCCCGGCTGCGCTATACCGGGTGACGTCACGGTCCTTGAATATACTTCTTCCATAAGAGGTTTTTGAACCACTCTTAGTCTGACCCGTCGCCTAGGACCTGTTTGCCTTGGGAGACCCTACCAGGGGCATATAGCCCCGGACAACATAGCTCCTAGGGTCATTCGGGTACTCAAACCCCTCCACCACGTTAAGGTGGCAGTTCAAGGAGGGGAACTCAACATTTAACATTTAATACAACTGAATAAATGTTTTTTAAAGTTATTGTTTTATGGATATAATGAACAACCCTTTATCTATTTACAAAACTTAGTTTACTCAGTGTATCGTTTTATTGAGGTGTAGCTTACATGTGCCAACTGTGTTAAAACCATACTGTACACAGATAACAACAGCTGAAGTTTGCTGCGATTACATTGCCTATAATTTTTTTAATACACATTTATACACGTTTGTCTTACACAGAATAGCATTGAACTATAACTGGCTATATACATAAACAGCATTGGCATTGGTTTACGTTCTTGATCAAATCGAAAAATTACGTCATTAAGTATATATACATGAAAAATACATTTACACAATTAGTACATATACAAATTCAGGTCATAAATGTTTGTACGCATTTGTCGTAGACGCATAATAGCATAACTAAGTGGCTATAAAGCCAGCACTAGCATTCGATAAAACTAAAACATTACATCTGAAATACATTTAAAATGATTACGTATTACTTACAGGTTGTAGCCCAACAACTGCTGCCTCTGGTTTTAAAGTTGGAACTGGTTCATGTTTTAATAACAGTTTCTTGTTGAATCAGGTGTTGTGCCGAATTCTGACCCCTGCCAAATTATCACCCCCCTAGTATTGGTAGGCTTTGGATTAGTTGTGGGGGAGGGGTTAGGATTATGGGTGGGGTTAGGATTAGGCAATCAGGTACTGACTTCAACGAAATTCGGCACAAAATTCGGGATTCGGAATTCGAAATTTGGCACAACACCGGCATTGAATTCGTGGAGATTCTGGAAGCTGTCTTTTGTAAAATGCGCAGCACAGAGAGCTAAATTACAATTGTAATTTTCAGGAACATTATCAAAAATAAGCTGTATCCATTGTTGACGAACTACAACATCCATGGGAAGCCCAAACATAGAAGACCTGGCAGCTGGGTGAAAATAATTAGATGAGCTGCAGAAATATGGCCATGGCCTTTTTTTTTGCATATTCCGGAGGGAGGGTTGATGCAAATGTATGGGTTAGTTACGGATAAAACCCGTTGTAGTCCCATTTGAGTCGTTTTTGTAGGCATTAAACTTCCTGATTTTTAAAAGACGATATCTCTGCTTACACTGAACTTTCAGCGCTGCAACTTTGCAGATACTATTCATGCACCAACAGCAACATTACACACTATTTAAAATGAAAAAAGTGAAATCGCAATCAACCACCCCTTTAATCACAGTTGTACTCATATGCATTCAATCACACATGCACTCATATGCATTCAAGTTAAATACATTATTACTTAAATTGAAAATACATTATTACTTGATTACTTGTTATACTGCTTGATATTTTTAGAGTCATTAAATTTAAACTTTTTTTGAAGATTGAATGCACATTTTCAGTGCAATGGAACCAATATGAGTACAACAATGAGTATATTTCTATGAACATGTATTTTGAACTAGATATTTAATTTTTTTTTCCTTTTCGTAATCAATGATATTGCTGTATGTAATTGACTCAAATATTATATTAATAAACAAATAAAATTACAGTGGTAAAAAAACCCAACAGTCATACTCATTCGTGTTAACAATTTAACTGCATGATCTTTATTTTACCCTAGCCAATTCTGAAGAGACGCAGTGAAAGTATGAAATTGGAGAACATCCAAAGGCTCAGCTTGAGTCCTAAGATGCCTTTTTCCTCGTATGAGGTCCAGTCCATTGACCCTGCCCTGGAGAGAGGACCCTCTACGCTACAGCTGCCTAGAATTCCTGACCATGTCAAAGATAGACAGGTCTGGCCACTCTACTCATAAACAACTCTGGCAGATGCCTCTTATAACATTAGTAAAAAAATGACGTGCTTTTAATGTGATGATTTTAGGTGCAGTTGACGCAGGGCTCACTCATGATCCCATCCCCTCCTAAAAGAACAAAGAGCTCATCTAGAGGTGGTCCTGTTACAGTTTCACCTCTGAACTACACCCTTTCTCCACCCCTTTTCAACTCTGTAGAGGAAGTAATTCGTGCTAAAATTCACTCCCCAACCGACATCGTTCAAACCATCAGGAATAACCCTCACTTGGGATTGCTCTATGTGACGTCTGCAGCACCTAAATCATCCATCAAATATGACAGATACAACCTCAAGTAAGAAATCCTGTTTTTGCAATTATTTAGAGGTGTGGTTGTACACTACTGTTCAAAAGTTTGGGGTCAGTACGATTTATTTAATGAAATTCATCATTTTAAATTGATCAAAAATGACAATAAAGATTTTTATAATATTTATATTTCAAATAAATGTTATCCTTTTGAACTTCGTATTCATCAAGGTATCCTGGAAAAATGTTCTATGGCTTTTTATAAATTTTTTTTTTTTTTTTACATTGATAATAATAAGAAATGTTACTTGAGGACCAAATCAGCATTTTCTAATGAATCATGTGACACTGAAGTCTAATGGCTGCTGAAAATTCAGCTTTACCATTGCAGAAATAAAATACATTTTAAAATGTATTCAAATATGTTTTGCCTAAATTCATAATTTAAGTTCAGTTAACCATTTCACTAATTTCATCAAATAAAGGTTAATATTCAGAAACCTTTCATTTGTATTCTAAATAATGTGTGAAACCACATGATCACTATCAATGATAGTAAAGTATGAAAAAGTGTATGGAAAGAATATACACATGAACCGTTAACAGTGTGTTAAACCATATCTTTGTCTCTAAATACTCCAATTATTCTTTCAACAGGATTGCAATGTTTGACAATGTCAACAAGTCAGACTACTATACGGTCAGTAGTCATGCAGTGATGCACTACTGTGGGTCTGAGGTGGACTACTTGCCTTTGGAACACTGGGTGCAGGAATACCAATATCACCGGAAGCTTTTGCACATCCCCGTGTTTGCCCTCTTCCGAAAGTGGAAGGCTTTTCGTGTGTGGCGTTCCAATGTGCGCTATAAGAAAATCAGCCAATGCAGACGCTCATTGCAAGAGCATCTCTTCATTCTTAATGAGGTTTTCCAAAGTTTTTTGTATGTGAATTTATATTATAGATATGGGTTTGTTAAAAATTTGTTAAAAAAAAAAGATATATCAAAGAGAGAGACTGTCAAGGTTTCTCCTTGAATCCATCACCCTCTTTATAAAAAGACAGCAAAACGTATGGTGAAAATGATCATGTCTGTGTTTCAGTCTCTGCAACCAGCATTGATTGACATCAGGGAAATGTGTTACCACATCAGTGACATGCCTCTGTATCGGCTAGAGAAAGACCACACATACATGCTTGAGGAGTTTCAGAGTGCACAATACAAACAGCTGGAGGAGGTGAGAGAGACTTGAGTTTACATGCGTTATACACACGTTATAAAAATCCCCAATAAAATAGTTCTTAAAATAACCCTTTTTTTTTTTTTCTTGGTATGAAGAACATTTTGAATCTTTTGTGCAATGGAAAGGTTAAGGATTTTCATGGAACTTTAGATCCCAAAAAAAAATCTATTATGTTCGCTGTACAGTGGGAAGTGTCTTTTTTTCTGTAATTTATGATAGGTTATTTTTGTGGATCCGTGTTCTAGGTGTCCTCCCGTCTTGAAAAGTTCAGAAAGCTAGCAATGGAAGTGGCAAGAAGTGCCTGTCGAAATGCTTTGAAAGAGTTTGGACACAGACCAGACTACGGCGACTTGGAGACTGGTGACAATTTTATCCTGATACACAAGCAATTATGTGCCAAAAAGCTGGTATATTAAGAATTTGAGTGTTTTTTTCTCTTACATGCATGTATCAGACGGTAATGAAGAGTTAGCATCACCAGATTTTGGATTGTTCTTTGAAGACACACCTGAGAAGATGAGTCACACGCAACAAGCAAACAAGAGATACTACTGCGAACGTCTTACTTGGTTAGTCAACATTTCTTTCTTTCTCTTGATTCTTCTCCTCATCATCACCTGCTCATTAATTTTGCGGCTTCCATTACACAGACATTTAGAAATAAAAGCGTAAATGCTTACTTCCTCCATAACCACACGAACATTAGTGCAACAGTGTGCCGCGTATGATGTTATTCTTGTTCTTTGGCGCATGCGGGTTAGTTTGAAACATGCAAACGGTTCACATTAGAATCAGATATAGGTCACATTTTAAAAGGTAATGTGAACAGCTAAACCAAAAATCGGATCTGAGCAAAAAATCAGAATTGAGCATTAAGACTTGCGGTGTGAACGGGGCCTAACTGAAGGATGGCCAAAACCAGTGAAATATCAACTGATTTGATAACTTTTTGTGTTTGTGTCATATTGTATTACCATTTTCTACACTATAGAGAATAAACTGTGGTAATGTGAGAAATGTTGAAGGTGTCTGAATAAATTTTGTTATGGTTTGACTATATGTATGTATACATACTGTATATACAGTCAAACCAAAATGTATTCAGTTCTTTCACAATGACAGTAATAGTGACCCCTCTGTTAAGTTACAAAAAAACTAATTTTCTTGGTGAACTGTCTAATATTTTTCTTGGTCTCCATAGTTTCATCAGAATGGCTGATTATCTGATTGTGAACACCACACACATGCTTGTTGTCAACTCAGTCAGTAAGCTACTGAGTGTGTTTCAGGAGCAAAACACACACACCCCTTCATTCGCCCTCATCCAGAGCTGGGCAGGCAGCGAGACCAGCCAGGATCCTGAAATAAAGGTTAGTATGCTAGTTAGTATGTTAGTACACAAAATAAACATCACATATTTATTATCAACTGTTTTATTGTGGTGCATTTTCAACCAAGCTTTAATGCATTTTTTTTTGGATAAATTTTTCATTTAGTTGATTAAAAAGCAGAAGAAAGTAATTTCCACCACAGAATATTATTAACAAACAATGCATAGCCTAAGATGTGGTGGAAATGACATTTTGTGGTGTTCATGTTCATTTTGTTTCAGAAAAATAATCTGTTTGACAAACCTGTTGAACACCAACTAGTGAGCCAGAACTAATAATACCTTTAAAACAGTCAATCATGTTTATACTTAAATGTAGGGTTTTGCACAGATTTCTGTGAGGGTTACTGTATGTAGGGGTTAGGTTATGCGATAGAAATCAGTTACCTGATATAAAAACATTGGAAGTTTGAGATGTCCACACTAATATAGTGAAACAAACATATACATACTGTATATGTGTGTGTGTGTGTGTGTGTGTTACAGGTCACAGCAGAGCAGAATGTCATTGCTCCCCACCAGCCAATGTTCATAACTGAGCTGATGCTGGACACACACTCCTTATCATACCAGCCCTCTATTGATGACTTCCAGGTTTGTGTTTTTAGGCACACTATCAGTTTTTGTGTGTTTTGTGCAAACATTGCAGCATGCCCAGTGTGTATATGTGTACACTACAGTATGCTTATGCTTTCCATGTGTTTGTGTGAACATCAGGAGTGTGTAGCAGAAATTACTGGGCGGTTTGAGAAAACAGTTTTGTCTTTGGATAATCTGGTGCAAGACACTTACTTTGATGCTTTTACTCAACCAATTATCAACAAAAAGGTTAAACTAGACCAACATTTACCTCTTCAATGTATAGTACACGCTCTTTTATAATCTGACCCTGGCTGATGTGTGTCTGCACATGCTTATGGGTGGTATTTCAGGTTGAGGAGAAGACATGTGGGAACGGCCCTCGTCTTGCAGAAATCCTGAAAGATGACACATATCTGCAGAACATCATCCTCAATATTAAGGTTTTTATTTTATTCTAATATGACTATGACCTAAATGCAGTAAGAAATAAAGAAATAAACTGTTTTCATTCACCATTTTAAATTAAGTTAAAAATTAGAGTTTTCCAAAGGAAGATTAAAGTGTATATGTGTGTATATATATATATATATATATATATATATATATATATACCAGTATTTACATTTTTTTAAAACAAGTTAGAGAAATCATGTATTGGTTTCTTTAATATCGTGTTGATAAGTGTCACCATTTGGTATTTCTAAAGAATAACACCCAAAATTGCCATACTGTAAACAACTGTTCTCAGGTAATGTAACTTACTTACTGTTACAAAGCTGGAGATGAGATGAGATCCATGTGCAGCTTTATTTAGAATCATCAAACAGGCAGGGGTCAGGAAACAGCAAAACAGGGATATCAGAGAGTGAGCGCAGAGAGTCGTCAGGTAACAGGCAGAAGATCAGGGCAGGCAGCAAACAGGCAGCAGTCAGGAAACAAACCAGGATCAAAACCAGAGAAACCAGAAACAGGAGATACGCTCAGAAATTACAAGCCGTGGCAATGCAATACTTCGCAAAGAGTCCTTGTATGAGTGTAGCTTATATAGGCAGTCTGAAATGAGGTGCAGGTGTGTGTGTAATCAGTCACAGGGAAGAGGCATTATGGGAAACGGAGTTCTGGTGGGAGTGATCAGTTCAGATGTGGAGTGCCCTCTGGTGATTCTCTAGGGCACTCCAACTGGTGATCGTCACACTTACAGTATTTAAATGTTTTTTTTTCTCCATGTAAAGGATCAGTCTGTTCCATCTAGGGTTTCATGACTAATCTTTCTTTGCATAGATTTGCATACTTGAGGACATTTGGGAATTTGTTAGCTACTGTTCTCAAATGAGAAATAATCAGTGTTAAGGTGAAAGGAACAGTTGACCCAAAACTCAATTCATTATTTACTCACCTTCATGTTATTCCAATCGCACAAGACTTCCGGTGGAAAACAAGTTAAAATGTTTTTTACTTTCTCTCATCATTTTTGTCCATCCATTAAAAGTTTACGCAACCAAAATGTTCATGTTTCTAATAGTACAAAAACAAAATAACCAATGGAAATCTCCACACTCTTGTTTATTTTCATATTTTTCTCGATAATTGGATGTGCAAATTATGCATACTTTTCTCCAATTTTTCTAGAAGTGTAAAATGACATTGTAAAAGTAATCCAAATGAATCTAGCAGTTTAATCTAAGTCTTCTGTACATACAGTACATACACTATAGAGCGCATCTAATATGGTAAAAGGAAGCTCCACCATGCTTAATAAATGAGAAGAATCCAAGAAAGAACAATTGGGATTTCGTGTTTATCATGAACTTTAAAATGATGTGTTCATTATTGTCTCTAATTGTGAAAATGTTTTATGTTTCTCCCTCTCAGAAATCTATTCAGACTGCATTTGATACCGCTAATGTGTATGCTCGTACATTTGAGCCATTCAGACTGTTTTACAAAGAGAATGAAGACCTGGACCTGGAGGCTCTCAAAGAGCAAGACCATGGTACATCATCATCATCATGATCCACAGCATTCCTCAAAATCATGATCATCTCACACTTCTTATGTTGTGTATCTGTCTTGTTTTATGTGGATGCAGAAGTTGCATTTTTTGGGGACAATTTGGATAAATATCATCGAGAGCATAAAGAGGCTTTAGCCATCAAACAGAAAAGACCCCTGGGAATTCTGCTGGTGGATACTACACAACTGAAGGACAGACTTATACCATCCCCTCTGCACTGCATAGAGGTAACACACTGTCAGAAACACACACATTGAAACAGAATATACAGAAATAGAAAATGGATTCCTCCTGTAATATTTGCATTCCCACTGTTTGACCCCAACACAGTTGGCTATAGGGCACATAAATGCACAGATTGCCCACCTCATTTTGAACCCCCTTTTTCAGGCTATTAATGACATCCTACCTCGGCTAGCAAAGAAAAAGATGGATGACATCATTGCAGAAGCTCAGGATGCCCAGTTCAGACTGGACTTTGTTCCAACAGTAACCAGGGAATACGTCAACTCCCTTAACTTCCTGGAGGAAATTCAGAAGAGGGTAAGAATCAAAAGAGAACCATGACCCATCAATAAGTTTTGTAGTGATTTAAACAATCATTCTTGCAATCTATTGAGTATCAGACATCAGATGGCGATTTGTTCAGATGTATTTAATGTATCTTTCTTTTCTTTTTTTCTTTTTTTTCAAGATTGAGGTGCTGGAAAAGGAGACTTCGACTGTCTGTGAGATGTACAAGTTGATTGAGAGTTACTCTGTCCCCACCCCTCCTGAGGATATTGCAGTGTATGCCACTTTGCCGCCATGTGTAACTGCCATAAAGAACACCATCGACAAAGCGGTGGGAGAGCGAGACTCTAATGTGGACAAATTTTGCCAACACCTCCAGCAAGATATCAACCAACTTAACAACAATGTGTTGGCAGTAAAAGAGCAAGCGGAGGTGAAAGAAAGGAGAGAGAATGAGAGAGAAAGAAATAGTAATAGTATATCAGAATAATTTGCTGAAATCATTAATAATAAGTATATTATACACATATACATACTGTTTAAAATTTTTGGGTCATTAAGATTTTTTTGTGTGAACTGTTAAAGAAATGAATACAATTTCAATTAAAATTAAAAGAATTTTTTTTATTCAGGAAAGATTAACTTGAACAATAGTGACAGTAAGTACTGTCAGATTGTTACAAAAGATATACTGTATATATATATATATATATATATATATATATATACGTATACAGTATATACGTATATATATTTTAAATGCTATTCTTTTGAAGATTCATAAAAGAATCCTGAAAAAATGTTAAATGGCTTCTGTTAAAAAATATTAAGCAACCTTAATATGATATAAAACTATATAAAATATTAAGCAGCAAAGCACAACATTGATAGTCATGTTTCTTTCAATCATGCAAAGACTGGAGTAATTGCTGCTGAGAATTTAACTTTGCCATCACAGGAATAAATTACATTTTAAAATGTAGAAAACAAAAGTTATTAAAGTTATTTTAAATTAATATTTCAGAATATTACTGTTTTTACTGTATTCTTTGCTTGAATAAATGCAGTCTGCTTGAGCAAAAGTAGTGTATATCCAAATTTAACATGGTACTGAACTGGTAATGTGAAATACTGAAACCCTGCTGAAGCACTCACAGCCTGTTTTTATGTTTGTTGGATGGATTTTGCCTCTCCAGAACCATCAGCTCCTTGACATTGATGCAGATCGCTCTAACATA
This sequence comes from Pimephales promelas, assembly GCF_016745375.1. Next base: position 16,212,837 of record NW_024121100.1, read on the forward strand.
CGCCGGTTGCTGGGAGATATTCAGATCTCAATCGATGAGTTGCAGGCTCAAGCCTTCAAATATAAAACCTACCAGAAGAACTTTAAGGTCAGTGTGTCTCTCTGTCCAGCAGAGGGCACATTTTCTTAATTTATTCTCTGCACATTTTGCTTTGGGTTTGTCTGTCTGATCATCATGAGTTATCTATGTATATAAAAATAATAATCTGTATTTGTTTATGTAGGTGGAGGTGACTAAATATGACACTTTAGAGGAACTGACTGCTGAAGTGAAGCTGAAGCAGCTACTCTGGGACTCTCTGGAAGAATGGGAAAATCTAGAGAACAGCTGGTTGCAGGTCATTTTAAGGGGGTCATTTTTTACTTTTGAAATATTTGACTTTTTCCTTTCACTGAAATCCATTTAAGGGTTGTCAAGACATACAAAGCAACCTAAGAGTTACTGAGATACACAGTCATGCTTGTCATAATTATGCCCTTAAAAAAGGAATTTTATGATTTATAACTTCAGCTGAAGTGTCCCGGTAAATGGTGTGCTGGTAGCCATTTTGAATGAAAGTGTCCTTTAAATGTCAAATGGTCAATTATCTCTTTGATACAGAATAAGTTCGATGAGCTGGATCCAGAATTGCTGAGCAGGCAGATGAATAAGTTTGGCAAATATGTCAGCCAGCTGGAAAAAGGACTGCCACCAAACAATGTGGTGCCCTGCCTCAAAGAGAATGTGGAGAGGATGCGAGAAAAGGTGGGTCAGGTTGGCACTTATTCGAGTGTGTCATTGCTCTTTAACTGCCTCCTCGTTTGAAGTTGACTGCTGTATTTTGCATTGGCCCATGGGAAAATTTCTAAACCCCATAACAAAGTGTAGTAGGCCTATTTAGGAGTGCTCTCCCATTCAAAGTTTTAGGGTCAGTATGATTTAATAAAAAAAAAAATGTTTTTTTTTTCCAAAAAGTCTGTTAAAGTTTTTTTAATATCAGTATATTGTCAAATAATTCATTCCTATGATGACAAAGCTGAATTTTCAGCAGCTACAATATATTCAGTATTCCTGTATTCAGTGTGACATGATCCTTCTGAAATCATTCATATATCATGATGATGCTTAGGTAACATTTCATATTATCAATATATATTATCAATTTTGAAAATGATTGCGTTCCTCAATATGTTTGTGTAAACTGTGATACTTTTTTCAATCTTCATTGATGAACAGTTCAAAAAAACAACATGTATTTGAAATAGAAAGTGTGTGTAACATAAATGTCTACTGTCACTTTTGATCAATTTAGTGTTTTGTGAATGGAAAAACATGTTGTGAACACTTTTAAAAAATGTAGTGTATGTATGCATCTGTGTATTTAACGTTCTGTGTTTGCGTAGTTGCCAGTGATCACAGACCTGCGTAACCCATGTCTGAAAGCTCATCATTGGGAAATGCTGGAGGAAATTGTGGAAGCCAAACTACTGGAAGAGCCACTGACTCTCGCCTTCCTGCAAGAACTCAACATCTTCAACTTTGGACCACAAATACAGGAGGTGAGAGAAACACTGATGCTCTTAAAAACTTTCTGATATACTTTCCTAAACAACATTTTTGGGCATCATAGACGCTTTCCAAATTTCCATAACAAGTTGTCTTGGTATGCAGCTCACTAGGTATTGAAGTGCAACCTGACAGGAAGGAGTAAATCAGTGTATATTTGCTAAAGATTCTTCTTGTAACCTTATGAATCCTCTTAAACTCTCAGGTGTCAGCACAAGCCTCAGGAGAAGCATCTCTGGAGAATATTCTGAAAAAGGTGATAGCTATGATTCTAATTCTCTTTTAACAACATTTTTACATGTCCTTATATTCATCTTCACACACACTTACTTTTGATAGATTGAGGAATCCTGGAAGACAACAGAGTTTGTGGTGCTGTCTCATCGGGACTCCAAGGATGTGTTTATCCTCGGAGGAACCGATGATATTCAGGTAGGAATGTGTTGGAGTTTTCAGACTGTTAAACCATTAGATTTATGTGTAATTATCATTAAAACCTAACATTTCCTTGCGTATTAGTAATATTTGTATTTTGTCTGTGTGAATGTAAATTTTGTAGGTGCTTCTCGATGACAGTATAGTCAATGTCGCCACAGTTGCTTCATCACGTTATGCTGGCTCCGTCAAGGCCAGAGTAGACAAGTGGCAGAGACTGCTCCTTATTTTCAGCCAGACCTTGGTAATCAGAGTGGTGATCATCAAATACATTGATTTTTGATTTTTGTTTCGATAAATCAAACATTCTCTATCTCTCTTCTACTCTTTGTAGGAAGAGTGGTTGGTGTGTCAGAGAAGCTGGCTTTATCTTGAGAGTATTTTCAGTGCTCCTGACATCCAGAGGCAGTTGCCTGCTGAGTCTAAGATGTTCCTGCAAGTGGACAAATCCTGGAAAGAGATTATGAGGAAGGTCAACCGCATGCCCAATGCCCTTCGTGCTGCCACACAATCAGGTCTGATAGGATGTAGCTCAGGAAACACACATAAAGCATAGACAATCTAAATATCTACAATCCAAACATTAGATTAACACATTTACATTCAAGAACAAAATTCTTGTCCAGTGTCAAAAAGTTTGTATATGCAAAATGGTACACTGTCTATATGAAAGCTGTCGGTGAAATGCAACTATGAAAAATTGTGTATGACTTTCACCAGTATTGCCCTCTACTCCTCTATTGCCGTCTCTCCAGGGATTTTGGATATTTTCCAGAATAATAATGCACTCCTGGAGCGGATACAGAAATGCCTGGAAGCTTACTTGGAGTCCAAGAGAGTTATCTTCCCAAGGTGTTTATGCACACTCACACACGCACAGCAGTTTCTCATCAGAATGCGGATTTCTCTTGATGCCTTGCCATGACTTCACTCATTTCTCTCGGTGGCTCAGGTTCTACTTTCTGTCTAATGATGAACTGTTGGAGATTTTGGCTCAGACGCGAAACCCTCAGGCTGTGCAGCCTCATCTGAGAAAGTGTTTTGATGCAATATCACAGCTGGAGTTCGGCCTGCTTACCCCTACTACACCCGGAGAGGGCGTGACTGGCGAAAAAATACAATACAATAATGACATCTTAGCCATGGTGTCACCTGAGGGAGAAAAGGTCAAGTCTTACATTTTTATTTTATTGTATTTTTTATTTATTTTATTTTTTTGTTCAGTGATTTCTAAAATGACAAAGGATAGGAATACTGTATATATGTGTGTGTCTGTGCTGTAGGTGGCACTGGGGAAAGGGCTGAAGGCTCGCGGAAATGTAGAGGACTGGTTGGGAAAGGTGGAGGAGGCCATGTTCTCCTCTCTTAGGAGACTCAGTAAGGCCGCAATCGCTGACTACCAGAGCAAAGCCAGAGAAGAGTGGGTTGTGGCTGGGCATCCCTCACAGGTTTGTGCTCACTATAGGTGAGATTTCTTATGTGTGTCTCTGAGTGTATGAGCGATTCTTACCTGTGATTTTGTGTAGGTGGTGTTGACCATTTCACAGCTCATGTGGTGCAGAGACATGGACAACTGTCTAGAGGGAGATCATGACCACTATCATGCATTACAAGAATTTGAGCTCACCAACTTTGAGGTGACAACATATTGCTTTCATTAACCAAACTATGTATCTTTCTATGAATGTGTTAGTTACTTTGAAGTTCCCTTGCAAGTAGGTGAATATATTTGTGCTATTTTCATTTGTTTTTTGCATATGTGTGTGTGTCTGTCTGTTTTTATCTTTTGTTGTTTGAATAAACAGAGACTGAATTCTCTTGCTGCTCTGGTCCGTGGGAATTTGCCTAGTCTTCATCGGAACATCATCACGGCTCTCATCACCATAGATGTGCACGCCAGAGACATTGTCACAGAGCTTGTCAAAGAGAAGGTTTGTTTATTTGCTTCTTCTTGTAACAGGGATGGAGAAAACATGGCCTGTTTGCAATAGATCAGAAATTCTCAACATAGTTCATCAAGTGACACTATCAACAGCCTTTTCTGCTCTGTTTTAGAAGTCAATAAGCTTATTTATTTTATTATTTTATTAATTATAAATTTTAACCCTGTTGTCCGTGAACATCAGAACAGAGCTGTAGTTGTATCAGATTAAGCAGTTGAGAACCACTGCCATACATAAAATGACAATCATTTACCTATTATGTCTGATAGTTCAAGAGGTTATTGCGTATGTGCTTATGCATTTGTAGGTGGACTCCAGCGATAATTTTGAGTGGCAGAGGCAGTTGCGGTACTATTGGGATGTGGACTTGGATGATTGTGTGGCTCGGATGGCTCTCTCTCAATATGTCTATGGATATGAATATTTGGGAGCGTGTCCTCGTCTGGTGATAACACCACTGACGGTACATATATTATCTTTTTAATAATAATAATTATCTTCATCCCTCCCCTCATTTATGATGATTTTATACATACTGTGTGCTGTCTGTTTTGAGTTTCCCCTAAGTACGTATATCAAATAATGTAAATAAATTAGCAATTTGAACAATGATGGCTTTAACTTAATTTCAATCAAATCAAGATTAAAAACAGATGGTCATGATGGAGCCCTGGGCTTTTTTTGCCGCTACATTTTAAATATTAAAATGGTGGCATTTATTCCCTCAAGGCCAATATCAGTTCGCATCTTTTCACGTCATAATAAATACAAGTTTAACAAATAAATTAATCTTTTTATGAAATTTTGTGAGTGTGATTTATCAGGAGCATGATTGCACTAATAATGTGTGCGAACTGCCTATATATTTACTTTTTTACTTTAGGATCGATGTTACCTCTGCCTAATGGGGGCGCTGCAGCTGGATCTAGGGGGAGCTCCTGCAGGTCCAGCTGGCACAGGCAAAACTGAGACCACTAAAGACCTTGCGAAAGCTCTGGCAATCCAATGTGTGGTATTTAACTGCTCAGATGGACTCGACTATAAGGTACTAATCTGTCTCTATTACAGTTCAACTTCTATTTTCTATTTTTCCTAATCAATTTCGTTAAGGAGCTAGACAACCAGTAGGACCTAGAGATGCTTGTTTTTCTGTCAAATTAGAGTGAATTCATTCATTGCAATTGTCAATAGGAGGCAGCAGAGCTCCAACTGAAGTTCTCTGTACATTACATAAAAACAACTGTAGACATCTTTCTTTTTTTATTCTGCCACAGGAACATTAATTAACCATAGCTCTTTCTGTAGATCATGCCTTTCCCTGGGGGTTTGCTGGGCTGGGGATTTTTATTGGTGTAGTTCAGTACATGGGTGGCATGTTAGAACGACATACTGTGGATCAGTATAGAGTCTATATATAGAGTGAATTAGTGCTCACTTTTTCAGCGGCATTGATTCTGGAAGTATTTTTTAATGTTTCTATAAACCAGCAGGACCAACAAAGTAACACATACATAACACGTCACATTACCACATTTCGACAAAGTTCTGCACCACTAAACTTCAAATTACGATTTTAAGGGTGTGACAGTGGCACATCTACACATCACAGAGGATTTTCTACATAACACCTTATGTCCATCCAAATCATTACCTAGAATTAGGTCAACACCATCAACAGGAATTCTGGAGCATGTAGGTTTTCAATTCTTAGTGAGTGCTACTGATACAGACAACATGAAAGGCTTGTAGAAAAAAGACTGAGTTGAAAAAGAAGAAGGATCTAAGACAGGGTGAAAGGATGCAACACCAACACATTTGGGTTGATAAGGGGGATTCCTCTGTTTCCAGTTCTCAGTTAGCTGATGATCTTGATGTGATGATTGATCTGATAAGATGATCTTGCTCAAGACAGTAGAAACAAACACACATTTACCACTATAATGATGGGCAGACTTGTTTTTTTTTATACAGTGTTGAGCAAAGATCATTGCCATTATAATCACTGAAGCTGTCAATTCCAATGCAAGGTAAATAAGCTGCACTCTTGTGAAAACTCTCATTATAATCAATGAAGCTGTGCAGTGAATCTCTGATTGCCATCATGTTTATACTTTGTTGGTTATAATGAAAGCAAGACAGGCATGATTTTTGTCCAATAATCTTAAAATATCCAAACATGGGCTTAATCAACCTTGCCAAACTGTCGCTGCAGTGTATTTATCATTGTCATTGCACTTACAACAATTGCTTACTGTTTTTACCTTTAAGGTGACCATATGTAAATATTCACTCTGTGGCAGTGTTATGGTACAAATACTTTGAGTTTTTAACTATTTGTTTATTAATTACTTTAGCTATGTGGTATTGTAATGCTATGTACTACTATATTTTCAGTTCAGTATTCAGCTTGCTACAAGTGTTGTATGACATTTGTGTGTTCAGATGATGGGGACCTTCTTCAGTGGTTTGGCTCAGTCAGGTGCCTGGTGCTGCTTTGATGAGTTCAATCGCATCAACATCGAGGTACTGTCAGTCATCGCTCAACAACTCATCACTATCAGAAATGCCAAGGCAGCCAAGGTAAAGCACATACACACTCACATATGCATGTACAGTGTCATATGCTCACAAACATTTTGTGCAACTGCATGTGTCTGGATTGTGATTGTTTTCTGCAGCTACCTCGCTTCATGTTTGAAGGAAGAGAGATAAAATTGGTGATGACTTGTGCTGCCTTCATCACTATGAACCCGGGTTATGCTGGCAGAACAGAACTCCCTGACAACCTGAAAGCCCTTTTCCGACCCATAGCCATGATGGTGCCCAACTATGCTCTTATCGCTGAGGTGTGTGATTAAACCCCTTGATCTGATCCCAGTAATGATGATAAAGGGGTCAGAGATGGCACTGCTCACCTAATGTGTGTACTCATTAAAAGCTTTTCTCTGTTCTTGTGTGTGCATTAAGGCTAATTCACACTGCACTGACCGACCAATGGAAACAGACACATTCTTCTGGATTTGTTGGAACAGTGTGTCACCAGTCTGCGTCTGTTGCCATTGTTTAGTGCTTGCTTGTTTTCGCAGATTAAACATAATCGGGTGGTGGAATGTTTGAGAAGTGATGTGCTGTAATCTGGTGATTGTCACCTTCATTCGACGTATGTTGGTGCAGTGAGAATTAGCCTTTCCCGTGAGGAAACTGGTGTCTTACTATTTTCATTTCCTGTTTGTAAATTTTCACAATTCATTGGTTTGAAAATTTACTTTTAACTTCAATATACACTTTATTCCCTGTGTAAAATTATTAAATAAAGTAATTTGGATCATTTAGAGCAGAGGTGCCTAAACCTTGTACTGCAAAGGCCAAAAATCATACTTGATCATGTGCTTTAGGCCGAAAGAAAATGTTGCATTATATCTGACTTAAAATCACGTATACTCTACAATTTAACATTTTTTTTTTTATATATATAACTTAAATATAAATTTGGAATGAACATACCAATGTCAATAGCATTTCCCCCCTACAGTATCTCCCTTGTGATATAGTGTGGCAGGCCATTTCAAAAAGGGTTAACTTTAGCTCACATGCCCTGGTGTTTTATCTTATCTTAAGCATCTTATTTAGTGATTTATTTTCTTTTAAAAAAAACAAAACAAAACAAACCTTTTGGCAACCTTAATAATAATATATATTAGTATATTTTTTTACTGATTGTTTTTGGGAACTAACCAACTGTTTTTGGGAACTATTGAAATCTTATCAGAAACCAAAGCCTTAGGGGATATCTGTTTAGAGGATTTACATGAGTCCTATATAAAATTCTCTTAATATTAGCATGGCTTATCTGACAATCCAAACAGTTTCTACAGTATCTTTAACTTAAAACCTCTCTCTCTCTCCCTATAGGTGATCCTGTACTCTGAGGGCTTTGAGTCCAGTAAGACTCTTGCTAGGAAGATGACTCAGATGTACAAGCTCTGCAGTGAGCAGCTCTCTCAGCAGGATCACTATGACTTTGGCATGAGAGCTGTCAAATCTGTGCTAGTCATGGCAGGGTGAGGCATTCAGGGTTGATCTCTGCTCTTTTTCTACAGCACAAACACATTTTCACATTACTCAATGAGTCAATCTCACAATCTCACATAGAGTGCACTACCGTTCAAAAGTTTGGGGTCGGTACTATATAAAAAAAAAAATATATTTTTTAAAATGTCCAAGGTTGGATTTATTTAATCAAACTCTCAGTAAAAAAAAAAAAATATATTATTGTGAAATATTGTAACAACTTAAATATAACTGTTTTCTATTTTTATGTAATTTAAAATGTAATGTATTTCTGTGATGCTCCAGGTTCAGTGTCACATGATCCTTCAGAAATCAATAATTGTGCTGCTTAATATTTTTGTGGAAACCATGACACATTTTTTTCAAGATTTGTTGATGAATAGAAAGGTTAAAAGAACAACATTATTTGAAAAAAGAAATCTTTCAACAATGAACGTTATTACAGGGTTCCTACGCAGTTTGGAAAAGTATGGAAAAGTATGGAATTTGATTTGAGTAATTTCCAGGTCTGGAAAAGTATGGAAAAATATTGATGTTTCCAGACTATTGTGCCTATTTCGTTTTCTAAATATAAAATTAATCATTTCTAAATGTATATAATATGCAATCGTCTTTTTCATGGCATTTGGATTAGGCTGCCAGCGATTTATAACAAATAGCTTATAAATCAATCTTGGGAAGTGTTTGTTTAGGGCTTTTCTTGGCCACTCTTGTCTTCACACACTTTTATTGTCTTTGTTTTATAAACAACTCAGTATTTGATTGAGAATTAATTTGCACATGCTCAGTCTCAGTGATGTGTTTGGGGTAAAGGCCAATAAAATACAGCTATGCAAGAAACCTCTAAGCAGAGCATGGCCAGCAGCAAGTCTTCAGTGTGTGTGTTTGTGTGTTGACCTCATGTCACTGGCACATTTTATTAGCACTCAGGTTTTATGTGCAGTATAAATTCACTTCAGTGTCCCTTTATTTTCACTGTGTTCTTCAGTGGTTCAAAAGGCGTTAAGTCAATTTAATTTAGGCTACTAAACTATTTACAAGAATATATGAACAGCTGTTGGCAGAGAGTGTTTAAAAAGTGAGAGTACATGTTCTGTGTAAATTACTGATATGGAATTAATACAGGCTGTTTAATAGCTTGATGTCTTTTATGATTCCCACAGTACTAATTAGTGGTGCTTATCAAGGCATGAATGACACCTCGAATCATGTGTCTTGTTGAGGAGAGGTGTAAATTGATCATTGAAACATTAAGGTGCCCTAGAATGTGAAATTGAATTTATTTTGGCATAGTTAAATAACAAGACTTCAGTACATGGACATGACATACAGTGAGTCTCAAACACCATTGTTTTCTTCTTCTTATTTAAATATCATTTTTTAAAAACACCCCTGAAAAATAGGTGAATCTCCACACAAGACCGACTGTGACGCAACAGTCGGGATCATTAATATGTATGCCTCAACTTGGGGCAATACAGAGCTGGCCTCGTCTGAAAATAAATCATCGAGCTACAGTACCAAGCAACAATTTCTGATGTGTAGCCTAATTGTTACACAGGTAATCTTTCTCTCAAAATCATTCAATACTGTTTATGAATAAGTCAAGCCAGTGACTAAATTGTCAACTTCACATCGTTTCTTTTAGTAGAATGAAAAAAACCTTATTTAAATTGTGAATAAATTATATACAGAAAAAGATCAAAGAACAATCTTTCCACACAGCATGAGTTTGCTTAATGCTCATCACGGCAACATTTTATGAGAAGGGAATATGTCTAAATACTTTAAAAAACTTCTCACAATCCGTTAATCTCGATAGCTGTAATAGTAAAAAAACGTGTTTGAGAGAGTTTCACATGTAATACATAGCTATTTCAATGCAAGCATGTCAGCCAATCACAGCAGTGGCCGGTTACACTGAATCCCACAGCAGACACGCCCCTTCAAACAGAGCGTTCAAATCAGAGGCTAAAATCAGGCTAGGAAAAATGCCTTTTATTTCGAAATTATGACTATTTTTGATCTAAAAAAATACTAACTTTATAAGGGCAACCCAAAAAACATTATACAATTATAAAATAGCCCCATTCTAGGGCATCTTTAAAATGTGTAAAAAAATCCCCTAAGCCAGGAAGCAACCACAGAGCAACCATCTAGAAATGACCTAGTAACCACCCTAGCAAAACCACCTACAACATCCTAATATTGTGGCGTGGAAGTACCACTTACCTCATATTTTCCACCCTAGCAGCCAACCACATAGCAATGCACTAAAAGCACTCACAGTGCATCACTTTCATTTTCTCCAGAAAATGTAAAAATCTTGTTTAATTTGTGAATGCTTTGTGAATAATAAGATATATCGTGTGATGTCCTGTGTGCATGCAGTGTTTTTGTGCTGCAAGTTGTGTATTCCTGCTCACATTTTCTGAACAACTGTTAATATATTATTTATTATGTATGTGCGGTGTTCAGGTCATTAAAAAGAGAAAACCCTCAGTTGAGCGAGGATGTTGTGCTGATCAGAGCTCTGCGAGATTCGAACCTGCCCAAGTTCCTCAAAGATGATGCAGTGCTTTTCAGGTGACCCCAGGTTTTTAATATTGTATGTGAAAAAAATAAAATAAAAACAGTATTATTTTTAAAATAATATTGTCAATTTTTTATGTATTTAATTGATGATAAAGCAGCCTTTACTTTAGTCACATGATCCTTCAGAAATCATTCTAATATACTGTTTTGGTGCTCAAGTAGTTGCTTTTTATAATCAATGTTAAAAACATTTTTGTTGCATATTCAAAAAGATCTCCATCTGCATCATACTAAATTTGTTTTTTTGTTTTTTTTTTGAAAATGTAAAATGCACATTGTTTTCTGTAAAGTTTATACAGTATAAAATCCTAACGGATAAAAACCAACATACACACAGTATGTGTGTTTGTGTGAGAGAGAGATAAATAGTTATTATTGACCATGACACCCACCATGAGGGGGAGCCACCATTACGTAGAATAAAATAGCTTTTCTATCTCATGTGAGTGTACATTATTTGAGGCATATTTGTCAGAAGTACCATTCATTTCTTTAGATATCAAGTAAAAAAAAAAGTGAAATTAAGTGTGACTTTAAAGTCCAAGGATTTCTCTGTGCCACTATATTTGTATGTGAATACCCACTCTTTTTTTCCCTTAGTGGCATCCTGTCGGACCTCTTTCCTGGCGTCGCCATCCCAGAGCATGACTACGGTGTCCTGCAGTCTACCATTCACTCATCTCTGTGCCAACGCTCACTCCAGCCCCTCCCATGCATCATAAGCAAGGTCATCCAGCTGTACGAGACCATGCTGGTCCGCCATGGGGTAATGCTCGTGGGGCCTGCCGGGAGTGGCAAGACTACTGTCTATCGTGTGCTGGCAGACACCTTGGATACCCTGCATCACGCTGGCCACCAAAATCCCTTCTACCACCCTGTTAAGACCTATGTGCTCAACCCAAAGTCCGTGAGCATGGGCGAGCTTTACGGAGAGGTGAACCCGCTGACGCTGGAATGGCGGGATGGTCTCATGGCGCTTTGTGTGCGGGCAGCAGTTCAGGACTTCAGTGATGACCACAAATGGGTGATCAGTGATGGGCCGGTGGATGCACTGTGGATTGAGAATATGAACACAGTACTGGATGATAATAAGATGCTCTGCCTGGCCAACAGTGAAAGGATTAAGCTCACACCTTCCATACACATGTTGTTTGAGGTGAGATGTCCAAATGTGTACATGTTCCCAGTTTGTTAAAATTCCACATGCATTTCCCGGTTTTAACTAGAGGCTGGTCACGCACGCTTACATGCCACGCTCAATTTCTCAATCAGGTTCAAGACCTAGCAGTGGCGTCTCCTGCTACAGTTAGCCGTTGCGGTATGGTGTACATTGACCCAGAGGAGCTTAAGTGGATGCCGTATGTTCAAACGTGGCTCACAGGTTTAGCCGAGAAGGTGAAGCCATTAAAACTCTCTAAGGACTCACAAAGCAGTGTTCACATTGTTTTACAGTCATGGATGCATTATAAAGAGTCTTAATTAATAGTTTTATAGGCAAACCTTAAAGATTTTGGACTTAGAATGTCTTTTAGTTTGTAGAACTGTAAACAAACAAACAAAAAAAGAACATTTAGAACTGTAAATGTGTGTTTTTATTTTGTTCTCTCTCTTGTTTTTTTTTTAGATTACAGAGCCTGTACGTGGATATCTGATGGAGCTGTTTCAAAAACATGTGGAAAAGGGCCTGCAGTTTGTTTCAAAGCACTGTGTGCAGGCTATTGGACAGGTGGACATTAGTAAAGTCACAACCCTCTGCTGCCTATTGGAAGCGTTACTGTTAAGCGATGGAGCCCCTAACCTCAAAATGGTATTATGCATCATAGCTATCACCAAAATTAAAATTAATCAGACACAATATTCTAACATATTTTAGAAAGCTTCTACAGGACGTCTAATTGATAATGTGGTTAAAGAAAACGTAGAAGATCTACACTGTAGTTCAAGGTTTGTTTGTTTTTGAAAGAAAGAAATAATAATTTTAATTAGCTAGGGTGCATTAAATTTATAATAAAGTAGCTTATTAAGCAACAATTAAATAATTCATAGAAAAATGTTATGTTACAAAACATTTTTAATTGAAATAAATGCTGTTCTTTCGAACATTTTATTCATCAAAGAATCCTGAAAAAAGTATCAAAGTATCACCAACTATTTTTTTTCACATTTTATTTGGAAAATATTTACTTGCATGAAGTTGACTTATTCCCCCCCCCCAACTACATTCACATTTACACCTCTCTCTGAATGTTTGGTTTCTCGCCTTTGCAAGAAAAATGCGGAAATATAAAGATTCAGAGAGGAGTGGTAACTTGAGTTGTAAGTTAATTACCACAAATCAAAACGTCTCGGTTACGTATGTAACCCTCGTTCCCTGAGTAGGGAACGGAGACGTTACGTCAGAAGTGACGGAGATTGGGGGATTTCGCATAGAAAGCCAATCCTCTTCGAGTATTAAAACACGAGCCAATGGCATGCAATGCCTTGGGGCTGCGGAAATTTGCATAGCGTACTCCGCCCTACTCCGTGAGTATAAAAGGAGGAAGTGAACGCAACCGCAGTATGTCTTCGCTGAGGAGCCAAGACTGAACTCGGCCTCTACCCAGCGATACAGCAGAAGTGGCAGGGAGACGTAACGTCTCCGTTCCCTACTCAGGGAACGAGGGTTACATACGTAACCGAGACGTTCCCTTTCGTAGTCACTTCGAGTTACGTCAGAAGTGACGGAGATTGGGGGTCTGTGCCATCACGCCATCTTCAAGCTGTCTTCCAGTGCCCTGCGAAAGACTGAACCCCCGAGCTTTATCTCTTTTTTTTTTTTTTTTTTGGGGATCCGACTTTGACACAGGATTACCAAGGTACACTGGGAAACATATCCCGAAGGGGACATGCTACCAGTTGCCTACCGAAGGGAGGACTTAAGAACACATATGGCCACATAGGAACGCATATGGAACACTGGAGTACCAACCGCAGGTGGCTATTAATTTAAACTCCAGGGGTGGCAGATGGCTTGCCAAGGGAAGACACATGCTCAGAGAGGCTTACAGTGGATAATACACATGAGACGGTTACCATGGGGAACCGTGCGCATGGAGGCACCTAGCTAGCATCCAGAGCAACAGCAGTGGTGCCCGCATCGTCGGTGCTGGAGGACTCAAGACTTCAATGGAAGAACTGAGGAAATATCGCACTTATCCAGTCCGGGGAGTGGAGTGGCGAGCAAGCGAAGACACCTGAGCGGGTCCAGTACCGGCCGGAACGAGTACGAGAGAGGACACTGGCTCAATTCGCAGATTATAGAATCTGGCGAAGGTGTTGGGTGTCGCCCAGCCTGCAGCTCTGCAGATGTCTGTTAGCGAGGCGCCGTGCGCTAAAGCCCAAGAGGAGGCTACACTCCGAGTGGAATGGGCCGTCACACCAAGGGGGCACGGAAGGCCTTGCTGCTGGTAAGACAAAGCAATGGCATCCACTATCCAGTGGGACAGCCGTTGCTTTGAGAGAGCCCTTCCCTTCTGGCTCCCTCCATAACAGACAAAGAGCTGGTCTGAGGTCCTGAAACACTGCGTCCTGTCGACATAGGTGCGGAGAGCACGTACCGGACAGAGCAGTGCCAAGGCTGGGTCTGCCTCCTCCGGGGGCAGCGCTTGCAGGTTCACCACCTGGTCCCGGAAGGGAGTGGTGGGAACCTTGGGCACATATCCAGGCCGGGGTCTCAGGATCACGTGAGAGTAAGCCGGCCCGAACTCCAGGCACGCTTCGTCAACGGAGAATGCGTGCAGGTCCCCCACCCTCTTGATAGAGGCCAATGCAACCAGGAGTGCTGTCTTCATGGACAGAAACTTTAACTCTACTGATTGCAAAGGCTCAAAGGGATGCCTCTGCAGAGCACTTAAAACTACTGAGAGGTCCCAAGAGGGTACGAGGGGAGGACGAGGCGGATGCAGCCTCCTCGCTCCCCTCAGGAACCTGATGACCAGGTCGTGCTTCCCTAAGGACTTACCTTCCACTGCTTCATGAGAAGCGGCAATGGCCGCGACATAGACTTTAAGGGTGGAGGGCGACAGCCTGCGCTCCAACCCTTCTTGCAGGAAGGAAAGCACGACACTGATCGGACATCTCCGGGGGTCTTCTCCGCGAGAAGAGCACCAATTGACGAAGAGGTTCCACTTCAACGCATAAAGGTGTCTCGTGGACGACGCTCTTGCGGAAGTGATGGTTGCCGCCACCGCAGGTGGCAGCGAACTCAAACCTGCCTCGTGCCGTCCAGGAGCCACACGTGCAGCCTCCAAAGATCGGGACGAGGGTGCCACAGAGTGCCCCGTCTCTGAGAGAGTAGGTCTTGTCTCAGAGGAATAGGCCAAGGAGGTGCTGTCGCGAGGAGCATGAGATCGGAGAACCACGTCTTGGTGGGCCAATAGGGGGCTACCAGCAAGACCTGCTCCTCGTCCTCCTTGATCTTGCACAACACCCGTGCAAGGAGGCTCACTGGGGGAAACGCATACTTGCGTGGGCCCCGTGGCCAGCTGTGCGCCAGCGCATCCGAACCGAGAGTGCCCCAGGTCAGAGAATAAAACTGGGCGCAGTGGGCTGAGTCCCGGGAGGCGAACAGATCTATCTGTGCCTCCCCGAACTCTTTCCAGATCAGCTGGAACGACTGGGGATGGAGTCGCCACTCGCCGGAGATAGGACGGACCCGAGACAGCTCGTCTGCTGCCCAGTTCCGGTCTCCAGGGATGTGAACTGCACGAAGGGACCTCAGGTGCTTCTGACTCCATATCAAGAGGTGGCGGGCGAGCTGCGACAACTGGCGCGAGCGTAGACCCCCCTGGTGGTTGATGTACGCTACAGCCGTAGTGTTGTCTGAGCGGACAAGCACATGCTGGCCCTTGAGCAACGCTCTGAAGCGGTGCAGGGCGAGCCGTACTGCCAGCAGCTCGAGGCAATTGATGTGCATGAGGCGCTGGGCCCCCGTCCAGGAGCCGGCGGCTGCATGCCCATTGCACATGGCACCCCAACCCGTGGTAGATGCATCCGTGGAGACGATGAGATGCCTGGAAACTCGCTGAATAGGGACGCCCGTCCGTAAAAAGCTGAGGTTCGACCACGGGAAGAAGGTTCGCCGGCATGCCGGAGTCACTGGGACTCGGAGCGAGCCGCGATGCCATGCCCACCTCGGGACTCGATCGCGAAGCCACAGCTGAAGCGGTCTCATATGAAGCAAACCGAGCGGCGTTGCCGCGGCCGCGGATGCCATATGCCCCAGGAGCCTCTGAAACAGTTTCAGTGGAACCGCACTCTTGCCCTCGAACTGACGAAGACAAGTCAGCAGTGAGTGTGCGCGCTCGTTCGTGAGCTGCGCGGACATGGCGACCGAGTCTATCTCCACGCCGAGAAAAGAGATCCTCTGCACGGGGCAAAGTTTGCTCTTTTCTCGGTTGACCCGAAGGCCCAGACGGGCTAGGTGCCGGAGCACCAAGTCTCTGTGTTCGCAAAGCTGAGCTCGAGAGTGTGCTAGTATCAGCCAGTCGTCGAGATAATTCAGGATGCGAACCCCGTGTTCGCGAAGGGGAACAAGGGCTGCCTCGACGATCTTCGTGAAGACGCGAGGGGACAGAGCTAACCCGAATGGGAGAACGGCGTACTGATATGCCTGGCCCTCGAAGGCAAACCGAAGAAACGGCCTGTGTCGAGGTAAGATGGACACATGGAAGTACGCGTCCTTCAGGTCGATCGCTGCAAACCAATCCTGATACCGAACACATTCGAAAATGCGTTTGGCCGTGAGCATTTTGAACGGTAGTCGATGGAGAGAACGGTTCAAAATGCGCAGGTCCAGGATCGGTCGTAACCCACCGGTCTTCTTGGGGACAATGAAGTAGGGGCTGTAAAACCCGGACCTCACCTCGGCTGGAGGGACCGTCTCGATTGCACCCTTCGCCAGCAGGGTCGCAATCTCCGCTCTCAGGACTGGGGCATTGCCACCGACTATCGTGGAGCGAACTCCCCTGAAGCGGGGAGGAGACCGCGCGAACTGAATCGCGTAGCCGAATCTGATCGTTCTGATGACCCAGCGGGATACCCCGGGAAGCGCTAGCCAGGCTTCCAGGAAGTGAGCCAACGGGGTCATGTGAACCACAGACGTCCCCCCGGAGGGGCAGCGTGGCGGGTCGACTGGCACGCGTGCAGGAGTTACCCCGCTCGGATGCGTCGAAGCCCGCTCCCCGACAGAAGGGACCAGGGAAAGCAGAGCGTTCCACGGGGGTCCGTTCTGCCGGGGGTCTGGCGAGAGAGGGGGAAGGGATTGGTGTAGCCCGGGGATGACACACGCACCCTTCCGCGCCCTCCGAGACAGAGAGGAGTGAGTGGGCCGACACACTGGGGCATCGGGGGCACTCACTCCAGTCTGTGAGCTCAGTGAGGATGTCAAGTCTTTCTTTAACCAGTTCAGGGTGCTGCCCACCCGTGGGTGAGCAGCGGGGAGCTGAGAACAAAAGATTCTCCCCCGGCCCTCCACCGGGGGAAGGAGGGGGCCTGCTACCGCCTCCTGGGAAAGACTCGAGATCGACACTGAGCTGCCCGTGTCAGGATCTTCGCTTGGCCTGGCGTTTAGCGGGGCGAGCGGCCTGAGGGGGCTGTGACGCCGGCCTGCGGCCTCCTCGACGCCGGGGCCCGGGTGAAGGCTGCTGCTGGGGCCGGGCGGGAGGGAGGGGAGCCGCAGGGGGGCGTTCTCGGCGGCGAGCAGGGGGAGGCACCTGTGCCGACGACTGGGTGGAGGCAGCAGCTGGTCGTCGGGGCAGGATGTGTTTAATGGCCTCCGTCTGCTTCTGGGCAGTGGAGAACTGTTGGGCGAAGTCCTCGACCGCACCGCCGAAAAGGCCAACCTGGGATAGCGGAGCGTCGAGCAGACGAGTCCGCTCAGCGCTCCGCGTATCCGCCAGGTTGAGCCACAGATGACGCTCCTGAACCACGCTAGTGGCCATCACCTGACCAACGGCGCGAGCTGCCACTTTCGTTGCCCGGAGAGCAAGGTCAGTGGCGGACCGCAGTTCTTTAAATGCCGTCGGATCAGTCCCGCCCTCGTGCATGTCTCTGAGCAACTTCGCTTGGAAGACCTGCAAAGTGGTCATAGCATGCAGAGCGGAGGCCGCCTGTCCCGCCGCTCTGTAGGATCGCGCCGCCATAGCAGACGAGAACCCACAGGCTTTGGATGGGTGCTTAGGAGGACCACGGGTGGAAGCGCTCTGTGGACACAGCTGCATCGCAACAGAGCGCTCCACCGGGGCATCCCAGTGTACCCACGGGCGGCCCCGCCGTCGAGGGGGGGAAAGGCGGGGGAGAGATCGCGCTCTCGAGTGGACAAAGGAGCCCCCAAGAGCGCGATAACTCCGCATGCAGCTCGGGGAAAAAAGGTATTGGAGTCGGCCGTGGCTTTGCAGCGGCAGCCTTGTCCAAAAACCAATTATCCATCCGTGAGAGGTCGGGGCAGGATGGAGGTTTCCATTCTAGCCCGATACTCCCAGCGGCTCGAGACAGCATGGCCGTCATCTCGGGATCTGACGCGGACAACGCTGGGACTCCCGAAGGAGGCAGCGCAGCCGGATCTTCCTCTCCCGAGGAATCAAGCCCGCCTAGTGATGCTGTGATAGACATCGCATCATCATCTGGGGCGCTGCTCGAAGCAGCCGGTGCCGCCGAAGAGACAACCGACCGAGTCGAACTAGCGCCCGCTGGCTCACGCACTGAGGCGGGAGGTGTGGCCCGAGGAATCGTCGGGGCTTTATCCCACACCGTCACCGTTAGATCGCCCGGTCCCCGGGTCGACGGGCCCCCTTTTGAAAAGGAAGCCGATCGAGTAGGGGGGACCGGGGCTCTCACTCTAGTGAGATCATTGAGCCGCGACCTCAGTGTGGAGATGGTCATGCTCCCACAGAAGGAACATGAGTCATCCACGAACGCTGCTGCTGCATGCTGAATGCCCAAGCAAACAAAGCAGCGTTCGTGACCATCAGATGACGATAGAAATCTACCACATCCAGAAGGGCACGGGCGAACCATCTTTAAAAAGACGTGCCGCGTGCAGCTCTTTTACAGAGAGGAGAGAAATTCACTCTTTCAGCGCTGAGGCTACCAGGGAGAAGCGCAAAGTCTGGCAAACCACTGCACAGATCGCAGGCAATGCAGAATCTCGCTGGGTACCGCCGTCACACCAACACTGAAGAGGACGCTCGTCTCGAAGAGTCTTGAATCAGCTTTGAGGAGTGAAGAGGTTCTCTTGGCTCCGAAGCGAAAAACATACTGCGGTTGCGTTCACTTCCTCCTTTTATACTCACGGAGTAGGGCGGAGTACGCTATGCAAATTTCCGCAGCCCCAAGGCATTGCATGCCATTGGCTCGTGTTTTAATACTCGAAGAGGATTGGCTTTCTATGCGAAATCCCCCAATCTCCGTCACTTCTGACGTAACTCGAAGTGACTACGAAAGGGAACCCAGTCTATGACTGGCACAGTTCAGAACATTCAGACCCCAAAACTGCCTATATGCACACTCGTAACACTCTCATATCGACATCAGTAGAAATTGCAGTGTGGTGATATCTAACTGTTTGCTTTATGTGCTTTTTGTGTATGTATTTGTAGGAGTCCAGCCAGTTGAGCAATATGTTATGTCAGACGTTTGTGTTCTGCTACCTGTGGGCAGTGGGCGGTAATTTGATTGACAGCCACTGGGACACATTCGACACCTTTGTCAGGCAGCAGTTTGAGGACAACAGTGATGCAAAGGTAAAGGAATAAATGTAAAATGCAATGTAAAGCATATGTACATTTCCTATACTCTGAAATAATCTCAGATCATTTTGATTAACATGTGAAGTATTCTTAGATTTATGGAAATGTATCATTGCCTTAATTTATGACAATCATATTAGCTTTCTAATAGCATTTTGTTCAGGAAAAGTTCTGCAAGATATGGATGAACATGTTTAGTTCTTTACAGATCTACAGCCTTAATGTTTTCATAATCTTACATAATTCAAAAGGTAATCATTTTTATTCCTGGGTTAAAAGGCAAAAAAGCAATTCCTGTTAAACAAATGATGTGGAACACTGAAGACATTGCAAAGCTCCTCTGGGCTTTGACCCTGAAAAGAGGACTGACTGAGAGGTCATTGCAAATTATATATAGCATTTTTTTATGTAGACAGCTGTGTCTTGTCTCGTGTGTCATAAATGTGACGTCAGGAATATTTAAAAGGGAAATAGATTGAAAAAAACAAAACAAAATGTCCAAGACATTTGTATAAGGATTAAGGCAGGGGTCTCAAACTCAACTTAACTGGGGGCCACTGGAGGTAGAGTGTGGGTCAGGCTTGGCCGCATCAAGTATTCCCTAAATAATAGTATTCAAGTATTCCAAAAAAGGAGCACAACTGATCCAATCTTCTCAATCCTTATTATTAACGTTTCTTCTGAACTGTTCCTCTGAATTTGAACATTCCTTTCTGTACATGATTGGTTCTCCATGAGCTGTCTTTCTGACAGTTGAAGTTTATTTTACAAACTTTCTTTGTCTTTTGCTTGTACACATCTTTGTGATAATTCATTTTACAAACTTTCTTTTTCTTTTCCTTATAACACATTTTTGTGATACTTATATTTGCTCCTCATCCTTTTTATTTTCTTTATACAACACATCAATATGATTTTTAAAGTTAACTACTTTTATTTGGTTATATGTTGTTGTTTTAGTAACTTGACCTGTTTTTACCAGTGTTGTGCCTGAACGCGTTCAATGATTTTGGGCGAACGTGAACTGAATGTACCGAGTACTGATGAACGTTACTGTGAACTCATTCATTCTGGTGTCTGTGAAGGCATGCTCTCTCAGTTTAACGTCGTTCCCAGATTTCTATAGAGCCTTCCAGGCGAAAGCCCGGCTAAAACACACCGTGAACACGCCTTAAGATGTAGCAAAAAAACACCCAATCAACACAAGCCACCATTGTCGCACCACGGCCGCCGTCGACAAAGCAGCGAGCGAGGAGGCGTCAAGATCATTTAAACGGGTTTTATGACAAGGTCGGCGAAGATGCGAAAAATCTTGCGTTTCTGTGCAAACTTTGCCCCTTGATAACATAATTGTTATCTGTGGTTGTATATAGGCTGTGGCAATAATAATAATAATAATAATAATAATAATAAAAGAAGCTCGCAGCAACATAGGCTCTGGAAAAAAAGAACTATGAACTAGTTCACTTTTTGAAGTATGAACTATGAACTGAACTAGTTCATTTTAAAATTTGTGAACTGAACTTTGAAATAGTTCTTGTAGAAAATGAACTTTCACTGACATGGGTCAACACTGACAATTACTTTCATTTCATGAAAAAGAGCATTCTAAATGGAATAAATAATTCAGTGAACTCTCTCTCTCTCTCTCTCAATAACAGTTGCCCAGTGGAGGTGATTTATGGAGCGTATATATGAACTTTGCTACTAAATGTTTGGAGCCATGGGAGAGGATCGTTCCTCAATTTAGTTATAACAGTGAGTTGCCCTTCTTTGAGATGCTGGTACCCACCACAGATACGGTGAGGTATGGATACCTGATGGAAAAACTGCTGTCTGTTAATCACTCTGTCCTCTTTACTGGCATCACTGGAGTGGGTAAGGTAAGACGGGCATATGTTTAATGTGATATAAGAGTATGTGCAGCAGTAAAGTTTTTTGTTTCGTTACTAGAAACTGCTTACTAGGCGTATTGTGTGTTTTAGTCTGTTGTGGCACGGGCATTGTTGAACAGTGTCCAGGAAAAGGCAGGTTATGTCCCCATCTACATCAACTTCTCAGCCCAAACTTCATCAGCCAGAACCCAAGAGATTATTGAGTCAAAACTGGAGAAGAAGAGAAAGAATATACTTGGTAAGGGGAATTTAGATACAATTATGCTAGGAGTGTAAACTGCCATACAGAAAATCATCTGTGTGTTTATGTATCACAGGTGCTCCTGCTAATAAAAAGATTGTGGTGTTTGTGGATGATCTGAACATGCCAAAGTTGGACAGTTATGGCTCTCAGCCCCCTATAGAGCTGCTTAGACAGTTCCAGGACTTTCATGGCTTCTATGACAGAGAAAAGTTCTTCTGGAAGGAGATACATGTAAGCAATCCAGACACTCACGCATAGAAAATAGAATCATGTGTCATGTTTCCTTGAGAAATATTAACATATTTGTCCTGGTTTGACTTTACTGGCCTGGCATGCATGGGAAATAAAAAAAATCTTTCTTATTCATAACCGGTTTAGTTAAAAAGAAAAATAAACAGTGTAGTTTGAATTAAGTTCTGTTCTGTTTGGTTTTTGAAGGTCAGAATTATTCAAAAACACTAAAAAGCTCCCACAGTATTACCACAAAACAAACATACAGCACAGTCACTGTAATCTTATTTGTGAACTCTCATGAACCACCTTTTTTTAATGAATCTTGCTCACAAATCCATCACAGTCTCATGACTCACTTGGACACCTTGAATTGATCAGAATGGATCTTTTTGTAGTGTCAAAATAAACTCTTATGTGTACTTAAAGAGTTAGTTCACCCAAAAATGAAAATTCTGTCAGTAATTACTTTCCCTTGTTCCAACCATGTAAGACTTTCATTCATCTTCGAAACACAAATTAAGATATTTTTGATTAAATCTGAAAGGGATCTCACTCTTCCATAAACTTCTATTTTATTATTATTATTATTATTATTTTTTTTTTTTGCGCACAAGAAATATTCTTATTGCTTGAGAAGTCTATCTAGTGTCTATTCTGGACCTCAGAATAGACCTACTTCGGTGCATGGTCAAGGTGATCTGAGGATTACCGTGAGGGCTACCCCGCCAAGGCAATCTCACAAGCGCTGCCGCCGTTGGAGCCTCCAAAGGAACGCGCTGGTCCTTCTCATGAACGACCAGCCGTATCCTTTGGAGCTCCACCTGACTACCAGATGTCTATCGCAGCATCGGAGGGGGAGCTTCAGTCCTCTGGAGATGACGACTCGGCTGCGTTAGCCCCTTCGGGGCATGTAGCGTTGTCCGAGACCGATCCAAAATGGGCGGCTATGCTTTCCCAGGCCGCAGAGAGGGTCGAGCTTGCGTGGAATCCTCCACCATGTCCCGAACCTTCTCAATTGGACGATTGGTTTCTCGGGGCGGGCCAAGCTTATTCTCAGCGCGCCACGCTGGTATCATTCTTGCCAGAAAAGCGTCCAGGACGTGGATGGCGTCGTATAGTGCCAGAAGCCGTCCTAGTGGCTCGACGGTGGAGCAGCTATGGGGTATGTGGATGTCCCGCTGGTGGAGCGTGCCGTCGCAATGCAACTGTGTCCGGCGTCCACTTCCTCCTGGCGGGGCAATCCACGCCTCCCGTCCAGAGCTTGTAGGTTTTCGTCCGGTCTCACGGCAAGGGGTTACAGAGCCTGTGGACAGGCTGCTTCCGCCCTCCATGCTATTGCACTTCTGCAGGTCCACCAGGCCCAGGCGCTCATGGACATGAACAAGGGTGGTTCTGACCCCTCCTCCGGGAGCTCTGTGTGGGGTAATTTGGACCCGGCACAAGCTGTTCTGCCACGCCCATCTCGGGACTCGATCGTGGAGCCACTGTTGGAGCGGTCTCATATGAAGGAATCCGAGCTGCGTTACCGTGGCTGCAGATACGATGTGCCTCAGGAGCCTATGAAATAGTTTCAGTGGTGCCACTGTTTTGCATCTGAGCTTGCTAACGCAGTTCAACACTGACTGGACGCGGGCCTCGTCACAATCTCGGCTCCTCAGCGAAAGACATTGAGTGCGTGCGCCCACTTCCTGTTTATACACGTATACACGCTTCGGCGCGTGACGCTTCTCACGCACTCCAATGTTCATTGGCTCGTTCTGTAGATACTTGAAGTTGATAGGGCTCCCTGAAGTGATTCCCTAACGTCGTCACGTCTCTCATTCCCTCCTTCAGGGAACGAGGGTTACATCAGTAACCGAGACATTTGCGCAGAATCCTCAGGAACCACAATTAAATTTTATTAAGTATTTTAATTGTTAAACATTTTCTCTCTCTGCCTTCTCTCTATCGGGATAGAAAATAATGTATGTTGTAATGTTTATCATTTAATGAGCGGCACTAATTCTTGATGTTTGAAGTAGCTGCTCTCATTTGATTGCTGTCTCACCTCGGGAATGATGCTTAATTATGTGTTTTTCACACACCAGCATCAAGTAAACCCTCTGCTTGTTGAACACACACACATACACTTGTACAAACAAAGATAAAAGTGCATAATATAAACAAGGACGATTATGCAATTTGGCAAGGTTACAGAGAAATATGGAGATGATCTGAGACATTGCAGTCGACCTCAGTACTCATCAATCTCAAATATGAGTTACGATAAAATAAAAGTCCGAAATATGACAAGAGGAAAGAATCCGCTGAGGTTTAAAAGGATGATTTGTGGTAGTCAATTTAGCTTTGCCCTTGGAGAAACTGATTTGGGTTAGTGTAGCTCTTTGGTTGCTTGAATATGACAGTGCTTTGACTTTGACACAGCAACATTTCCTGAATGATTTTTTGGTCATTAAGATTCTAGCTGTCAAAAAGGTTCTTTTAAATTGGGTTGTAATCAATATTACATTAGTTTCTTCTAGTAAAGGTTTGATGACATTAGTGGAAGTGTCAAAAAAGTTAAGTGATGTCCCTTGGATATTTTTTCATATGCACTTATTCCCCATCTTCTCTCGCCTTCTTCTCCCTAAAGGATATGACTATAGCCGCAGCCTGTGCACCCCCCGGTGGAGGTCGTAACCCTGTGACTCCTCGTTTCATCCGCCACTTCAGCATGCTGTGCCTCCCAACGCCCTCTGAGCACAGCCTCAAACAGATTTTTAAGGTCAGACATATGGTAGCACTCATTTTGAAGTAAAATTTTTCTTTTAAAAGTCAACATAAAATCAAAATTGACCTATTTACTTTTTTTATGTTCTTAGTCTTATTGTGCTTGAGTCACCGGTGCACATTATTACAAATAAACATATCAAAAATAAATAACTTGCTCTGCATCTGAAATAACTTTCCCTTTTAGTTGACATTATAGTTCCCTTCCAAACACCTGGCTCCATTCTGTATGTAACATCCATCGTGTCCCTCTTGATAAAATCATGTCCTGCTCTATTTTTTTTCTCATTGAATAACCTGGTTCATTCAGAAATATGTCACATATACAGTATGCAGTATGCATGACTGACTGTCATGGTGACTTTAAAGCTGTTGCATGCGGTGCCAGTCTATTGACATAGAAAATGCAATGATCTTGAGCCAACTTAAGCTGCGTTCCCAAACCTGGTGAGCTGCCTACCTAGACAGCATATTAAAGGTCCCCTAACATGGGGTTAATGACCCCCCTTATAATGCTAGTATGTTTTTAAGATCAAAAATAGTCATAATTTGTAAATAAAAGGCATTGTTCCTAGCCTGATTTTAGCCTTTGATTTGAACTCTCTGTTTGAGGGGCGTATCTGCTGTGGGATTCAGTGTAACCGGCCACTGCTGTGATTGGCTGACATGCTTACAAATGAAATATTTACGTATTACATGTGAAACTTTCTCGAATACTTTTACCACAGCTATTATGCATCTTTACTATTAGAGCTTTTGAGATTAACGAATCATGAGAATTTTTTTTAGTATTTAGAATATATTCCCATCACATAAAATGTTGAGCAAGCAGATGACAGTCTGTTGATCGTGAGAATGAAGATCTTATTGCAACGCAGTTTCTGCACTCTTTCTAATGCTTTCACCAACGCAAACATAATGATGCACATACAGTAAGAGCTTCGTTGTGCAGTGTAATGTGTGTCATTGATTTCATAACGAGTTGTCTAGATAAACTTCTGGTGTGTGTAAAGATTGTTCTTCGATCGCTTTCTGTATAATTTTTTCACAATTTAAATAAGATTACTTTCATCCTACTAAAAGAAACAATGTGAAGTTGATATTTTAGTCAAAGCAAACAGTAGGGGTAAAGGAGCGCTTCCTGGATTTCAAAGTTTGGTTAAAATAGAGGTGCTTTTTGGATGGGAAACTAAATATGACGAAAAAGCAAGAGGACTCCAAGGCATTGGAGTTTTTTAGATGGTTGACCAGTTGACCAAGCCATAGTAATAAAGGCTTTTTAACTTGCCTTGGAGTCCTCTTGCTTTTTCGTTGATATTTTAGTCACTGGCTTGACGTACTGATGCATAAAATGTACTGAACGATTTGGTAGAAACACTGTCTGAACTTGAACAGTTAGGCTACACATCAGAAATTGATGCTTAATTGGTTGATCGATCGATTAATTTTCAGACATTCATCGAGGCCAGCTCTGTATTTACACAGATTGAAATTTCTAGCCACTGGGGGACCATATACAGGCTAGGGGAACTCATATTAATGTTAAAAACCTCAGAAAGTGAAAATTTCATGTCTACCTTTAAACCTTTAAATCTGAAAGTATACTTCACTTGTATTTACAGCTGTTTGAAAAGGTAGGCAACATTATTAGTATTTTAAGATAACAATACCATGTGTTGGCCAACATTTAAGGCAGAATTTCATATAAGTCAGTACCAGAATGCATTGCGGATAATCTCAGATAAGTCAGTACCAGAATGCATTGCGACAAACAATTTTTGGCAAAATAATGATAAAAATAAAAATATTTCAGTTAACTTGGGACTATTTTGCCAAATATTTATTGTTACATTTAATACCTTTTACCACCAAATACAAGACATTTCTGAACCATTTGTTTTTAAGAAACAACACATGCATGTCAATCTAGCTGTGTTTGAATTAATATTATGTGAACATTCCTTCAGAATCAGCATCTGAATTGTGTACAGTAGGCATGAGCCTTATCCTGCATAATTGGGCTTCCTCATTAAGACAACCCACTGACTAGGTACGTTTTAAAATATGCAATTTTCCATATCTCTAGTAGAAATATGGAATATATAGAAAGTTGATGGCAGCGTAGCTCATTAGGAAATGGAGCTGTCCCGGGTTCTGAAGCCACAGCCTGACAGCTGGAGTTGTCCATGGTTTTGAACTAACAGTCTAAGTGCATTAACTGGTCAATGCTGGAGCTGTCCATAGTGGTAAAGGTCTTCAGACAAACTTTACACTTAAAAATATTACTATCCTAAACTATACGCTTGCTCCGCATACTGACTTCTGTTCTCATATATGCATGTTTGTAGGCAATTTTAGGGGGTTTCCTGACTGAATTTCCCCTAGCAGTGAAGCAGGCAGCTGACAACATTGTGGATGCTGCTGTTGAGATCTACCAACGTATGAGTGTAGACCTATTGCCTACACCAGCAAAATCTCACTACGTTTTCAACCTTAGAGACCTCTCTAAATGTGTGCAAGGTAAGAGACACAGACAAGTGTACAAACACACACATCTTCAGAGACATTTCAGACATTTGCAAAGAACTTACCAGGGCTGCCATTTATAAATTGCACACAAATAATTTAAAATCACAATGAATCCATAAGTCATAGCCTTTTTGTCCTGAGTATTTGGCAACTCTAGTGCTTAAATACACCAAGGGCTTGTAAAGAGCTTCTTTTGTTTCTGAGCTTCCAATTTACCAATAAAAATGCTCTTTCGTAATTTGACAGGAGACTTGGGGGCTGCTAAAATGTTCTTTTATCCTTTATGACCCATCCAGGGTATGAATTGTAGGCTAGTATAAATACTGACAATATTTACTAAAACCAATCTGCACCATCACCATTATGTTTTTATGTGTGCTTTTATTAACAAAAGGTCACAGACGAGTTCATCGTCTGTGATGAGTTCATTGATCTGTAGACAAATAATTGATTCTTTACCAGAAGTCATTCTTATAAAATGAAAGATATAATGAAGAATCTGTATGAATGTTAAAGAAAATCATATAAATTCTCTGCCTGTGCATGTGTTTCTGTATAGGTATGTTGCAGTGTGAGCCAACAACAGTGAGAGATCAAACCCAGATCTTCCGTTTGTTCTGTCACGAGTGTCAACGTGTCTTCCACGATCGACTCATCAACAACGAGGACAAGAGCTATTTCAATACCATGATTTCTGAGATGGCCAGTGAGTCTCTGACCCTTGAATCCTTTTTCACTGTTAATCTCTTAGTCTAGTTCAGTTCAGACAACTTTGAAAGCATATATTCTTAATGTAATATTGCAATACAATTACATTGAAAGGTCTTACAGTAGGTGGGTAGAGGTAAAATGTATGAGTAAATAATTCAAAGTCCTCAAAGTCCCCCTGTAATCAATTTTATCCCTTAAAACTCACCTTTGATCACCAAAATTACATATTTGTAATGCTTTAAAATAGCTTGAATGTAACTCTAGAACCTTGCCTCATTTAGTATATGTGGTTCTATGAATATGCAAATTAGTCTTCACTCACCGTGCTTTACAAGGTAGTTTATGACGTCAATAACACCAGTGATTTCACACCATGTTTTTGAGACTGTCTGGTTCACTATAGTTTTAAGGAGAAAATACTCAGCAATGATGTTGACATGAATTTGCACATGGTTTGTCTTAAAGCATATAAAAAAACACATATACATATAAACAACTTTAAAAGCTTGGTTTTCACCACAGGGGGACTTTAAAAGGATTCTTCAAACATTAGTTTATGAAAAATAGTAAGAATAGCAGACGCACACTCAAAAACTGTGCAGCATCAATTTATAAGCAAGCTTTAGGTCTTGTGACCTTCTTCAGGCAAACATTAGTTTATGAAATGTAACTTCTTATAACAATGTTATTGTCACAGTGTGGGTTTTGTGTCTTGTTCATGTCTGTCATGCGTTTCCCAGTTATTGTATTTTTGGTTCAGTCCTGTTGACATGTTGACTGTTCAGTTCCCTAATCTGAGTCTGACTCTGAGTCTAGTCTGTTATAGTTTGTTTAATAAAGTGGGCTGCATTTGGATCCAGATTCCTCCTGCTTCTTCAGCTGCATCATCACAGTTATAATCCTTTTCGTTTTGCAGTGTGACTTATCAGAATGTTCTATTTATTCTTGTTTTGTCCCCAATCTGTCACCCTTTGTCACCACATTCAACTTTAGTACCCTAAACTGCTCCTTTTGTCCAACAGGTAAACATTTCAGCATAAATATAGAGCCAATGTACTTTGTGAATCAGCCCATCATTTTTGGAGATTTTATCAAGGTAAAAGTACTTTGGGGATTGTTCTGACTGTTTTACATCTGTCAGTTGAATGCTTTTTGTTTTTACATTTTACTGTTTTAAACTGCAGTATTTAGTTAGTTAGAGCAATAGTCATCTTTTTGATTAGGGTCCTTTTTGATTGAATTAAATTATTGAATGCATATTGTGCAGGTTGGAGCAGACAAGACTGATCGTGTCTATGAGGATCTAACGGACATGAAAAAGATTCGCCAGGTGCTGCAGGACTACCTGGATGACTACAATACGACCTTTGCCAAGGAAACCAAGCTTGTGTTCTTCCAAGATGCCATTGAACACGTGTCTCGGTAAGCAAGCAGCTTGCCTTTTCATCTGGTGATCACAAAAGGTGTTCAAATGACCCTGCCATTCAGCCTGAGCTTTGAGATCAGTTTACTAATAGAATGTTTTTTTTTATTAACCACCTTCTCTTACCATACATCTCTTCCCCTGTCAACAGAATTTCCCGCATGATTCGGCAAGAACGTGGCAATGCACTGTTGGTTGGTGTGGGGGGCACAGGAAAGCAATCTCTAACACGTCTGGCTGCTCACATGTGTGGTTACCGCTGCTTTCAGATTGAGTTGTGCCGTGGTTATAATTACGAGAGCTTCCACGAAGATCTGCGTAAACTTTACAGAATGGCAGGTGTGGAAGGCCAGGACATGGTCTTCCTCTTTACAGACACACAGGTACAATCAAAGAGATCTTTTTATAAATGGTCTACGATAATTCTGTATGATTTTGTACAACTAAAAACTAAAATCAGCCATTTTAAATGCTACATGTCAACGTATGCTTCACAATATAATAATGTACTATATGGAGATTTGCTAAAGGTTACATTTAACTTTTTAGTGATTAGTGTTTTTTTTTTAAAAAATGAACTTGAATGACTGCAAAGGCATTATGAATATAAAAACAGGGGAAATGATCATATACAATCACTATAAATATGATAGATATGTGTCCAATATTGTCCAATTTACTTTGAAAATGTATCAGCCTATAACTGACATTACCATTGTTGTGCAGACATATGGTCAGTCCCAAACACTAAAGGTGATGATATGATACACAGGGCAACTTTTTTGGCAATGTTGCCATCAACGGGCAACCAGGTGAGACACAGGGCTCACGACCGATCTAAAGTATCCAGATATAAATTTGTCGCCCATTCTCAATGGGAAAGTGCCCGAGCAACATCGTTCTGCAACGTTGCCTGGCAACATTCCTCTAAAAGGTTGTCCTGTGTATCATACATTTTACTGTACATAGAATATAGGAAAATATGAGATATAAATGTGTGCTTATTTTGAGTTTTTGTTCCACAAAAGCATGTGCATCAATGACATTTCTGCTCCATTCTGTCCTTTCAACAGGGGCAACAGCTATTGTCCTAATGTCTTCAATTTCAATTCAGTTTTTTTTTGTTGTTGATTGATTGATGTGATTTCAAATAAGGGTCTAGAAATTGTAATGCTTGCCCCAGTCTAACACAAAACCACACCACTCCAACAGCTTCCTGTATCCAATTCAAAATGTATGATTTATTGATATCCTGATATGAATCTGAATGCAGAGAGTTTTTCTCTTAGCTGTGGAGTAGACAGTTGGTCATCTCTGTTATGACTCTGGGCCCTCTGCCAGTAATGTAAAGTGCTGTCTTGCCTCATGAAAGCATAGGATGCTACTGCTTTGTGATTCAGCATTCAGGCCCTGCAGCAGTAATGACCCCTTAAATTATTTCATGAGCAGTTCCTAACGAGACAGACACAGACTGGTTCTATATACATGAAATATATGTTGTGAAGTGTGCGTGTGTGTGCCCATCTGTACAGCTGTTTTAAATGTCAATCATTTGAGTGTTTTGATAGACTAAAGGGAGTAAACTTAAGGGAGTCACACAGTCGAAACATTGTTTTTCAAACTTGGCCTTGGAGTGTGTGTGACCTTTCAGTTTAAATTCTATATCAGAAATACCCACGAGTGTGTGTGTGTGTGTGTGTGTGTATATGCAGACCTAAGTGTGATAGGTTTAAGTGAGGAACACAATGAAATTTAAGTAATCATTCACAGAAAATGTTCCTCTCTGATTTATCTAATTTAAAAATGAATATATTCAAACTCAGTCCTTCAAGACATGCCAGATTTTAATTCAATAACGCCACATGGCATTAATTCTTAATATTGAAGCATCAGAATGTTTACATTTTTGTTGGTCGAATGATGTTGATTGGCCATGCGATTTTGTTTTTCTCATCTGCTTCAGATTGTTGTGGAAGAGTTCCTGGAGGACATTAATAACATGCTGAACTCTGGTGAAGTACCAAACCTCTTTGAGAAGGATGAACTGAAACAGGTGCTGGCTGCCATTAGCCCCAAGGCCAAAGAAGCTGGCATTTCTGAAGGAAACAGGGATGAGGTATGTGATACAACCAATAACAATCCAATTTCGCAACATGACCTTAAACAAAAGATTGGCACTATTAATTCTCAGCTTCTCTACTGTTCTGTTTAGAGGTCAGTGGTCTAATCTCTGTTTATGTCTGTTTGTCTCAAGGTCTACCAATTCTTCATCTCTCGTGTTCGTGAGAAGCTGCATATAGTGCTGTGCATGAGCCCTGTGGGCGACTCCTTCCGCTCACGTTGCCGCATGTTCCCCTCGCTAGTTAACTGCTGCACCATCGACTGGTTTGTACAGGTGAGAATCCACCTACCCCCCTTTTATCACTCCCTTATCCTTTCAGACAGAATCTTACTTGTGGTTATTCAAACCAAAATTACTGAGCATTTAATTAATTAAACAACTTCACCACTAAACCGCTGCACCTGTTAAAATCCTGTGTTCTATTCAGATTCCACCCGCAACCACACTTAACCAGCTGCTGTATGTGCTGGAATAGTACTTCACTGTGAAACATAGGTGTACTAAAAAGAATAACAATGAGTTATTTTAAATATGCACAGGCACATCACATAATGGCTTAAAATAGATAGTACCTTATACAAAAATCAGTGCTAATTACAAAAAGCTGGTGGTAAGCAGCATTTTAAACTGGTTGCAATAATGTCATGCAAATAGCGTTCAGCGTTCACTCATGGTGCATTCAAATGGAGGTGTACTTTCTCTTAATTAAAGGGTTACTTCACCCAAAAACTTCACCCGTGAACTAACCCTTTAATTACACAAAAATACAGCAGGTTCTTAAACTTTAGTTCTGGAAAATGAAGAACAAAGAAATGTGCATCGGGTGTGTTGATTTTTTTTATGTTTTTAATTAATGGAGCCTCTGCAAACTTTGTTATATATTATATTGGTATGTTATAATGCTATTATCATAATCTGTGCAGCCAATTAGCACTGTAAATATAAAAGCCTGACAATATCGCTGCAAAATACCTTTAAGTATTGTGGTTGTCCACTATGTTTCTCACTGACACGCCCCTAACTCGTAAAAATCAGGCCTTAAAGGGATACTCCACTGTTTTTTTTTTTTTTTTTTCATATTAAACTATGTTTTTCCTAGCCTGGGAAAACCCAGACAACTTCCAGCAAATTTAGATTTGCTCTGAAAGTTAGTCTGACAAAGAGCTCATTCAAGCCCATTTCAAATCCGTCGAAACATATTTTTATAAAAATGTTTATAAAAATACACCACAGTCATATGTAATGTTTAAATAGAATAAGTTTAGATTTAATTTTGAATTAATGTCATTTTCAGAACACTTAAAGAAAGACCCATTGTGTTTTTTTTTTTTGTTTTTTTTTACATTTTTACATTTTGAACTTGTTGCTGTGAAAAATTAAAATAGATATTTAGTTATAAAGCACAAAGTCCACTCCTAAGGGAGTTATTCTTTATATCAGTAAGCACTGTTTCTGAACTCCCTGAAATGCCTCGATTGTAGTCTTGAGTTTTCTTCCATGAACGTAAATGTCACAAAAACGTATTCCACATTTAGATAATTCCTGCCCAAGGCATACGCAAAAAAGGGGCGAGGCCTGGCTGAGTTGCGTTAGTAGTATGTTGAACTTGTGGTTATGGTAAGGGGCTTGACATTTCAGAAACATGCTGAATCGGGTTAACCAATCACAACACACTGGTCTAGCCGACGTTTAGCTTTTCAGAAAGAGGGGCTTCATAGAGACAGCATTACTGTCAGTTACAGACTGAGAGGAGAGGTGCTGCAACAATGTAAAACATGTGAAATTTTGAATATTCAATCATGAAAACCTATTTTAGACCCCAAAAACAAAATCATGACTTTGTGAAAGGGCATTAGTATGGCCTCTTTAATATTAGCATTTTCTTTAGATTTTGTGGACACAAATGTTACTTTTTTAAAGAATGACGCAGAGACGGAAATTTGATTCTAAAAAAGGGAGGGGGACACACATACAGATGCTCTGGCCCCATCATTCAATATCTGTTTGTCTCCATTCATTTTTTTCATTCTATTATCTAAGGAGACACATGTTGACTGACCTCTGTGGGCTGTTGCTTTGCACAAGGTGTTCTGCTAATTACTATAAAGTGTGTGTAGTGCATTTGCATCTAGTGTCAATTTTATTTGTTGTGTTGTCTGTTGTAGTGTTGTGTTGATGGGTGTGATGAATGACTCAGCGCTTGGCAACTGCAGCTGTTCATTAGCGTTAAGCAGCAAGCCCGTACGGCTATTTCCATAACCGCATGTTTGTTTACTTTTGTATGAACACACAATCACACTCGCCCCACATATTTCAAGGTGACAGCTATGGTTCTTGCTGAATGAAAAAAGAATAGTTTATTATAATGTCTTCAGTGCAATCTGCATGATATTTTTGTACTTGGTTTGTGGAAGCTACTAATTTATCATATATAAAAAGTCATAAAAAGGAAATTAACATTTAAAAGAATAGTGCATACAAAAAAAACTACAACTGCTATATGCAATTCACTCTGTGATATGTTAATACATTTGTGGCAGTCAGTTACATTTTCTCTTTCTTTCCATGTTTATTTTTCAGTGGCCTCGTGAGGCTCTGCTTTCTGTGTCCCAGACCTTCTTCCAGAACGTGGATTTTGGCAGTGATGAGATGAAGCAGTGTTTTTCAGAGATGTGTGTAGAAATCCATGTTAGTGTGACTGACATGGCAGAACGTTTTTACTCCGAACTGCGCAGACACTACTACACCACGCCCACCTCCTATTTAGAGCTCATTAACCTATACCTGAGCATGCTGGGAGAAAAGAGACAACAGCTGCAGGCGGTGAGGACGCAAATCTATGGATGAGTGAAGCAAGATGCATAAATCTTTGATGTTGTTACGTCATTACTTAAAGTTATAACACTCTTTTAAATGCATTTCAAGACAAAAGGTTATTTTTTTAAATACTGTATTAATGGATGTCACAACTTGATAATTTATTCAAGTAAAGGTGTCATCTGAGCTAGACAAAGAAATAAATGTTTAAAATGTAACATGTATTTGTTTGCATAGGCACGAGATCGTGTGAAAAATGGTCTTACTAAATTGCTGGAGACAAATGAGGTAGTGGATAAGATGAAGCAAGATCTCTCTGCATTGGAGCCCGTGCTTGAACAGAAATCGATCGATGTCAATGCCCTGATGGAGAAGCTTGCTGTCGACCAAGAGAGCGCTGACCAGGTGTGTGTATTAATAATAATGCAACCATTCTGCCTCTTTTTTCACAGCATCTCTCAATTACCTGTATATTAATTACATTTTTTGCTCTTGAAATGTTGTCCACTTCCCAATCCCAAAAAAACAAATTATAACTTTTACATTTTTTATGATATGTGCTCAATAATACTCTTAAAAAGATCTTCTAACAGTTTAACATTTGCTTTTATTGACCTCTTTACCTGTAGGTTCGTATGGTTGTGAAAGAGGATGAAGCTTTAGCTAAGGTAAAGGCAGAAGAGACACAGGCCATCGCGGAAGATGCACAGCGTGATCTGGATGAGGCTCTGCCTGCACTCGACAGTGCCAACAAGGCCCTGAATTCCCTGGATAAAGCTGACATATCAGAGATACGTGTCTTCACCAAACCACCAGACCTCGTCATGACTGTAATGGAGGCAGTGTGCATTCTGCTCAACAACAAGTGGGTTATATCTTTATTTTACATTATATTGTATTAGATTTAGTTTTTTTTAGCAAGGAGTCCTAAAATGCAGAAATGAGTTAACAGTAGGTTTCAACCTAAAGTTGGGCATTTACCTTTGCGCAAAATTGAAGTATAGTATAAAACATTTACAAATAAAGCACCTTTTCCATCTCATGTGTTCATTGAAAAACACTGATTCATCTTACAGCTATTCTTATCCTATTCAAATTTGTTCAAACAAATCTTTTAAATAGACTAAAGCGATGACTTTTTTGTCAGAAACTCTAGTTTGCATGTTATTTTGTTTAGCTGTCTTGTTTTTTTCTTCAGAATTGTGGGAGAATCACAATTTCTATTTAAAAAAAAAAAAATTGATTTTCAATTTATCCTGAATTGTGCAGCTCTAGTATTTATTTAAACACAGTCTGTTATGTATTAAATGAAAATAGACAGTTAGGAGAAAATTCAGTGTCTATTTGGATTCTTCCATTAGTTCTTAAAGTGACAGTTTAGCCTAATAAACCTGCTCCTGAGTCCATAATGTTAATTTAAATAACAAAAGAAAAAGAGGAAGTCTCCCGCTGCTCTTGACTGAGTAACTTTAGTAGCTTTAATAAGGATTTATAAACCAAAAAATAACGTTATTTTACATTTGATCACTTTATTACATTTCTGTGTAGGTAGTATCTCTTACCTGAATACTACTGTTAGACCTATCGGACAAAATGAAATCACTGTTTATTTCATTTGAATATTTTTTTCTATTGTATTTGTTCTTTTTTTTACTGACTTTTTAAATTTTAACTGACTAAATCTAGACTAAAACAATTCAGATGACTAAAATAGGACTTAACTGAATAAAACCAAATGGCATTTTAGTCAAAAGACTATGATTAAAACTAAATGCAAATTTGCTGTCAAAATTAACACTGGTTCAAGTGAACAAAATCATAACTTCCTTGGAAATTGCTGCAACATACATGTAGTTAAGTGTAAGTTGTTGCAATTTGGGAAGCCACTGTGGCTCTTTTTTCCTACATCGTAAATTACTGGAGCCACAAAATAAGCAGATGAAATCATTAAATGTGGTCCCGTTATCTTGTGTTTCAAGGTGAATACCTGGTGTTTATATGTGTTGTGTTTATACTCGTGCTCTTGCAAACTAATCTCACTTTCCAACTTGTATCTTAAAACAAAAGTTAAAAGTGTTGCTGGAAACTGAGTGAGGGTGGCGCTGAAGTCAATTTAGGCTGTGCCTGTATAAGCCTTTATACAGGCTGTGCAGAATCATATTTAATCCGAGATAATATGGTTGTGATCAGACACCTGTCCTGCAGGGCTTGCAGAGTAAAGAAAAAGCACTGAACTGCCATTGCATTGAGCATGTGATAGATAACAGACAAGACTTATCTAAAGAAGCAGGAATGATTGGGAAATTTACCTTTACTGTAGTCCACTATTTCTGGTATTTCATTTCATCAGGTTCGTGAGGTTTTGATATTAAATCTTTTTAGGTATCTAATCTAGCTGCAGAAAAAAAAAACATGTCCTCACACAGCAAACCCCCTCTGGCTGTGAGATCCGCCACAGTGTGACTCAGTATGTGCTGGCCTTGTTAATATCAGATACTGTGACTGTGCAGCATCTGTGATCTTTTCATTCAATCATCAATCTTATCCCACTCCATCT
Source organism: Pimephales promelas (assembly GCF_016745375.1). The sequence continues at coordinate 16,249,513 of NW_024121100.1, forward strand.
TACTTTCAGAATCATTATCATCATCTGCAGCTGAGCCACTCATTATTAACTTTATAAGACACCAATTTAATGGGTGTTTTAAAATGTCATAACACAGACTGAACAGTCTGTGTTTCTGTCCCTTCACATCCCTCCATCTCTGCTGTTCTTTTATCCTTCTAATTGTTCAATTTGTTCATGATATTAAACCTCTGCTGGATCTAAGTGGCAGATTAGAGGAGTTTAAACTCAACATGAAATCAAAATTGACCCCATTTACTTTCTTAATACATGTTCCTGGTCTTACTGTGAATTATTCATCCATATTTTTCAACCCCTTACTTTCCTCACACCTGTCATATAGACCACTTTTTATTATACATTTAATTTACAATGGATAAATTCAGGCCACACTTGACTCAACTCGACTTGCATTAACTATCCTGTTTCACTTGGAGATATTTAACTTCATGGGACTAAAGTGTGTTGCGAAGAGAATTTTGCAATGACTTGTAATATTACTTACAAAACAGTGTGCAGTTCATTTGCTGTTTAATATGAGACTTGCATTTGCAGATTAAAATTTTATATGTACAGTATGAGTTTAAAATATTAACTCCAGTACATAATTAGACTCCTTCCTCTCTCTATATTGCCTGTTTTTTTTTTTTTTCAGGTGTTAAATATTTATGAATTAATTTCTTGTGATTTGCTTTGGTGCAGCTGGAAATCACCTACATTAAATCAACTGCTATTCTAATCGCCTTTGTTTTATATTTCCAGCTGTGTACTCATCCAGCTGGTGTTAAATCTAATAATGTAATTAAGGTTTGGTGGAATTGATGCGGGGGTGTTCTAATATGTTGAACATTCAGATATACCGGTCGTAATCATTTGTCAAAAGAAAATAACAAAATACACTTGAAAACACATCTTGAGTCTTGTAGAATTTGAATTTGCACACTTTACTGTACCTCCACTTTACCTTTCTTCATGAAACAGGACAATCATCATTTTATTCAATTAAAAATAAGGCAGTTTTCTGAATCAAAGTATCTCTATTTTTATTTTGGTAATATAGATTATATTTCCTAGCTACCTAATTCTGCATTACATAGTGACAAACTGGCTATACATGCTTTGAGTCAAAGAAACCTACAGTAGCTGTAGTCTACATGTCCCTTCATTCCCTTGTTTCCCTCCAACTAGGACAGACTGGGCCAGTGCAAAGCAGGTCTTGGGTGACGGCAACTTCCTGAAAAAGCTGATGGACTATGACAAGGACAATATCAAACATCAGATTCTTCAGAAGCTTCAGAAATACATTAACAATCCAGACTTTGTACCTGAAAAGGTGGAAAAAGTGTCTAAGGCCTGCAAGTCCATGTGTATGTGGGTGAGAGCCATGGATCTGTACTCAAGAGTTGTGAAGGAGGTTGGTCCCAAACGTGAAAAACTGGCTACTGCTCAGGTGAGTCTAGTTTTGTGTGTTGTAAATGTGTTAAAAAGATAAAGGGTTAATTAATAATGCATTATGAGTATCATTTACTTTTCCATTATGATTTTCACTATGTATTGTTTCCTTTGATTATTAATCTAATTTGTTTTTATCAGGCCGATTTGGACGCAACAATGGCCACCTTGAAAGAAAAGCAAAGGAAACTACAAGATGTGGAGAACCAGATCAAAGTTTTGCAGGAGCAGTTTGAGTCCAGTGTGGCTGAAAAAGAGACTCTAGGTGAGAGAGATGAAGAGACAGATAGTGTATAAGCTTTCACAACTTTATAATTACTTAAATTAGTTAAATGTGTCACTGAGGGCACTAAATGACAGAAAGCATTTAAGATATTTTCCCATTTAATTTTATCACATAAAATACATACTCCCTTGTGATTTTTTTTTATAAAGCTTTTACTTGTCTTTAAAAAGTCAGTTGTTAACAAGTGGCTAAATCGGACTACATGGTTCGTTGTTGGAGACATAAAGCAACATCACAACAAACAGGAAAACTCATCTACTCGCTAGCCTGCTTTCACAGCCTTGTTGTGTTTATAATCGCACTCTTGTAAACTAACTATTTTTTAAATAAAAATTTAAAGAGTTGTTGGAATTGAGGGTGAAGTCATATCACCGTGGTGTAGTTCCTTTATAGCCTATATTTAGCTTTTTGCTTCTAGGCTTCAAATTCAAGAGTTGTTATTTTCTGCAATAATCCAAAAGCCAGTCCAATGGGGTTTTTGTCAAGGGAACCAGGGGGATTCTGACTTTTGAGTTGCCCTAAAAAAATACGTCATCAATGCAGTGCTTTATATACGCTGTGGTTCGAGAAATAGTGGAATTTTGTGCATGTGTAATAATGTATTTTTTTATTTTTTATTAGGGATGAACGAAACTACACATTTTCATGTCGACTAGCCAGGTTGTCGACATTTCTAGTTTATCAGTCTTATGGAAGCCTGCACCAGTTAAAATTGATTTCTTAAAGGAACATAACGCGCATTCTTGTTTTCAAAAACACATGGCAGAAGAAATTGCTGGGGTCTCCAGACAGTTTTAAAAATGTTAAAATACTGAACTATTTTAAGCTATCAATTTTTAAGATGCTACACAGGATAGGTTATTTTCCATTTCCATGTGTCTATATGAATTTATGTGTATGTTAATGCGTGTTTGTTTGTGGGTTTGTTTGTAGCTAAAACCAGGGCTCTGACTGAAGCACGCCTGGGTCGGTCGGGAAAGTTAACATCTGCTTTGGGAGACGAGCAGGTTCGATGGCAGGAATCCATTACTCTGTTTGAGCAGGAGATCCACAACGTCATTGGAAATGTGTTCATCGCTGCAGCTTGTGTGGCTTATTATGGAGCCTTCACCTCCCATTACAGACAATTGGTACAGTAGTATATTAGATCACAACCTTTTCTTACCCAATAAAATATCTTGATTATGTAATGCCACTGAGAATACAAGATCTTTAAAGGTCTTTAAAGTCAAGCCTGCCGTATCTTCTTTCTCCTGACCTATGTCAGTCGCCCACCATACCAATGACACATTAAAACAAAATTTCCCCTTCAGTTTAATGAACACTAACACTTGTTTCTGGGAAATGCGCATGTGTTTATTGCACATTTTTCTTTTTCCTGTAGCTTATAGATCACTGGATCACACGCTGTCAACAGTTAGGGATTCCTATCAGTGACAACTTTAGTCTCATCAGCATTCTAGGAGATCCCTACGAGATCCGACAGTGGAATGCCGAAGGGTTGCCACGGGACAATGTCTCCACAGAGAATGGAATACTTGTGATGCGGGGACGCCGCTGGCCACTCATGATTGACCCTCAAGATCAGGTGACCTCTAACATTTCCAAACCTTCCATCAGTGCTCTGTGTTTCAATAGAGTACCTTGTTAATTTATTAGCAAGGTAAGTCACAAGAACAAATTCTAATTTAATAATGACATTTATAGTCCTCTTAAATGGTACAAAACAGTGTAGTTTCTAGACTACAGTACCTCACATAAACATTAAAACTCTTCATGAAAGGGTTAAGAAAGATCAGTGTATTCAAAAGCAGCTTATTTTTAGGTCGCAAGGAAGTTAATAAGTTATTTTTCTGGCAGGCGAAACAGCTGCCACACACTGTTTCAGCATGATCATTATAGTTTACCCCATGCAAACTTGATGGTGACATCAACATTTATGATAGCCCAACCACAGACTTTCCCCACTGCTGCGACCAAGTAAATGCTACTGCGGTCTTCTGACCTGCATGGATAGGCTTAGGAGGAGCTACTTCCCTCAAGCACTCTGAATTCTTAATGAGGACACTGCCAAGGGACACTGCCATAAGTAGACTCTCACATGACACCATCCGCTACAGTACATGACATTACTATACGACAATTACTATGCATATCTTTTGTGCATTTAAACATCCTACATCAAACACTACCACGTTTTTCTAATGTAATTTAAAAGGCTTTAAACATTGGTAATTTGCAATATTTCAAGTAGACACCCTATATATTTGCAGTACTTTGTCTGTTTATGTGCATGTACAGATTGTGTTCCTTTCTGTCTTATTTTATATTCATTCTTATTTTGTTTCATATTAATTTATTCGTACAGGCGAAGTACAGTATGTACATTTCTGCAGCATTAGTGTCATTAAATGGATTTACAAAAATATCTGTGTTCATAAGTTTTCAGAATGCTCCTCCTGTATGCTATCAAATTGACCCACCCTAAACTTACACTGTTTACACTTTTTGGGGGAAATTAACCCATAAATCAGGGTTTCTGCAGGTCTCATAAAGGTCGTAAAAAGTTGAATTTGCCCTAACAGAAATGAATGTCTTGTTTTTGTAAAATGAATTAAAAAGGAATGGATATCTGTCTTAATTTGGATTATCAAGCTCTAAAGTTTTGCAAATACAACTCATTGTGTTTCTCCCTAGACATGTACATTAGAGAACATGTTGACATATTGTTTTCCCATTAATTTATTCCTTAAATTTTCTTTACTTGGTCTTAAAAAGGTCTGTTAAAAGTCTTAAATTTACCTTCATAAAACCTGCAGAAACCTTTGTATATTAAGCAGATTAACCTATACATAACAGATTGAATAGACAAAGTATTTTACCTTTGGAAAATTCAAAGTTTGGGGTCGGTAAGATTATTATTTTTTTTTACTGATTTGAAAGAAGACTGCATTTATGTAATCAAAATACAGCAAAACAATAATATTGTTAAATATTATTACAATTTAAAATAACTGTTTTCTATTTTCGTGTATTTAAAAATGCACTTTATTTCTTTGATTGCAAAGTTGAATTTTCCATAGCCATTTCCCCATTCACATGATCCTTAAGAATTTGAAACAGTTGAAAACAGTTGTGCTGCTTAATAATTTTGTATAAACTATAATAATTAATTTTAAATATTAAATATTTCATATATTTAAATATAAATATTTTTTAAGTACAAAAGAACAATTTATTTGCAATAGAAATCATTTGTATCATTATATCTTTACTGTTACTTGCATCCTCGCTGAATAAAAGTATTCATTCCGAAAAAATGTTACTGATCCCAAACATCAGTGTATAACAGTGGTGTGTTTAAACTGACTTTTAAAACTTCACAGCATATGCACTACATGCATTATGAGTCAAATGAAAGACATTGATGATTGGATCAATGTAGCACAGACAGGTCATTTGAAATGGTGTACTGTGAATGTAAAGAGTTTAGTCTAGCTGTGTCCATATTTTCAATCTTTTCCATGAAAGTCTTAGGTTTAGGGACAAATCGAAGTAATATGGTGTTAAACTGACACTGACATATTGAAAGATGATTGCGGAATAATTCTTGACACCTCAATAGATCTATTCCCACTGGATTCCCATTTTGCATTTCATATCCTCTCTGTGACATAAATGGACACGTCAGGTGAAGGACATCTTTAATAGCTGAGTTTTGTTCAATTGGTTGGAGATTGGTTCAAAGTACAGCCTTCAGAATCCAAATAGGAAAACAACCAGACTCTCTGCATTATCATACAAATATCTTTCTCCCATTTCACCCTGTCCATTTTCATTACTGTCCTCCGGTTTCAGCACACTTGGCTGTCGCTCTCCTTTTTTTCTCTGCTCTTTCTTGTCATTTGTGTTTTGCTCTCTCTCCATCTGGCTGTCTCTCCTGGGAGAATCTGTCTTCTAGAGAGACTGAAAAAGACATTCAAACATCAGCCTGTCTCGCATTTATACACACACAAACACTCTACACTCAACTCAGCTCCACTCTGCTTAGTGGCACTGATGGCATGATGCTTAGATTCCACATACACACTTCTATTAGTACACTTCTGCATCTTCATCCATTGTTTTGTCCATGGTTTCGTCTCTTATCTAAATCTGAGCATGGAGTTGACTTTGGCGGAAAGCTGAAGGTGATTGCTCATATGCTGTCCTAATCAGTGGCGCTTGCACAATCCAATCATGTTTGAGAGGGAAACAACAAATTGAGGGTTTCTGAGATTTTTCTTTTTTCCATTTTTTAAAAAAATGTTTTTTTTTATGTTCATTAAAAAATTTTCATTACCCCCATGTTTTTAGAAGTTGTAACGGGTTCTCACGGTTATGGATAGAAATGTAGTGGAGTAAAGAGTACAATATTTCCCTCTCAAATGTACTTGAGTAAAGTCATGAGTACTCCCTAAAAATGACACTCGAGTAAAGTACAGATCCCTCAAAATTGTACTTAAGTACTGTACTCAAGTAAATGTACTCTGTTAGTGTCCGGCTCTGCATGCACATGCATGATGAGTAAAAAAAAAATATATTTTATGTAATATCTGTCAGGAACGACTGGAAGCAAAGTGCAGTAAGTGATGCTTATTTAAAGAATAAACAGCATGTAATTATTTTCTGATTTTGATTTTGATATTTTATTTTGATATTTTATGTCATAATGTCATAATGAAGAAAAAAAAGTCTCAATAAAGTGAAATTCTTAAATAATTTGGTGGTATGATTTGGTATTCTAATTTAATTATGATCTCAAGTTCAGTTCAAGTTCAGTTTTTAGGGAGTCACACTACATGACATTTTACAGCTTACATTTTCTATTTTTTCATTTTGTATCTAGGCAAACCGTTGGATACGATCTAAAGAGGCAAAGAACGGTCTAAAGGTGATCAAGCTAACGGATGCAGGCTTCCTCCGAACACTTGAGAACTCCATCCGGCTGGGAATGCCTGTACTTCTGGAGGAGGTAACCCTTCTTTCACGTTTGACACTTTTTAGTCAAATTCTCTACTGAAAAAAAATCATATAAATATTCTAAATTATGAATTACAGTTGTGAGGAACTGATAACACTTCCAAACTGATCTGATTGGCTTTGAATGGTTTAATTCAGTCTTAAATTAGTGATTCTGTAGTATGTTTATTAGTTCTGACTCTTGCCAGATGTAACTTATCTGATTAATCTAGTTTCAGTCATCTTTGTTTTCACTTCTGACAACTGAAACGTATGTTTTCCCCCTATTTTAGGCCAGTTTATACTAAAAAGAGATCTAACATAAAAATTTTAATTAATGCTGAATGATATTAATCATATCTGCAAAATGATGAAATATCATGCATTTCACTCATGTCTGTGTGTGTGTTTGCAGCTAAAAGAAACTCTAGACCCTGCACTGGAACCCATTCTTCTGAAGCAGACGTTTGTGTTAGGTGGCAGAACATTGATCCGACTGGGAGATTCTGACATTGACTACGATAAAAATTTTCGTTTCTACATGACCACCAAAATGGCCAATCCCCACTATCTTCCTGAGGTGCGTGTGTGTGAGGAAATACATATATTTATATTTACAAGAAATAAGAAACAAAATTATATTATTTTTTATTTTTATTTTGCATTTCATTTCATTATTATTATTTAATTAAATATTTGTTGTAAGGTGGGCCTCTCAGTCGCATGGATTCATTGGCTACTGGAAGAGACAATGACAATTAATTTTTCCATGCAAATGTCTGACCCCTACAGTTTTTTGTTTGTTTCATGTAATTATTGTATGTTTTATTAGCAGTTCATTGTTTATTTTATAAACAATGATGGGGGATTTAGAAAGGGGATTCTGGGGTCGAGGTTGACACCTGTTTAAGGTCAACTGGATTTGGCACTGTAGCAAAGTGAACTTGGTTTGCACCAGCCCTTCACATATCTGTTCTGCCACCACCTTGTGCACCAATCCCTCTCTGGCTCCATTCCATATCATCTCTCGCTGTATAATTCTGGGGTGGATGCGGATCAGCGCCCACCTGCCAAGAGACAATGCCCTAGCAATCATAACAGACAGGACCACGAGCAACAGCGCTTGCAGCAGGCAGAGAGCACGCCATCAGATATGGTTGCCTGTCAAACAGGGCTGTGCCGTTGTAAGCTCCAGCATTAGAGACAGGACAGACCTGTCATCTCAGCTTAAATAAGGGAGATGAGCTATGCTGGCAGACCAGTCTGAACTAAAGAAACATTCTCATAGACAGACAGCAAATACAAACTACACAGGGCCAATCAAAGTGTGCCTCCAGAGGATTTTTAAAGAGGAAAGGGACAACAGCAGCATCTCTTGGGGGATTAATTTAGCAGATAATGTCAATCATTATTTAGAGTACATGCCCCTAAAGAATACATGTTTAGATTGTGCTATTTATTCAATTACATTTTTCATGACCCGGTCCTCCTTTCTCTGAGCCATCATCATCATCATCACATCATCAACATCTAAATTAAAAGTTTATAATAGCTCGCTTTCAATTAATATTGAGACTGTTCATTCATAATGGTTTTGTAACCAATTTTCTATGTCAGGTGTGTATCAAAGTGACTATCATAAACTTCACTGTTACCAAGTCTGGACTGGAAGATCAAATCCTCAGGTAATCCCCTGCTTTTAACTTTTTTTTGTGAAATCTTTATTTTTTGCTATATAGAAAAACTTAATAAACTTTAATTAATCCGGCAAAGGTCTAAATATTCACCTAAAAGACAGCAGCTGAATCAGTGTTTTTTCTTTTTCTAAAAGCAAGAAGCGATAGAATAGTATAGTAGGGTAAGAGGCTAACTAGCTCACAGTATTAGAGTTAGAATATTAATATTAATAATAGAATTATAATAGACATTCACTTTGGCCTCTTTTTACCTTCTACTACTACCATTTATCTTTGGTGTTCCAGTCAAAACTGACCAAACAAGACACGTTACCATTTACTGTAATTGGGTGTATTTGTAATTCATCACATATATATATATATTATTTGATGTTGATTAACTTATTATTCTCTTGCCAATGCTCACTATGTAAAATATTGGCTGACTTTGTTGTGATAATTTATCTGTGTCTGTGCCCAGCGATGTAGTCCGTCTGGAGCGTCCTGACTTGGAAGAACAGAGAAGCCAGCTAATAGTTTGCATCAATACAGACCGGAATCAGCTGAAAGCTATTGAGGACCGAATCCTTAAACTGCTCTTTACCTCTGAGGGCAACATCCTCGACAATGTGGATCTTATAAATACTTTACAAGAGTCAAAGGTGAGTGGTTTTGGGTCAGAAATTTAAAGACAGGGAATGACATTTGAGCAGACAATGATTGCATGTCAATGATTATGTAGAAAAGCAGGTTATGGAATTTAAACTGGTTACTCGAAACTGACTCAGTAAACTACAGTTCAAAGGTTTGGGGTTGGTATCTTATCCTATCTTAATACCATGGCAACATTGACATTTACATTGACATGTCAAAGACATTTATTTTTAGTCTCTAAACTCCACTGTTGCAACTGTTTATTTAATAATTGTCATTACCCCCACCCCCAATATGCTAATAAATGCTTCATAGAAAAAGGAGATGTTTACTTTAAAATAATTTCAAATGCCACGCTCAACTGAAAAAAAAATATCCTCATTTGATAGTGATTACGTGTTTATTTGGGAATTGATGCATGCTTTAATCCATAGCTTTTCTTCTGTTTATTTGTTTTAGCACACTAAATTTCTAGCAAATTCCCTCAAAATAGTATGTTTGTGCCACTGCCAACTATGAGCAAGCACGTCACTGCATGTCACTCCTAAAGGCCTGAATGGGAGGAACGGATTGATAGATAGTTGGGCTGGCAATGAATGAAATGTCTGTCTTAAAGCCAAAAATCTGTCTCCCTCTGACACCTTTGTTACAGTCTCATGTATCTCTCTGACACTTATAATGCTGTCGATGTGGATGGCTTACAGCTCCTTTTGCATTTTAGGAGCTTTTTATAAACACATCGAGCTTTTTTAAAGTCATTACATTTCTCTCTGTTTGGGATATAATACTTATACTTGATGTAAAGCAGATCAGCTCACAATTTATCCTCTTGTCTCTTGTACAGGTGACATCTCAGGCCATTAAGTCTCGGCTGTTGGAGGCGGAGACGACAGAGGAGATGATCAATGCAGCCAGAGAAAAATATCGCCCTGTTGCCACACGTGGCTCCATCATGTACTTTGTCATTGCCAGCCTGTCTGAGATTGACCCCATGTACCAATTTTCCCTAAAGTACTTTAAACAGGTAATGTCCTTTAAGAGTAATCATTCTATACATTTTTTTTTCAGGATGTAATATATCAAAAATAATATTTTTATATAATACTACCGGTTTGGGGGTCAGTAAGATTTTTAAAAATTCTCTCTTTAAGTCTCTTACAGTATACTAACCAAGGCTGAATTTATTTGATCAGAAATACAGTTAAATGCTAACTAGCAATATTGCGAAATTTTATTAACTCTTTTCTGTTTTAAAAATTGAATTTATTAAATTTGGTCAATTTATCTTTTAGCAGCCATTATTTCTGTCTTCGGTGTCACATGATCCTTTAGAAATCATTGTAATATACTGATTTCTTATTATTGTTCGGTTAAAAACGTTTCAGGTTACGAATGTAACCATGGTTTCTTTGAGAAGGGGACATTACCTGAGACATTCCTTTTTGAAGTCAACATTGCGTCGTGGATCAACGTTATGGGGAACAAATACCCACTCCGCCATGCTAAGGGAATACCTGCCTGTGCCTATGCACAATCACAATGGGCACAGTATTATTGACTCTATGGACTTGTTTAGCCGGAGTCAGAAGCGTCAACCACACAGGGCACAGCGTAAGACTCATAGACCGTCAAGTGGTAATATTCCATTTCGACCATTACCCAAGCTCATAAGCCTTTCTTGTGGGCCCAGCCTTAGCCACCTGTGGCCCCAGAAGCAGATCTCTAAGGTTTGGGTACATCAGCTTCTTTAACTTGAGGCATCTATTTGGGAATACTGGCCCAGGGAGACCATTGTATACACTACCCTAGCTTACCACTAACACTAGAAGGAGCAAATATGGAGGTTTTCATTTAGAATAACTTTTCACCCTCCTGGTTACATAGAATTTAAACCTCTAGGAAGCCTCAATGGAGCTTCAGCTCTACTACCCCAGAACAATCGGAAGAAAGCGCTCACACCCTGCCTTGTACAGGACCCCAAGACTCCCAGCATCTGAGAAATGTGCCTGATAACAAGAAGAGCTGCCAGAAGGCAAATTATAGCCTGATTACCTCAGACTTCCTACTTCCGCTAATTTCATTTCGCTCCTGTCTGAGATAGCAGCCTATCTTTCAGTTTTCCAGCGGCCTTCGGACGGCCGGCCAATCAACGAACAGAGGGCGGGCTGAGAGCCGTGACGTAGTTAGAGAAAGTTAGAGCCTTGACGAAGTTAGAGAAATCGAAAACCAAAATGACCGCGGAAATGGGAAATGAGACATGGGATGCAATTCGCTCTGTTATGGAGAACATTCCATGGTTTTCCAAACATTCTCATATGAAAAAAAAAGTGACGGAAAGCAAATGCTAATTTTAAATTTAGATTTGTAAACAGGTAGTGACACTTTTCCTAAGTTTGAGAGTTGGCTACAAATATTTTCTTGTTTCACTTTGGCAAAAATAAGTTTAGAGGGTGTGATTGTACCGTGGATGCGTAGATTAATTTAGCATAATCTACAAAGAAATAAGAAATAAGGCAACAAAACACATTCTAGATGTGTCCACAAGACTTTTGACTAATGGATGTTGTTGCTTAGAGTTTTTGCCTATAGGTTGAATATAGGCGTTTAAAGTTCAACTAATGCAACTAGAAAGTTATAACTATAGGCTATTATCAGCTAGAAAACATGCATATACACAGGAACACATCATACAATTGCCAATGGCTCATATTCTGAGTTTAATGTAAAAGTCTGTGTGTGTGCGTGAAGAAAGGAGCTTTCTCTTCGATGACCTGGCATTCCTTTCTCCGCAGAAAGGGGGTTTTAAGGAGATACTGATCTCTTTGAGTCTCTGGCATGCTCTATTTTATTGGTGTTTGGGCAAACACTCTTATGCTGTAAAGGTGTCAATGGGCAATTTTAAAGCAGACTCTATGATGCCAGGCCAGATTTACGGATAAGAGTCAAAGGGGTTAAACGCATTTTCACATGTAGGATTGAATGAGTCTTCCTGACACTAGATACATTGACCAATGAAATTGTCATGTATATACACGTGCCTCAGACACTGGTTACACCGATGCCATTCCCCATAGCGTACATCCAAGATTCAGTGTTGAGTTACACTTTGAAAGGGAAAAGTTTTGCTGCTTACTATTTTTGTGTAAACATCTTTTTCAAAATTCTTTGATGAATATAAAGTTCAGATTTATTTAAGATGTATTTAAAATATAAATCTTTTGTAATCATAAATGTCTTATTTGATACATTTTGAACATTTGTGTGTGTTTGTATATATATATATATATGGATATCTATATTATCCAAAGCGACTTCCAGTGCATTTAAGGTAAATGTCATGCTTTCCCTGGAATTTTTTTCACAGTTGTTCAACAATACTATTGAGTCAGCAGAGAAGCACAGAGATTTGAGTGTGAGACTACAGATCCTGTTGGATCAGACTCTGCTAAGTGCCTACACGAACGTGTCCCGTGGCCTTTTTGAGCAACACAAGGCGATCTACAGCTTCATGCTGTGTGTGGAGATCATGATGCAGAGGGGAGAGATCTCCCAGCAGGAGTGGCAGTTCTTCCTGAGAGGGGCTGGAGGCATGGAGAAGGTCAGGGATGTGGAAAGGGCATTTGAAAGAGAGAAAGAAAACACCTGTGTGTGTGTGTGTGTGTGTGTGAGAGAGAGAGAGAGAGAGGGGGGGGGGGGCTTTTGTATGTGTGTTCTTATTATAATTCTGTATTTGGCAATTATCCTTCTACAAGACATGAATGAGATTTAATTGTGTTAATTGTTAGATTGGAGAGCTGTGTTCTATTTTTTTCTCTTTCCTCAGGGGCCAGCGCTATATGCCCCTATAAAAAAGGCATTTCTTTCACAGCGCAATGTTATATTGTTTTAGTGTGTTAAAACAGGGATTTTTTGCATGTATTCCAGTAAACAGAGTCCACCTCTGTTCTGTTGCTAAAGCAAGCATCTCTGTTGCGATAGTACACCACCCTATATTAAACTTGATATCTCACCCTGTCTTTATTTACAAACTTCTTAGTATAGGATGTTAATAGTGTTTAGAAATTGTGAAAAATTGAGAAAAGTTTTGGGGAGAGAAATAAGAGAAACGATATTCCAAGTTTAATCATTCAATATACTGTTTCTAGTTCATTTTCTTAATTTTGACTGGTTTTATTATTTCAGTCTACTCCAATGTATATCAGTATGAACAAATATTACTCTCTCAGCCCTATGTACAAACGCACAGGTACTTTCTGTTCATAACACTCCCCTTTCCCACTGCAGGAATTGCCAGAGAAGCCAAAAGTGCCATGGTTGTCTGATTTTGCCTGGGAGACTTGTTGTAATTTAGAAGACCGACTACCCTGCTTTAATGGCATTAAAAAAGAGATGATATCCACACCTATATCTGTCAAACTAGGTATGATTTTAAATATTCCATAAAATATCACTGGCTTATACTGAACTTATACAATTTCTTGAAAAGCATCAATCACAAAATAGAAATCTTACAGTAATTCTTATCCCAACACTAAGATGTGTGTTTTTCCCTTTCTGTAGGGCAACTGGAGGTAACAGTAAACCCAAAGCAGTGGGACGGATATGTTACTGACCTTCCTCCTTTCTCAGAAGACATACCCTCTGAGAAAAAGCCACAAGTCAGAGGTTACTGGAACCAGCGGCTTGGGGCCTTCCAAAAACTCATCCTCATAAAGAGTTTTATGGAGGAGAAGGTAAAATAATAATTATTAAAAAAATAATAATAATAAGGTGATTCGATATGAATTGTAATTACTGTAATGTCAAAACTGTTGCATTACATTTTTAGTAACAGAGCAGAAAGTTTAGTTAGACTGTTTAGACTGTTTTCAACACAGAAAAGATATATAGTTCTTGCAATTCTGAGTTTATACCAAGTTGCAATTCCAAATTGCAAGTTAATTAAAATCTCACAATTCAGACTTTCTCAGTATTGGAAATTCATCATACACAATTCTGACTTCATTTCTTGTGAAGTTTATATTTGGCGATTTGACTCGCTTTCAAAGAGACTGAATAAAACATTTTTTAACAAGATAATTACAGCCTTTTGTCTCAATATTCTGACTTTATTTCTCACAATTCCAAGTTTATATCTAACAATTTTGAGTTATTTTTCTCAATTTATTTCTCAGAATTACAAGTTCAGAGCAACATAGTATATCTCAGGAGAGGCTCTTTTCTATAAAATTACAGCTTCACCATATTTATTCACAGTTACAGTACATGCACTACATTAGTTTACATAATACCACAATGGATCTATTTCCTTGATATTAAAGCTGTGATTCCTTTGCGTTTGTCCCCACAAGAATAGTACAAATGTCCTCACAAAATGAAGAAAGTTTTCTGTGAGGGATGTGTTTAGGGGTAGGATTAGGGGATAGAATATACAGTTTGTACTACATAAATATGATGTGTGTGTTACGGTGCCTGTTTGTGTCGAGTTTCATGAGTCTCCTTGAGTTATGTATCATTATCCGCTTTATAAATAATGGTATCACTGAAGTGTATTTCAAGTCTCTGACTCTGTGTGTTCCAGGTTGTGCTTGCAGTGACTCAGTTTGTTATCATTGGCTTGGGACAGCAATTTGTGGAGAATCCCCCAGTGGATCTTTCAACCCTGTACACAGACATGTCCCCAACCATTCCCCTGGTCTTCATTCTAAGCACGGGCTCAGATCCAATGGGGGCATTTCAGCGGTTTGCCAATGAGAGAGGATACCAGGATCGGTACTGTGCACTGACATTTATACACTCTCTTTACTCGCTCACTTCCTAGTTAAGTGGCACATATAAGTACATAACTTACATTAATTAATGCTACATATCCATACCGAATGTGTTACATGTTTCCAAAGGCTTTGGACAGTTTTCCTAAACAAAAAACTTCAGTATATGAAACTTATGAAGATCATTTATTTGCTGTCTTGGCTTTCATGCAAGAAATGCTTTCCCTCTTTATATTACGCTTAAAACTGGGGTACCACAGGGATTAGCGTTTGGACTTTCATTCTTCTTTATCTATACTGCTTCAAAACCCATGCTTTTTAGCACTGCTGTACTGATGACATTCAGATGTACACATCATGTCCTCCTTCTCTGTATGTGCCTCATTGACATATCAGCTTTAATTGTGACAAGTTCCTCTTCCTCCCAGCCATGACATCCCTCAACAAATTCCTCTGTCTCATTCAGAGGTCACATAGTCATTGCCTCCTGGTATGTATCATTACATTGTGTCAGCCTGAGTGACATGCTCTTCCTTAAGGAGAACATTATGATAGCAGCTTACTTGACCACTGGTTTACTCAGCTCCTTCTCCATGTTTTGTTGATTTTATAGCTAGATGTCTGGAATTACTTTATTGTTTGCCAACCAGCATCTGCTATACTTCTGCTATATTCCCAGAGTGGGTCCAAAATTCCATCTCTCAAATGGTTTTTAACCCTCTGTAATTTTTTCAAGTCATGCTTCCCTGTCCTCCTATTACTTTCAGTCTTGTGTTAAATCTTAAACCTGAGCTTGGATGTTACCATCGGTTGCATCCATTTGCCAACTATGAGAACAGTTTGTAAATAGCTTTTCAGGGATACCTTTTCAGCGATACACTGTCAACGTCGTGAATATGTTTGCATGACCTCTGCAATTCGGCACTCCAATCAAGTTATGTCATATTTAATTATATAGCACTTTATACAATAGATTGCTTTAAGTCAGCAGCTTTACACTATTAAACATGAAAAACTGTTAAACATGAAAAACAACAATATAACATAAAGGTTATTAGTTATGGAAGGGGGAACTCATGCTTGAGTTCATTTAACAGTCCAGCATCCTTCATAGAGAGCCTTAATAAGTGAGGTTGAGGATGCTCCCTTTTTTGTAAGACAGTCTGCAAGTTGATCTTTTGTTTCCGACCATAACACTTGATCAACCCTCTTAGTTTCGATCAGTTCTTTTATCGAACTTTCCAAACGCAGTCTTTTCTCAGCAACCAACTTAGTAGACTTCAGTACATCAACAAGAGAGAAATTATCGGTGACAGATTATGGGTACAGGAGAAACAGTACAACCAGCATTCAGTTCAGAGTTGACAAAAAATAGCATTATCAATCCTCTCAGACATAGCATTTCATCTGCAAGAGTGCTTCTGACAACTCTCTTAATTCTCTTAGATTGCCATGAAATAGGAGAGAACTGCCCATTTTCACCCATCAAAACGATGAAGTACCCACCTTGAGTACCCCCATCTGAAAGATTTGCAAACGATGCATCAGTGAATGTTACCATCTTTAAATTACTGTCTTTCCCAAGCTGTTGAAAATTCAACTGAACTGACTTGGTCTTGAGTTTACAGACTACCCTGTTAGCTTCATTAATGTTCTGTACTGTAGTTAGTTTGAGACAAGATGCCAAATTACTTGCATCAAACATGACATCAGGCCTGCTCTGTCTCGCAAACCACAGAAGTTGACCTATCTTTGACCTAAGCTGTTCTCTCTCCTCTTCCATGAGAGGTGAAACGGACTCTGTTGCTCGTGAAGGCGTGATATGTATGGGCTGTAGGTGCTGAATCTATGTCATTTGGTGTATTTGTACCTTCTTGCTCAGTCACAAAATCCACTCCCAGTGTTCAGTCGTTATTCTGACACAATTGTCATACCCAAGCATTTTATACTGCCCACAAGTCTGCCAGTATTTGCATACTTTGACAATTTGCCTGCTGTTCCAACCTCCAAAAGTGGAGTTGCAGCGTTGCAACACAATGTCTCGTTCCCACCTCTCAGGGAATCGATATTACGATAATAACCGGAGACGTTTTCTTGTATTGCAGGTTAAAATCTATCTCGCTGGGTCAGGGTCAGGGTCCTATAGCAGAGAAGCTGATTATGGAAGCTCTGAAGATTGGTGACTGGATCTTTCTTCAAAACTGCCACCTTGCTGTGTCTTGGATGCTTGCAATGGAGGAGCTCATCAAAACCTTCACTGAACCTGGTTAGTTTGTGTATGAGTGAGGTTTTGCATTAGAACCTTGTCCTTAAAGACTGGGATCTTCACCATTGATCCCTACAGTCCCCAGAGGTAATTTAATGTGTAATATCAATATTATTTGTGTAAAAAACAAAACAAACGAAAAGCCAAACCTAAAGTTTAAAAGCTGAAGGTTAACAAGCTGAAGGTTAACTACACAACAAGAAGAGAATCTTTGCTTCATAACGAAAAATCTTTCGTGCCTGTGTGACACGTATTTACTTAGTTACAGTTCATTTTCTGACGTTTCAGAACGAACTTCACTGACAGACAGAAGGCGAAATTCGCAGCATGTTTATTTTTCTTTATTTGACAAAAAGCAGAACACTTTGTTTTTATTGTGAGTATCCACAACAAAAGACACAGGATCTAATGATATACAACACTTACATGCAGGGCCTGAAGTTAATTTTTTCGGCCACCGGCCACTGTGGCAGGTGGATTTAAAAATTCACCTGCCAAAGAGACTTTTTACCAGCCATTTTTTTTTTTTGCCTCATAAACGTAAAAAAAACAACAACAGGAATTTCACAATATTGTTCTTTAACTTGTAAGAATACACATTTAAGTGCTGTCAAGTAATAATAACTCTAATAACATACATTTAAAAAAAAAATCTTTTTATTCCTTGATTTTGACAGACACACACACACACAACATATATAGTATAGGCTATAATATATACTCAACAGATAGACCTACCGCAGCTCGTAAACAAATCACACGCGGCTGTGTTGATGGCGGATTTAGTCACGTAGGTCTTACTCTTAACAGCTTTTAGTTACAGCGTTCAGGAACGGTTAAATATGAACTAAATTGATACTGTTATTACTGATAAAATTACCGGGTACCGGACATTTTCTCACCGGTTCCCAACTCCCAACATGCACATTGCACACGCACACACATCTGTGCAACTGTCATTGTACTTTAACCTACAACAGCGACGCGTTACATTATCTCATCCCATCTCACCAACAGTTTAATACTCGCACACGTAGTCAGAAAAAGAGCCTCATCTTCTTTCTGATCGCATGAACGTTACGAAACAACAGTCGCTGTCATAAATCAGCCGCTCACGAACCTTGCCATTGCCGCCGATTGTTCACTTTGTATTAAAATGTCTTCTTTACTTTTCTTTTTCTCATCCTCATCTTTTTGTTGGCTGTTTTGTTTCAGCTGGCCTCTTTACCCCAGTAATGTGCCGCCACATTTTAGCTAAAGTCAAACGCAATAGCGGACTTCGTTGAAATGTAAAAATCCTATGAATCACTCACAATTCTCATTGGCTACCTGCCAATGTGGCAGGTAGATTGACAGTGTTACCTGCCAATAGCAAAATTCACCTGCATTTGGCAGGTGGTCGGGTGTTAATTTCAGGCCCTGCTTACATGTAAGATCAAAATCAACAGAGTAATTTGAATCTCTTTTGCACTGATATGGAAAAAAGTGAGCTTGTCGTGCCGGCACGATAGCCAACCCCAAAGTATTCTCCTTTCAGGAGTTTTTTTTTTTAAGCTGCCGTCCATAGTGTTTCCTCTTTGTGGCCATCTCTGTTCGAAATCTGCAATTGTAGTTATTCGCAGAATTATCAACTTTACATGGGTTGTGCCTCGGCATGGCACAGCGCAGATGAATCCAGTGTTATGAGGAGAATGTGCGGCTGTCAATAAGAAACACACATATCTGTAATCAGATGCATTTTTAAAACTGGAATCTAATTTTTACCTTTCAAAAGCCCTTCCGCTATTTATCCTTGTTCCCTTTCAAGGGAACTTCGAGCTGCATTTAAAAGCGGAGGCAACGTTCTGCGTGATTGTGTCGTGTAGCCTCTGTACAATCAGTCCAATGAGAGAGCAGGACGTCATGTGACATCATAGACAAGGAAGCTATAGACCTTATGTAGCCCCGCCCCTTTTCAGTGCTTGTTGTCTTTTGACTTCCGGTCTGTATTTTCACAGCGATCTTGCATAGGTATGAATGAAAAAATTCCCTGTCGACATTTGTTAAGACATCTGCTTTATATCTATCTATATCTTTGAGGTGGACGGTTCGGTTCGTGCTCCCTGAGGTGCAGGTCCCGCTGTTGCTGAGGCACAGCGGCACCTTTCATCTTGGGGTTCGCACATGGATCTAGTAGCGGGGCTTGAGACGGGCCCCGCCCTTCTCAAGGGGCTGAGGCCCGGGGAGTGGAGACTTCACCCCAAGATGATGGAGCTCCTATGGGAAAACTTCAGTCAAGCTCAGGTCGATCTCTTTGCATCTCACGATACAACCCTTTGTCCACTTTGGTTCTCCCTCACGCAGCCAGCTCCTCTCAGACTGGACGCTATGGTGCAGGTGTGGCCGAGGACATTTCACCCTCGCCCGGAGTTGTGGAAACTGTGGGCTTGGCCTCTGAAGTTCCTGTCTCTCGAGTGAGGTAGTGGAGACCATCCTTCAATCCAGAGCTCCCTCCACGAGAAAACTGTATTATCTGAAATGGAAACTGTTCTCTACATGGTGTGAAGAACGTTCTTAAATCCTGTTAACTGCCCGGTTGGTTCAGTTCTCGATTTCCTACAAGACCGTTTCTTTTCTGGATTATCTCCCTCCACCTTAAAGGTGTATGTTGCGGCCATATCTGCCTTTCAATCCCCTGTGGGGGTTTCTTCTCTTGGGAGAGATCCTCTAATCACTCGTTTTCTCCGTGGATCATTGAGGCTGAGGCCTGCTTTGCACTCCAGAGCACCGGCTTGGGACCTGGCCATTTGGCTTTGGCAAGGGTTTGGCTTTGGCTCCTTTCGAGCCTTTCGATGAGGTTTCAGAAAAGTTCCTCACTCTAAAGACTCTATTTCTTCCATTAAAAGAATTGGAGATCTGTAAGCTCTGTCGGTTGCTCCTTTATGTCTGGAATTTGCACCTAGTATGGTTAAAGCATTTTTATACCCTAGGCCGGGTTACATTCCTAAGGTCCCTACTAATGTGATGGGTCCTATTGTGCTGCAGGCTTTCTGTCCTCCACCTTTTGATAACCCAAATTAGGAAAGTCTCAATCTCAATGTCCAGTTCGGGCATTGGATGCCTACGTTCACAGAGCTACCCTGTGGCTGCCCTGTGTAAGTTAGAGCAGTTGTTTGTCTGTTTTGGCTCAACCAAGAAAGGTTGCCCGGCATCGAGACAAGTGATGAGCAAGTGGATAGTTGAGGCTATCTCTATTGCTTATAATGTGGTCGGACGTTCCTCACCTATGGATGTCTGTGCCCATTCGACTAGGAGTATGGCTGCCTCTAAGGCTTTGATTTCAGGTGTTTCCCTTCAGGACGTTTGTAATGCGGCAGGTTGGTCCTCACTGCATACATTTGTCAGATTTTTTGACCAAGACCTTTCCACTCTTGGGGCTAGGTTGCTTGCTTCTTAGTGTGCGCTTGGTCTTCACACAGAACAGGCATTTCTCAGCATGGCATAGTGGGTATGGCGTTCCCACAACGTTCAAATGCAGCTCGAAGTTCCCTTTAAAAGGGAATGTCTCAGGTTACGTACTGTATGTAACCCTGGTTCCCTGAGAGGGAACGAGATGCTGCGTTTCTGTCTGCCATACTTCCTGCCTACCCTGATCGATTTGCTTCAAGCCTTTTCAGAAGCTGTCGCGGTCTGAGTTCAATGGTGCTTTATAGTTTCCTGGTCTATGACGTCACATGACGTCCTGCTCTCTCATTGGACTGATTGTACAGAGGCTTCACAACGCAATCATGCAGAGCGTTCCCACCACGTTCAAACGCAGCGTCTCATTCCCTCTCAGGGAACCAGAGTTACATACGTAACCTGAGTTTGAAGTTTGAAGTCTTTTAAAACGGGTGAATCTCCAGTTGTCACTGGTGATTGTCAAGGCAGATCTGTGACCCATCTCACCCTTTTAGTGCTTTTTTTAGTACATCAAAACTTTATGAATATCATATATGACCACTTGATATGTGGTCACTATAATTTCTCCAGAACCACTGAAACTATTACATTAGTATGATCTTCCAAATGAATATGTCAAATGAATGACTCGATTTATGAAGTAGTTTTGTGTTTATATTTGTGTCTGTGTACATGTTTGTATGGTTCAATGAAAATATTGTTATTTTTTTAAGGCATACTCACGTGTTTTGTACCTGCTTCAACCCTATTTACAGATTGTGTGTTAAACCTGTGAATCCATTGTGAAGCAAATGTTTGTTGGCCTGTTTTATGTTGTCCTGTTCTTGTATAACTTTTGCAGACACAGTTATCCACGAGGACTTCAGACTGTTCCTTAGTTCCATGCCTACCAATGTGTTTCCTGTCACTGTATTACAAAACTCTATCAAGGTAATACAAGGACACAAAGTTGCATACATACATACACTGTTAGACCTTACCAGGTTTTTTTACACTAAAATACTGGCAACACTGTTGCCAGTTATTTACTGTAGAAATGCACTAAAACTCGAGTTAACTAAAAAAATACAACTTATTAGTTTTAGTGCATTTTTGGAATGGACTAAAACTCGAGTTAACTAACTTCACTTGCAGAATCCAACTTAAAAGAATCAACTAAATAATGCATTATATAATGTGAGCAAGGTATTAATATAATTGTATAATGCATTAATAATGTGAGCAAGGTATTATTGTGAACTTATTTAATTAGAAACAACAAAAATTTACTTTTGTAAATAAAGATATTTCCACCGGATTCTGCGACTAACACAGACCGTGCCTTTTAAATAAAGCAACATGCAGCATATCATCAATGTTTGTAGATCTTCTCCTGGACTGAAGCTCAGGCTCTACTCTTCAGCACAACGGTGACCCAAAAAACAAGATTTTACAGTAAACTACTGGCAACAGTGTTGCCAGTATAAACCTGTTTTATAACTTACAGTTTATTACTGGTAGAATACATTTTGTGGGAGTGTCTTTTTATCTTACACTGTTAACCATTTCAACTCCACAGGAAAATCCACACTACAAAGAGTAAAAGTAACATTGATGCAGTGTTGCAGTGAGATAATTAAGGGAATATGTAAGTGATTGTTGAGCATGAACACCTGCTGTTAACAAGCAGAATCACTGAAGGAAAGAGGAACAACAAGAACAGAAAATAGAGAAACACAAGAACTACAACTGACTTCAGCCATTACACATTATTACACTTATTATTAACCAGTATGGCTTTATTTCTGTCATACATCTATAGAAGATGTTGTTGAGATGTTTAATTGAAAATGTTTGGTTTGAAGTTACCATTATAGAGATCAGTGTTTGCTTTAGTTGGTATGCTGACGCTGTAACACAAGATTTTCTTTTGACGCTGTGAGCTGTTTTTTTGCAAGTCACACTTGTGCAGACACACAGTTTAGTAAGGATTTATACTGTCTGTTCATTTACAAAATAATTCATTCTTACTAGGGCTGGGCGATATATCGCACGATATTGTTATGCCCATCTAATCAGTAAAGCCGGTTCCTTGATTAGTAGTAAATCACCTTCACCTGCTTTCAAATGGACGATATGAGTGTTAAATTAACCCTCAAGAGTGTTAAAGTTAATGAGATAATTAAGTGATTAATTTAGTGATGATTGAGCATTATTGAAGACACCTGATGATCACAAGCAGAATCGCTGAAGGACAAAATCACAAATTATGGAGTCACCGTTATGGAGATCAGTGTTTGCTTTAGTTGGGCTCTTGACACTTTTACTTTCACTTTAAATTTTGTGTGTCTGCTGCTATTGATTTATAGCAGTCAAAGACATCTGTGGTCTGATAGTGTTGATTATGTTGATTATGTTATGACATAATCATGCTTGATCTAAAAAATAAATTCTATTCAGGTGATTTGCTTCAGTTTGTTAGCAACGGTTTTGTGGTTGTATTGCATATCTGTATTTTTCTTATAACTTAATTTTTTTTATATACATTCTGATCAAATCACTGTCATCTTTATTTAGAAACACACATATAAATAATCGGCCTGTGTATCTCAATTGTGGTGACAAAATTAATCCTTGTTGCCACCAATCACAACTCATTAATGGCTCCCATCATGCATTGCGGTTTGAATAAATTACGATCTGAATTGTCTATGTAATTTACTTTTCCTACTTGAATATTCTACTCATCACCGTTGTTGAGAAGCATTGACTGAATCTTGAGGTCAGCCCTAATTCTTACGCATTCAGAGTTTAATCCTCAACCAAAAGTGTTACATTACCACCACCGTGAAACCACAGCAATTAATTACGACTTATTTTTTTTGAACATATCATACATAATCCAAAGCAGCGTTACAGTCTTGTAGAAACACCAAGATATCAAAATTTAGCACATTAATCTCAACAATGGTGGCAATTTTTTTTATTCATGCAGCAGCGCATGTTGGGAGTTTTATAAAATCCTGGAACCCAGCATGCACTGCTGCACGAAACTTTTGAATGTTACCGTTGTTGAGATGAATATTATAATTGTTGATGTCTGTGTGTGTCTGACTTAAGCAGGATATTATTTAAATGTTTTATATGATTACAATATTATTTAGAAGACATGATTAACCAACATATTGATTTCATGCTGTAGATTCACATATTTGTTTTATAATATTAACTTAACATAAGTTTCATATTAAATACCCATATATTCACATAGTATAAACAGGAAAGATCTGAAAATCAGACATGTCCAGAATGATCATGACATCATGACATCATCACAAAAACCAATAACACCAGATCAACTTCTTCTTGACTTTTTCTAGCTATAACAAATGTGTTTTAAAACTCACTGTTACAGCAGTCAGAGAAAGATAAATGTAAGAGGTCCAGGGATAAGAGGCCTACTAAAGCAAATACTGATCTCCATTATGGTGACAAAAAACTTTATTATTAATTAAATCTCTGTTAATTCTCAACAAGAACTTTTGTACATGTATGAAATAAATAATGTTAAACTGGTTTGTAAACTGTTTTCACACTCTGTGTTGCTGGAAGTCAGTTGTAGATCTTGTGTTTCTCTTTTTCAGTTCTTGTTTCTCTGTCCTTCAATGATTCTGCTTATCAGGTGTTCATCAGTGTCTCAATTCACTCACTTCTTTTCATTCAAGTGGACTATATTAGTGAACTAATGTAGGGAGTAGTGAATGAGGGTATAGGGGTGTGATTAGGAACACAGTCTCTGAGTGTTGACTTTGAGAGCTGTTAATTCACAGTATATTCCCGTAGGCTAGTTTTGTTTTCTACGGTATATTACTGTTTTAATGGAAAATGGTATGATAGTGTCAGAATTTGGCCTGTTGCCAGTATTTTACTGTAAAAAACCTGGTAAGGTCTAACAGTGTACATACATACATACACACACATAAAAGCTTTATAAAAAAGGGATAATAATAACTGATAGTACACTTTTTTCAGGAAGGTATGAACATGCCTTTATCTGTTTTTTTAGTTGTTGTTTTTTTGTTTGTTTTGATGGTAACACTTTACAATAAGGTTCATTAGTTACTACATTAGTTAACATTAACTAAGAATGAACAATACTTCTACAGCATTTGTTAATCTTTGTTAATGTTAATTTCAACATTTAGTAATACTTTATTAAAATCTTGTTAACATTAGTTAATGCACTGTGAACTAACATGAACAAACAATGAACAGCTGGATTTGTATTAACTAACGTTAACAAAGATGAACAAAAACAGTAACAAATATATTGCTCATGGTTAGTTCATGTTAGTTAATACATTAACTAATGTTTAATAAATGAACCTTATTGTAAAGTGTTACCGTTTTTTTTTTTTTTTTGTTTGTTTGTTTTTTCCAGAGATTAAAACGTGCATCAATGTAGAGCGACGTTTCATGCGTCAGTGGCATCCATATGCTGATGACATGCACATATTTTTGCCTTTACACATCATTCATCCTTCCAGGACTTGCATGCTGCATCTGCATGTATATGAAATTTAAATTTTAGTCACACTAATGCAGTCACACACTCCTGCAAGAAGATGATAACACTTCACAAGAAGGAGTACTTTCATATTTTATTCTTTATCTAATACGTTAACACCCCTGTGCTAACGTCCCTATCAGTTAAACCCCAGCTTTACTCAAATCACTGGAAACAATAGTAGTTTATAAGACCATAAACAATATTTAGTTATAATGAAAGTGCAGTTACATGGATGTCTTTTAGTGGTCAGACTGTTTAGAGTTTTTAATTTAGTTTATTAATTTTAGCAGTTCTATTTTGTCTTTGGCTCAAATTTTTGTTTTGTTGCTAAAATGTTTGTGTTGCCAGGAAACTAATGAGCCTTTGTTAATTTAATGGTAGGTTACTAACGAGCCCCCAAAGGGTCTCCGTGCAAATGTGAGACGTGCCTTTACTGAGATCAGCAGTACGTTCTTTGAGGAACACATCCTTGGCAGGAAATGGAGGAAGATCATTTTTGGAGTGTGTTTTTTCCACGCCATCATTCAGGTCAGGGCTTAAGAGTTGAAAATTCTGTTTCTATTCAATTTGAAGCCTCAAGAGATTGTACATTTAAAAGCATGAATTAAGTTTTTATGATTAAATGAAAATTATTAGATAGAGTGTTCTTTTATTTTTTTTCAAGGTCTAGATTTAAAATTCTTAATATGTTGATATTTGTAAATATAGTATTTTCATACCCTACACGTTTATAGGGCAGATTTATTATAGATTCATATGTTCGAGGTTGGTAAAAGTGTTTTTTGATGTTATTCTCATTAAGGTTTTTTTAAATCAAATATACAGTAAAAAACATTAATGTTGTGAAGTAATATTACAATTATATATTAATATTATATTACTTATATATTTTATTATATTTTGATGTCTAAGCTGAATTTTCAGTAGCCATTACTTGTCTGTCTTGATCATTCACATGATCTTTTAGAAATCATACTAATATCATTCTAATTAGTAAGATTAAATATTCTTTTAAAAGTTAAAAATGGTTATGTTGCTTAATATTTTTTGTGGAAACTGACACTTTTCAAGATAGAAAAAAATCTTGAAATCATTTGTTAAATTTTACTATAATCTAGGTAACAAATGTTCGTAACACTTTCTATGAAGACCTTGCTTATTAAATAAGTATAATTCATTATAAGTATTTCTAATTTATAAATATATTTAAGATCATACTGCATTACAAGACCAGTTATAGTTACAATTATAATATTTTTATAATTACTTTTAATTCATGCATTTTCTTTTTCAATGGACATTTCAATATTCCATTATCGGCTGGGCTGATATTTAGTGCGCATTTTCATAATCAATTATATACAGTACTTATTTATAATTATTAATTAGACGGTCGTATGGTTCCATGAATGTATTTATAAAGAGGCAATCTGCATTGCTATATATTGTTTTTATATTATGACATTTTATTAATTCAGATTTATTTCTGTCAAATAAGTGAATATATTGTTATTAATAGCTGTATTGTGTTCTTAAAAATACATATTATGAGTGATAATACAGTTATTAACATCCACAAATGCATAATTGGTGGCTTTAAGTAAAGTGAAAACATAAGATGCAATTTTACTAAAGCAAATGTTTATAAATCATGAAGATTTGCTCATTATACATTTAAATTGTTTACTTGTAAATGTAACTAATGAACATGACTTCCTGTAATAATTTAATGGGGAAAAAACAGAAACCATTAATACAAACAGTTGAAAAAAAAAAGAAGTTTATGTTGCATACTAGCATGAATTACCATTCATGTCCTGTAATGCGAACATTAGCCATTCAAAACATAATTGATTACTAACTGGAACAGCAAACAAGTTTCTCTGGACCTATTTTATATTTGATCATTTATAAATCAGTGTATTAGCATGCACATTGAAAAAGCAAATACATGACTTATAAGTAATTATAAAAATAATTGCAGTATATAATGCAGTATAGGTCTTTATAAATATATTTATAGAATGGTAATACATATAATTAATTATAGCCCCTTTAATACTTATTTTTAAGCATGGTCTTCATTAAAAGTGTTACCCAAATGTTAATTTTTTTTTAATCCAAATTAAGCCAATTATTTGCAGTACAATAGATGTTCAGGATGGCTTTACTTATTCACATCCTCTAATTCATTCTCTTCTGTGTCTATATGTAATGTCCTTTGTGTGTGTATGCATTCATGTGTGTATAGGAGAGGAAGAAATTTGGTCCTCTGGGCTGGAACATCCGTTATGAATTCAATGACAGCGACAGAGAGTGTGCTCTTCTCAACCAAAACCTCTATTGCCAGACAGGACATATACCCTGGGATGCTCTTATATATATCACAGGTATATGTGTGTGCTTATTGTAGAAGTTTTTATAGCATCAGTCGTTAGCCCCTTTCACACAGCAATCCCGTAAAAATCACCGTAAAATTACCAGAATAATGTTTCCGATAAAATACACATACTGGTAAACTGTGATGTCAATCATCGAAAATGATCTTTAAACACTGATCCTTTATCCACCTAGATGAGAAGCGCTTTAGTTTCACTGCATTCTGAACTTTTCAATGCTCATACCGGTAATACCAACCCGATCTCACGACCAAGTCGTACGAATTCGACGATTGATTAAAAAGTGGCTAATTCGTAACAATTCATACGACCTCACACGTACGAATTAATACGATTTTGCTAAATCGTACATATTTTACGAATTGGCCAATTCGTATGAATTCGTACGAATGACCTACCCCTGACCCCGCCCCTAAACCTAACCATCACGTGGGTTTAGACAAATCGTAGGAATTAGTACGAGTGAGGTCGTACGAATTAGTACGAATTAGCCACTTTTTAATCATGCGTCAAATTCGTACGAATTGGTCGTGAGATAGTGTTGGTAATACCAGTACCGGTAAAATGTTTTTGTTTCTATGTGTTTGTCTGTTAAATATATTAAATAAATATGAATATTTGTGTCATATTATTGACATTTTTCAAAAAATCCTTTTCTTTCACAAAAACTTCCAAAATGTTTTAGAATTGTTGCAAATGCATTTCTCATATGTAGGCATCATTTTACAGACCATCAGCTGGAGACAATAAATGTCATTAAATTAGGTGCAGCTGATGGTGTGTGAGAGAGTGTTCCAGTAATTTTGTTATGAGAGGCTCTGGGAAAAGACTCATTAAGGAAGCTTCGCACAATGTCAAATTGTCTCATTAATTTTTGGCAAGG
Source organism: Pimephales promelas (assembly GCF_016745375.1). The sequence goes on from NW_024121100.1 coordinate 16,277,891, forward strand.
TGTCAGTCAGTCATGCAACTAATTGAAATGTGGTATGTTTGTTTTATTGTCTCTCTAGGTGAGATTACATATGGAGGCAGGGTGACGGATGCCTGGGATCAGCGATGCTTGCGCACCATACTCAAGAGTTTCTTCTCCCCAGCCACATTAGAGGACGGCTATACCTACTCTAAATCAGGTATACACATACTTTAATAAATGGGGAAATTCCATAGACTTATGCTATTTTATATACAGCTAGTTCTAAATACTATAATCTTACCCTAATCTCAACAAAAAACAGAAAACATTCCGAATTTTTACAATAATAATAATAAAAAAAAGACTTTGTCCCCAATGAAGGTTTTGTCAGATTTAGCTCACTTCTGTGTACAAATTTGCCCCCAAAATATGGTTAAGTAGGTACACACACACACTATTAATTGGTAAATAATACAGATAATATAGATTCAGCTTCACTCTTTAAATACCATCTGGTATTCATACTTGCAAATTACATAAATTAAAGATGGAGTGTGTATTTTTCCAACGCTGAAATACATTGTACTGTCCCAGTTTTAATGTGCAGAGACAACTATAATCACAAGTACTGGTATATTGACTTCCCCAATGGTCACCTTTGGTAAAATGGACTTTTAAGATATTTCAGTTAAATGTTACTGGCTAGGTAGGGCAGGCGGGGCAGAATAAATGCCTTACGTTCAAGCGCACACATAACGCTTGCCATCTTTTACTTGCCCCGGGAGTTTCCACAAATATCTCTGTTTTATACATCCATGGGCTAATGTAAAAACAAATACATATGACATCTTATGTAAAACAGTGTTTCGGTTGAAAAGCATCTCTCCTGACGCACCTAACATTGTGATGGGAGAAAAAAAAACACAGAGAAAAGATTCATTTCTGTGTGGTCTGATGACTCAGTTCAAGACCTAATGGGATGCTTTGAATGTACTGACTGATAATTGTTTAAATCCATATGCACTGATTAAGATGATCTTACAGAGACTGTGACTAATTATATTTTGTGAAGATTTGGTCTTTCAAAAGAAACCTTGTATAGTATTTCCGAATAGCAAGCCTTGAGTCACTAAACAGAAGACAAAAAGTATTACTTTAGGACGGAAACTCGATTACAAATTACGTAGATGATTTTAACTCATTTTATGCACGTTTTGATACTCATGATTTTACATCTGAATTGTCGGATTATTGTGGGAAATCAGTGACTCTAAATTTGAACTTTAAATTTGCAGAGCTGATATACGTAGTTGTTTTGTTCAGGTTAAGGTTAGGAAGAGTCCAGGCCCCGATTACATTGGTGGAAGACTGTTGAGGAACTGTGCAGAGCAGTTTTTAGAGATTTATTTACCACCTGAAGAGGTGCTTTTCTATGGCGAGCAACTTCTTTTATGTTGGGCTTGTTCCAACGGTGACAAGCAACGGTCTGAAGACAAATTATTCAATGTAATTGCCGTTCGATGTATTTGATGATAAACTAAAATTCGAGGCAAACACCGACATTATTAGAGGGAAAGCTCTTTAGCTTATGTATTTTCTGAGGAAACTTTGAGCTTTTAATTTGAGTGTTTCTTTTATGAAAATCAGTTATACCTGATTTAGTGAAACAATCTCAAGTTTTTCCATTATTTGTTGGTATGGCAACTTATCTTAATGTAAAGAATATGAGTAAGTTGAGTAATATAGTTACAATGTTCAGCAAAATAGTGGGGACTAACTTAAAGACTATCACACAAATTTATGAACGTAGGGTGACTAGGAAGGGCCGGTTAGTCCTTTCCGATGTCACCCATCCATTTTGTACTGAATTTCACCTGCTTCCTTCAGGCCGGTGATTTAATTTCCCTTAGAATTCCTTTATTCCTGCTGCAATCATGTTTTTAAGTGACTTATTATTAGGGTTGGGTATCGTTTGAATTTGAACGATTCTGATTCCGATTGCGATTCCTTGTTTCGATTCCGGTTCCTAACGATTCTCGATTCCGATTCTTTTAAGAGGCAGGGTCAAAAAAGTTTAGCAACGGCCTTTCTGAAGGAAATAATCCTTTCTGAAAGAAATACTCCTTCTGTAAAAATACTCCTTTTGTCACAAATTTTGCATTTTGCCGAGATTTCGTTATTTTTAGAAAAGTGAAGCCACACTTTGGATCGCCAGGTACTCATGTTCGACTCGCGTGGTTATGCCAACACTTCCGGTAGACGCTTCTTCGTTGGTGTTGTTCAGCGGTTTCTTCTTCCGCTCGGTGGACTGTGAATATCGAAACTAGGAATCGAAATTTTAACTTTTGAACGATTCCGGGAAAAACGAAAAGTTAGTCTCGGTTCCAATCGATACTCGATTCTCGATACCCAAACCTACTTATTATAAATGTGTGTTATTTCGTTTGTGTTGTGTTGCTGTTTGTGTATGTTCTGTATACTGCTATCTACATAAAAATGCGTTCTAGGACAAAGTTAAAGTTAAATTTGCGTACTGAGAGTGGAAAAGCATGATGGGAGGGGGGAGTGTTACGTTTGTGAAACCTTTTTATATGTTTTGTTTAGTTCCACTACACTTTATTACAGACATCATATTAGTGCCAGTAGATCATTACACACTTAAACTTTAAATAACAAAGGCTCTCTTTTCTTTTGTGTAGGGATATATTTTGCTCCTGATTCAGACAGCTTGACTGAGTATAAGAATTATATTGATGATCTGCCTCTTATTGATGATCCAGAGGTCTTTGGCATGCATGAAAACGCTAATCTGGCCTTCCAGGTAACTCTCACCTCTTCTTGCTATACGCAAAAGAACAAAAAATCTTGGGATGAGGAGCACATCTTTAGATAAAGAGCACCTGCTACTTGACATATAGCTAACACATATGGGTCTTCTTTCCATCTTTGAAAACAGAGGCAGGAGACAATGACACTAATCTGCACCATTCTGGAAGTCCAACCCCGCTCCTCAGCAGCTGGTGGAGGGAAGAGCAATGATGAGGTGGTCCATGAGCTGGCTGACACCATCTTAGCAAAGATCCCTGGTCAGTCTCAAACCCCTGTTACTCCCTGCACACAAGTCTACTGTAACTGCATCGGTTTTATAATGAGATTTTTTTTAACTGCCAATGTGTGTTTCTCTGTGGATGATGTGTGTACATCTGAGCAGAGAAATTAGATATGGATGCAGCAGTGGAGAGTCTGTTCTTGCAAGATTCAAATGGTAGAGTTAACTCCCTAACCACTGTGCTTGGTCAGGAAGTAGACCGCTTTAACTTCCTGTTGCGTGTGCTGAAGGTAAGAGACCATTTTTTTTTTTATTGTAAACTACACATGATGAATTGATTACAGCTGCTAATCAAACAAGAATGAATTAATGATCACACTAATTACCCCAATCTTAATTTTTTTTGTGTGTGTGTGTGTGTGCATGCATTTTCTGCAGACTTCATTATGTACTCTGCAGAAGGCAATAGCTGGTCTAGTGGTGATGTCAGAAGACATTGAGAAGATTTATAACAGTTTTCTGAATAACCAAGTTCCTGTTCAGTGGTGTAATGCTGCTTACCCATCTCTCAAACCTCTCGGCAGCTGGGTTAGAGATCTCACCCTGCGCACAGCATTTGTAGAGGTATGTCTATGTCACTACCATTTCCCATTAATTACCTAGATGTGGCAGCTCACTCATTTATCCGGCCACAGTTTCATCAAGAACAGAAAATATTTGAGACTTTTCATAACAACATAAAAGATGTCTAAAACATGAAGAATTTTGTGCAAAAAATGTACAGAACTGCACTTGATTTGTAATGAGAAGCATTTATAAACTAAACACAGGTCTCCTACAGTTTTTCCAACACATAACAATATCAAGGTTTTAACTCTTGCAAAAGAAGAAATAAAAAAATAAGCTTTGTAATTTTACTTATGTAGTTTATATAATAATAAGTAAAATATATAATCATTGTATATAATTATTTTTAAATGTCATTTTTATTTTTAATGTGCAGTTATATTACAATAATATTATATTTCTGTTTTAGAATTATTATTATGATAATTATTATTATTATTATTATATATTAAAATTGTTTAGCTTCCTACATTTTGAGTGTACTGCCTTGCCTTGCCTACTTTAAAGTCCAGGTACAAATCAAGTCAATGCAATTTGCATGGCATTTGAAATGCATCGTGCATTTTAATACATGGCTCACAGGCTTTCTCTGTAAATATGTACTATCGTATTTCAGAAAGTCACGGCCTTAAAAATAGTCTTAGGTTTAAGACTCCACTCACATGCATATGTGCACACACACACACACACTTTTTTTTCTCTGTATTCAGGAGGTTCACTCTCATTGTACATGTACAATTTCCTCAGGGTTGGGGATTCCAGCAAAGGCCAGTGATATATGAGCTGTGTGCTGTTGTTATTATAGTTCAAGAATGGAGCCAGAGGGGCTCACAGCCATTCTGAACCACACTCAAAGAGGCTACATAAACAACTACAATTTCTTTAGTGTATATCCTCGCCTCACTGTCTGGCACTTGCATATGGTGATTGCGTTGCACGGGTTGATGGGCACACCAAACTGTTATCTCTGACTGGATGTGCTGTTCCGTGTGGCTGGTCTGAGTGCTCTGTTATATAACACACAGTCACACACGATAAGCTCATGCTAATATGGATGAATTTCAGAAAAAAAATTGTGTTTCTGAACTCGACAAACAGGCTCAGCATATTTCAATGGACCAGTTAAAATTTCAGCAGTGAAGTGAGAAATTTTCCTCTACATCAGCATGAATAGACTGAGGTACACTGCATAATTTAAGCCCACCATCATAAATGAGAGAGAAAACTTAAAGGGATATGAAGAAACTCATACAGGTTTGGAACAACTTGAAGGCGAGCAAATGATGACAGAATTATTATTTTTTGGGTGAATTATCCCTTTAATTACCCATTGCTGTTATTCTCCTCAGAAATATATAGTTCTTACAAAAATGTAAATTCTGTCATCCTTTTCTCACTGTCATTTTGTTCCAAACACATACACTACCAAGTTTTTTTGTTTGTTTTTTTTTGTCTATAATAGTCACTAAGCCTGCATTCATTTGACCAAAAACAGTAATATTTTGATATTTATATTTTTGTGGACACTGATAATTTTTTTTTCAAAGGTTCTTTGATAAAAAAAGAATAGCATTTATTTAAAGCAGAAACAATTTGTAACATTATAAATGACTTTACTGTCACTTTTGCTAAATAATCATTAATTTAAATGTTTTTTTTTTTTTTTTAAATATATATTTTGAAACCTAAACTTTTTGAATGGTTGTGTACAATTTCTTTTCATTTGTGGAACAAATTTTCCACATAATGGATATACATGGGAAATGGCACTGTCAAAAAGGACAATAAGTAAACGTGCTATTCTATACTTGTGCTGTACTAAAATGCCTTCCAGAATGATATGATGAAAAGCAGGGGGAGGAGGAGGTAAAGAAGAACATGCATGCACACATCTATCATTGAAATTCTTGTCTAATTTCTTGTGAAGCCAGAAGTTTAAATGTTTGGAGGGTGAATGAGATTTGAGAGCTAAGCCAGAAGGCAAGATTTTCACTGAATAAATTAAATTTTAATTTTTTGGCACACAAAACTTTTTTTTGAGAGGAAATGAGGTGAACCATTTCTCTACAAAAAGACTATGACACACTAATATAAGCATTTATTATTTATTAGCTTATATTCTGATATCATCTCCCAGCTATATGATTTGAGGGTCTTTTTTTAAGGTTATGTAGTTTTCCATCAACTAGAACCTTAAACCCACTAGTTACTATTTTTTTCACATGCTCTGAAATAGAAATGATCCAAAACTGTTGGAAAATATTTGTTGTTGTTTTCCTTTGAATGACCTTTGTTCTTTCCATTTTGAATTCATAAGATTGTAAAGTACCATTGGTTGTGTGTGTGTTTGTGTAAACAGAGTTGGGTCACAAGGGGTCAGCCCAAGTCTTTTTGGATTTCTGGTTTATTTTTCCCTCAAGGATTCCTCACAGGTAAAGAAAAAAGTTTTAGGCTTTTAGCCTAAACAGATTTAGGCCCTAAAAATAGGTTCAATCAATGTCATTTGAAACACCTTTGTTTAATAAAGAGTTGTTTCTGTCTCACAGGTGCACTGCAGAATCATGCACGTAAATACAACCTGCCCATTGATGAGCTGAATTTTCGTTTCAACGTGGTACCAGTGTACCGAGACCAGACTCTTGTCACTGAAGCTTTGAAAAGCCTTGAGCCAGGGAAGGAACTTGACATGGACAAGGAGGTCAGCTTGGAAACAAGCAGGAATACTTGCAGAGATGTTTTAACATATATTTTTACTACAAAAATTTTAGATATACTGTAAACATGAACATCCCATGATCATCCCATGATTTCACTGAGGTCCTTTTTTAGGCACAAATAACAGTAATAATTTACTTTTTAATGATTTTCCTCTTTGAATTACACTGCAGTTTAGATGTTTGGGTTAGGCTTAAGCTCACTAAGACTGCATTTATTTGATCAAAAATAAATAAATAATTGTAATATTGTAAAATATAATGTTTTTTTTTTTCAGGATTATTTGATATATGGAAAGTTCAAAAATATCAGCATTTATCTGAAATAGAAATTCCATCACTAATGTCTCTACTTTCACTTTTGATGAATTTAATACATCCTTGTGGAACAAAAGTATTAATGGCTTTCAGAAAAACACAGAATAGGTGTTGTCCTATATTTCGAAGGACATTTCGAAGTGCATTTTAGTTGTATAAAAAGCTCAAGAGAAAAATGTTGTCATGGTTAAATCTCACATCTTTGTGATGTTGTCAATATGTTATGGTCTGCCTTTGTAGCTTCCCTCCATGGAAGATGGTGTGTTGGTTCATGGGATGTACATGGATGCTTGTCGCTGGGATGACATAAACATGGTTATTGAAGACGCACTGCCAAGGGTGATGAACTCCGTGCTGCCTGTGGTGCATTTTGAACCTCAGCAAAACTATGTTCCTGAGTCCACCTTCTACGAGGCACCACTGTACAAGACCTCTGCTCGTGCTGGAACTCTTTCAACCACAGGTCAGTTTATGAGTCTTGTGAAGTTTAAATTGTTATCCTGTTCCTGCCACAGAGTAAAATAAAAGTTAGTTGTAACTTTAAATCCACAATTAAATTTGTATTATTATTCTTATTATATTATTATTATTATTATTATAGGCAGAAACATTCATCCATATATTTACCTCCAGTAGGCTATATATTAAAAAAAATGCTTAAAAAATCTACTGTTTAAACCATTAGCATCAGATTTTAGCTTTGAAGTGTTATCTTATTTATGAAATTTTTACTTTTTTCTTTTATTAAATTGATTGTTTTTGTTCTGTCCATTAGGACACTCCACAAATTTTGTGGTAACTGTGATGTTGCCATCCAATCGGCCCAGTGACTACTGGATCTCAAAAGCCTCTGCACTGCTCTGCCAACTCAATGAATAAGCAAAGCTTTAATTCGCAACTTTAGATCATTTCTCAACAGAGATTTTAGTGTTTTTGAGCACAAGTAACAGTAAAGAATAATAATAAAAAAAAAACATTAAACATTAAAAATGAATTATAAATCAAAATGACCTGTAATGTTGATTTTACTTTTCCCTTCCCCTCTAAAATGAATAAATGCACCTACAATGCATGTAAACTAGTAGATATACTAGTTGTAAATGAAACTAGGTAAACATAACACAGCCACATACAGAATATACAGAAAGTGTGAATTAAATGCCAAGAAGTACTTATGCAAAATACATGGATTCACCTACAACTTTAAATTGTTTTATTTATTTTTTAATTAATATTTTCTAACAAAATTACTTGTATTCACAGTGTTAACATAGTATTTTTACATAATACAACAGAGCATAGGGTCTGAATGAAGTGACAAAATAATGACACTCTGATTATGTGGACAAACTGGACACAAGTGAGAGATTTGAACACACTAATAAGCGTAATATTTATTTATACAAAAATGTCAAAATGATGACAGTTACATAGCTTATTTAATTCTACTGTTAACATAGGTTATTGTTGCTTTGATGAAGAAAACGTTTGCTAAAATTGACAAATTTTGTTACAGTTCAGTGATAACTTTTCATTCTAACAATATTAAATGATTTCAAAAATATTACTAAAGGCAAGAAATGAAAAGAAACATATTTCCCAAAGCGATTATGGGATTGGTTGTTTATATTTCACATAACACTTTGACACTATGTCTGTGAAGTTTGTCACACTGAGAACACATCTTTACATAAACCAACCCTCAAGTGCTCAGTCCAAATACAGTATATAAAGACGTACAATATCACCCAAACAGCTTGTCCAAGGGTCTGTATGTTTGTTCGGAAAGTTCAAAAATACACAACTTTGACAAGTTTTTTTTAATCTTAAATATTGTAACAATAGTTCAACGTTGACCTCAGAACGATGAGAAGAGGAAGGACTCAATCACGTGTTTTTTAATTTTATTTTTTACATCTTTAAAAACAAAAAAAGAAAAGAAAAGAAAATGCAACTCTATTGTAATTATGTGAAGTCTTTCGAGACTGCCTCAATGAAGTTTGGCGCGGCCATGAGAATGGTAAAGGTGCAGATGATGGAGAAAAGTGAAAACGCCACCAGACAGAGCCGATCCACGACTGCTGCCGCAAATTTCCACTCGCTGCAGATTGCCTCTGCCTCATCCTGGTCCCGGAATCGCTGAGCGATGTACATCACTTCCGCCAGGATGTGATGGATCTCCTGTTCGCCTGAAAACACCCTCGCTGCCTCCCGCTGTTCTTCGTTTGGTGACCCGCCGACTCGACCAACGCTGCAAGACATGCCGGAGTCGCTGCTGGGTGGGCAGCAAGCGCTGTCAATGGCGTGGTAGCCGAAGTACAGGTTCATGTGACCGTTGGTGGTTGAGTTGGTAGAGGACGGCTGACCAGGCATTACCCCCATCTGAATGCTGCTGGCGCTGGCATGGTGCGCTGGAGAGGGGTCATATTTGTTGTTCCGTTCCTTGCCCGGCTTCTTCATGCGCAAGAACCAGGCGCACCAGTTGAGCAGGATCACGCGCACCTAAGAAGAACAAGAAGAATCTGCTAAAGATGAAGCACTCAGATGTGTGAACAAGACATTCCTCTCTTTATTATGATGATATGCTGTATGAAATCAGTATATTTCATTAGATTATAGGGGAAAGTGTCCACTAAAGGATTTGTGTGTTTAAAAATTCAGATGCTTCAAGCAGCAGGTGCGTCCCACTGGACATGAACCAAATAAGAAACATCAGACAGCTTTTCTTCTCATAAGAGTAGCTGAGGATACATTAAAGTTTAATACAAATAGACCTCATTACCTCTCCTGTGGGAGACCAGAATGCCAATTGGACTAGAGTCATTCTACAACTCGCCCACGTATTGTGTATATTCAGATTTTTGAAGCAGATTTTTGAAGCAATTTTTTCATTTGGATTGTTTGTGAATGCAGCAATAGTTGCTTGAACAGAAAGCAAGCTTATTTAACTTATTTTAAGTTAGTTTTTAAGTCCTGATAGTTTGTATTGTTCCAAAGTAAAAAAAAAAAAAAAATGTGAAGAGATTTAATGACTTTAGGGTGGATGAAAAAGCCTAAAGGAATTTTGTACAGATTTTTGCCCCAATTTGCTGTCTGGAAGTGTCCGCGCTAGTTGATGAAATTCAAAGCTCGTCTGTAGAATTTGGGCCGTCGCTGTTGACGGATTTCTCAGAAAATCATGTTGTGTAAGATGGGCAGACTCGGACACAGACTGTTTTTTTTATCTTCAGACTTTGATTACGTCTACTCATACAATTAGCTCAAAACATGTCTTCTAACATCTTCTAACATGTATTGTTCTCATCTGTCAGGAGTTCATGTCCTGAGTGACTTGAACGTCTAGCAGTTTGTGATCCTCAAAAGTTGTAAGATGCTCAGTTGTTCCTCTATTTACAAAGTCTGTAATTGTATGATGCCTAGCGTAAAATCTGTTCAAATTTTAATACTTGTGCAATGTACAGTATTCCAGCTCACTTCACAACAGCTCCAGTTGTGTGGAGTGAGTTGACGTTGCCAATACGTTTACATTTATTCATTTAGCTTACGCATTTATCCAAAGCGACTTACAATTGCTATATATGTCAGAGGTTGCACGCCTCTGGAGCAACTGGGGGTTAAAGGGTTAGTTCACCCAAAAATTCTGTCAGTATTTACTCACCCTCATGTTGTTCCAAACCTCTATGTGTTTATTTGTTCTGCTGAACACAAAGGATGATATTTGGAAGAATGTTTTAATCAAACAGATCTCATTCCCCATTGACTGTAGTCAATGGGGAATGAGATCTGTTTGATTAAAACATTCTTCCAAATATCTTCCTTTGGAACAACATGAGGGTGAGTAAATACTGACAGAATTTTTGGGTGAACTAACCCTTTAAGTATCATGTTCAGGGACACAATGGTGTCTCACAGTGGATTCGAACCCAGGTCTCTCACACCAGAGGCATGTGTCTTATCCACTGTGCGTGCCATCACCACCCATCAATACATTCTCTGTGGGAGTTGAGAAACACACTCACCCATTAAACGGTGGGAATGACAGAAGAGCATCAAAAAAGTTGAGGAATACTCAACTTTGTGCAAAAGTTTGCAAAATAAACTATTTATATGAGGTGAAAATGCCACTTACTTTGATGTTTATGAGTTCATTCCATTTTTTCTAACTGTGAAATTTGTTTTTAATTTTTGTTTAAAAATCCAAAACACTGCAGCAGAATGTCAAAAGCACATGGTCTCAATAAGTTATTTTAAAAGTTTAACTTCTTAACACGGTGTCTTATATTCCTATTTAAAACCATCTGGGATTGCGGAGCGAGGCAAAGAAGATGGAATTAAAATCATTTGAACACTGAAAGGGATAGATGCAAGCTGAATATGACTTCCTCCATGACTTCATCTTGGTGTGAAGTTCAGGAATAAATGGAAGGCTCATTGGAGCGGGGCAGTTATGACCTGACAGGAACCGCTTGTTAAGTCTGCCACAAGCAACTTCCTGTCTTTCGGACTGGCAGACTGAGTGGGCTCACTACAAGTGATATCCTCGCCCACCTCAACCACATCCATCTCATCCTGGCTGGATGGTGCCAGAAACATGCTATCTGCTGGATCAGAAGATTTAAGAGACTGTACAGTACATCCTGATCCAGCAGATCAATCAAGCCAGTGACTGAGGAATCCAAGAGCCATACCTTTCTCAAACTCCTCAGCCAACTCGACCTAAAATCCCCACAACTTCAGTCTCTGCTGTGCCACAGCTACAACGGAGCACGTCTCTCGTAAATTGTAGCTGAGCTTACTCAATGTGATTTTTTTTTTCTTAATGGTCACATTCAGATCCCTTGAGAACCAAATGTGCATGCTCCTCACCCAAACACATAATGCATATAGTGTGTCCTTATGTGTCAAAATATGTGGTAATACAAAAACGGCTCCTAAAGACAAAAAAAAGCTGATGACGTGCATCACATGCGCCCTCTTTTTCTCACGGACGCTCCGGTAATGATGTCACGGAATGTCATCGGGCAATAAAAGTGTTGCGTTTACACAGTTGCTTCAGACCTTGGTCATGCTGATGATGCAGTGTTGAGGTCCACTTTGAAAGGGAACTACTAAGAGTTTTCACTCACCCATCTTGGCATCTTTCCCCCTTGTGGATCATGATGATGAAACTGCAGAACGAGGACAGTGACAACAACTGACAAGCCCACAATCATCATGGTGCTGGCGAAGTACTGAGCTACAGAGCCAAAGAAGACACAACCGTTTAAATCGGCAAGATACTGTCTAAAACAACATCAACGAAGAAGTAGTCCTTCATGAGATTCAGTTCAATTTCCAATTTGAATGAAGCCCTTAACTTGCCTATGAGAGGAACAGAGTCAGAGGTGGCCGGCATGATCTCAGCCACCAGGAGCATAAAGACCGTTAATGACAAGAGGACAGTTATACCTGTCAGACAGGAAAGTGGAAAAAGTAAGTGTAAAATAAAATAATGTCATTCCTTCATACATAAAAGTGCATAATTTTGCATATTTGGTCATTATGATAAAAACAGAAAGCTTTATTGCATGTTTATCTTACCCAGTGATATCTTTTCTCCAGAATCAGCTGGCAGCAGGAAAACGAGCAGAGCCAGGCCAGAAATGAGCACACAAGGAATGAGCAGATTCAGACCATAATACAATGTTCGCCTGCGCATTGTTACTGTAAATGTCACGTCAGGGTAAGGCTCCTTACAGCACTCATAATACAGCTCATTACGCTTCCCAGGGACCCCTGACAAAACACAAAGGAACGTAGTCAGGTTTATGTCGTACATCAGCAGGCATTTTCCACAAATACAGTACATTCATTACCTTTTATGAAGCAGTAAAGGCACAAATCCCATGTTTTTTTTTTTTGTTTGTTTTTTTGTGAGAACGATTAGATATTGTCTAACATACAGTGCATGAAAAGTGGCTGTTTTAAGCTTTTTTTTCTTCAAAATGTTATGACATATTAATTCACAATTACGAGAAAGTCATTATAAGAATTTCTTTTTCAATATAATGAGATGGTTAGTCATAATTAGTTCCATATACAGTATGAAACTAATTATACATATACCTAATAATACAGTATGGTATTTTTACTGAAATTTGTCCATAAACTACTGAATGATAGCTTAATTTGCTCTACATTTGCAACCCTGATACTGCTATTTTATTTTATTTGATTCATTTTTGTCTGTTAAATTCAGACGTTCATTTAACAAATGATTTCAAGATCATAATTTTGAACCACATTTTAAAGTAAAATTTAAACAGTTCATACAAAAAACAGCTCATATGTTATTTTGTTTGATATCCTGAGGATGATCAACATTTAATTTGACTTTAAAAAACGTATATTTAAAAATGCAGCCAGGCAGCAGAGTGGTTTAAGGTAAAAGCTAAGGCAGAATTGCAAAGTGACTCATCTACAACATAAATGAGATGAAGGCCTTTTTTAAAAATAAGAGGTTGTCAGCTAAGACGAGCATATTTGTTACAGAACAAAAATTACAGACAGGATGTTCATGACCTTTTAAAGTGCATAACCGAAAAAAAAAAAAAGAAAAAAAAACTTTTTGTTGTTGTTGTTACTAAATCTAAAGCATTCACAAGAATCAGCTATTGTTTATTCTGTTTCATGTCCTTGAACTTGGTGATCACAAAACGGATATATGCTTTCCTTTCCCCTAATTTTTGCAATGCAATCCACTTAATCCTACACTGGTCTCCAAAACACAGATCAAACAATTTGGTTCTTAATAGCCAAACAAGGCTAACCCGAATTTTAAGGATATGAAACACAGTAATGTCATGTACTATAATATACAGTACCTTAAAAGTCAACCCAAACTCAAAAATTCTTGAAATAAACCTTATTTATACCAATTGCAAGACTAAAGGAAAACAATGACATGACATGTTGCAAACAAGTGAGGCAGCCTTGATTTGTCCGGGTCAGACAGACCTCCTCTCCAACTGATTAAAAATGAAATCAAAATTGTAATCAAACTAGACAGGTGGATGAAGAGCTTTTTATCAGGATTTCACGCTGTTTTCAATTGTTATGGCACTCAGAGACAATCACATCAAAGCAAATGGATGGTTTGAGTCATTTAACTGATTACAAAAGACATACCTGAGTGATGTGGTTTGTGTGTGGGTTTGAAGGGGGAGGGAACTTCCATATATAATGATAGTTATGCAAATGTGTCAGATAAATGTAAAAACAGGAAAAACAACCTATTATTGCATACAACAGTGTAGAAAGGTTCTTATTTATCATAGATGTTTGCACTTTTGTGCAACAGAGTGATCAGTAGATTGCGACTTTGTGTGTGCAAATGTCTGGCTCCCTGCGGTGTTAAAGATGCCCATTCAGACTGACCATGTCACTGCACAACCTTGGCACCCAACTGGCCATTGGTGCCAGCCAGAATCAGTGCCAAACACTGCCAACTACCATCAGGACCCCATCTGTCGAACAGACCCTGGGTCACATTGGCAATGAAAGCGTAAAAATGAAAGACTGAGACAGAAACAGAGAGATTAAATTTCCAAACACGACCAGATTATGAGATTAAAAAACCCGCGCCATGCACACAAACATTAATTTCCAATATTAATATTTCTATTATTAGTTTAAAACATCCTATGATGCACAATTACAAGAATTGCACATATTATATAACAATGTTATTTTATTCTGTTATAATATAAAGCCACAAATAAAAGTAAATTACTTTGTTGTGGTCGATAGGATGTTAAAATTCTGTCCGTGTTGTCTTAATCCATAGGAATAACAAATGAAATGCTCTCATGAGGGAATGAGAGTTAAGACATTCTCCAAATTATCCATGAAGTGTGCCATTTGAGTCAGGACCACAGTGATACGAATGATGGTGCCGTTTTTTTTTCCCAATGGTTTTTCTAGGGCAGCATTGCAACTATGCTAACATCAAAGGAATGTGTGAGCATGGATACGTGGATGCCCCCAATGGAAGAGGCATTGACAATTAAGGGTCTGGCCCTGCCATCCAAACAACTTCACATCTCACATCTCGCTGCAGCGCCACAACTTTGCTGCAGCGGTCGGTAGATTCTTTCTTTTAGGGGACAAAATAACTTTATTTGTTGTGCACTTTGGTCTTTAAAACTTCAAACTTCAGGCATGTAGCCATATATGGAATTTAGCCGTATCTAGACTTGTGGATGGCTCTTAAAGAGCACCTATTATGTCCCTTTTCACAAGATGTAAAATAAGTCTCTGATGTCCTCAGAGTGTGTATGTGAATTTTTAACTCAAAATACCCAACAGATCACTTTTTTGGGGGCTTTGAAAAAAGTGCCATTTTAGAATAGAATAGAATAGAACAATTTATATAGCGCTTTAATGTACTACTCTACACCTAAAGCGCTTTACAATCATATCAGGGTGTCTCTCCTCAATCCACCACCAGTGTTCAGCATCCACTTGGATGATGCGACGTTAACCACTGTAAGCACTAGGAAGCCATGATTGAGAAGGGCCAATGGGTGGAATGTGGCCAGGATACCGGGGTTACACCCCTACTCTTTAAGAGAAATGCCATTGGATTTTTAATGACCACAGAGAGTCAGGACCTCGGTTTAACATCTCATCCGAAGGACGGTGCTCTTTGACAGTAAAGTGTCCCCGTCACTATACTGGGGCATTAGGACCCACACAGACCACATGGTGAGCAGCGCCCCCTGCTGGTCTCATTAACACCTCGTCCAGCAGCAACCTGGGCCCGTATCTCTAAAGAATTTTTGTGCAAAAAGTGGCTCCTAGCGGCCAAATTCTAAGAAAATTCTCAGATTCATGACGTTTACTTAGAATTTCCCCTAAAAATGACACGAAAATCCCAGTTAATATAAAAGCTATTCCTCAAGATTCCTGGCGCTTAAAAGGGCTCCTAAGGCGAGATCTGCTAAGAGCAGGGAAGAGGACTTTTAGTGGCTTAGGAGTTCCCCTAAGCAGCTGCACAAAATTTTTTTTTTCCTTTTTTTTCTCCATTTTCTGTGTTTGTAGGATATTTGTTAACAAGCCTTCATAAATAGACCAGCCAGCAATCACAGACATTGATAAAAGCCGTGTTACCCTCGTTAAGACCAGACAAGCGCCTCACAGGGCTCGGCAGTCTGCACCTCCGGTTCTGCTGGTTTTAAGTTGAAATGCTTTTAAGTTGAAGTAGTTTGAATGTTTTCTAAGTATATAACTGTCATATGACTTGGAACACCACCCTTCCAATCCAATTCAAGGACTGAAACTAACTGTTGAAATATTGAAATATGAAAATGTTACAAGTTTTTACAATTTACAAGTTTCCTGGGACTCTTACCCACTAAATCCCACTCTCCATTGGGGATGTATGCAGAGATGTCCACTGACTGCATCTGTAGGTCCAGTAACCATCCGTTATGAGTCCAGGAGCCAAACTTGAGGTCACATTTCTGTATATCGAATGGGAACCAGCGGACATCTATGTAACATGTACTCTTCAGAATACCTGCGTGGTTACACACAAACATCCATACTGCAGCATATTAAAAAAATACATAATTAAAATCAGTGATGGCAATAAAGAAAGACATGCTGGATTGTAAATGAATGTTGAAATTATCTTAAATATTAGACTATATATCACAATTGTTAAACCTACAAAACGAACTGTAGACAAACTAACAAACTAACTAACTCAAAGTATAAATTAAACTGTATCATTGATACTAAAATAACACTTGTTCCTTTTCTAACGGGAACTTACAATGTATCCTCTAGCAGGCACTATGGGAAATGCCTCCGGCATGACTGGTGTCTGAAGCACATATATAAATGTGACAATTGCATTGTCCGGAGACAGCCTATGATGTCATTAACCCTCTGGGGTCGGCTATCGCATCGAGCTCACTTTTAACCTTATCAGTGCAAAAGAGACTCTTATTACTCTGTTGGTTTTAATCTTACATATAAGTGCTGTGCATATAAGAGTGTGGATACTCTGCTTTTTGTCAAATAAAGAAAAATAAAAGATGCAAATTTTGCCTTCTCTCTGTCAGTGAAATTCATTCTGAAACATGTCTGAAAATGAACTGTAACTAAGTAAATACTTATCACACAGGCACGACCGATTTGGTCCCACTTTATATTAAGTGGCTTTAAGTACTATGTAATTACATTGAAACTAATAATTTGATACAATGGACTTGTTGTGTACATACATGTTTTTACATTGTACTTATATTTTAAAATTCCAACATGTAATTACAGCTATAATTAAGTTATGTAATTACATTTGTAATTACACAGTTGACCCTCCCCTCACACCTTAACCTACCCTTAAACCAACCCATACCACCACACCTGTCCCTAACCTTACCCATAGCACACCTCAATAGCAGCAAAAGTGTTTTAAAATACAACAGGAACACAATATTACATTGTACTTATTGTTCAATGTAAGTACATAGTACTTAAAGCCACTTAATATAAAGTGGGACCCAAATTTATATGAAAAAAAGAGTTGTCAGGTCTTTTTCCTTTCAGCTAATTATAGTGTCAAATGTTGAGGCAAGCCATGAAAATGCCCACATCAGCTGGATAAAACATCCAGTTTAATACGAATCTTGTACTTTACCACGTCTTGCTGCGCTGTGAGGAATAATACTATCGTAATAATCCTGGAAAAGTTACCTCAGAAGAGCTGGTATCATTTCAAGAAGCGGATCTAGCTCAATTTTCTTTTCAAGATGTTTCCAACTCTAACTTTGAACCAATTCTATAGAATGGCTCATATAACCTATTTGAACAGGATTTGTTTCCAGGTATGACAAAAAATGCTTTTGGCTTTCATTTATTTTTTGATTATATATACTGTATATATATATCTGTATATATATATATATATATATATATATACATATACACATATATTTGTGTGTGTGTGTGTATATATATATATATATATATATATATATATATATACACATATATATATATATATATTTTCCGCGCATTCTTTCTTGTGTGACACCCGAATGAAAGGCTCATTATGTGGGACTTTGTCTTCTCAGGTGAGTATAAAAGGGTGCCTGAGGTACACTTTGTCGTTAGGGACCGTTTGTTGTGAGGTACTAAGCGACCTAGATATAAGCCTCAGGAATTGTCCATGTCCTCAGTTTTTGACACCAAATGATACGCATGACCTATGCGTGGTTTGTTTGGCATCGCTGAGGCGATGAGGAGACTGAGATCGTGGGGGTCTCAGATGGAGCTTTGTGGAGTTTGAGAGAGGATTCACTCACAGTCCTCAGCGGCTGACGAGAGCAAAAAAAGAGAATGTATTGTCATTATGTCCTCTGATGCAGCAGGCAGGGCTCTGCTGGATTTGAGCCAGGACGAGTATGTGGCTGAGGAAGGTGAAGAAGTGGAAAGATCGGAGTCTTCTCAGCCAGCCTGCCCTGCACATGAAGAACGGCTGGAGATTATGGAACTCGCCTCTTTAAGATTTGCAGTGGTATTGTAAGAAAGAGAACATCTCTTCTGGAATGTTAGATCATGTTCATTTGGACATAACCGTCCAGCTCACGTGAGTTCGTCCAAATGGATATTGAGAAAGCTTGGAAAAACCTCTATTCGGCTTGCATCAATTGAAAATAGCATGCCAACTATGCTATAACATCAAAGGAATGTGTGAGGACAGATTTTTGTCGATGCCGCCATTGAAGAAAAGTTTGTGAGGGTATCTCTTTGGCAGGGAAGGCATCGACACTGAAGGCTTCGGCCCTGCCCTCCAAGCCCCTTAATATAAGTGGTAGCTGAGTTGCACCGCAACCTCAGATCTCACTCTCCGGGCGACGAAATAAACTGCTGCCGTGGTCGGTTCAATTCAAGGAGGTGAAGGCGTGAACAGCGTACAAAAGACGTTCATTCTGATAATGTATTTTTGCCCCTGGCCATATTCCCTTTAAGCAATCTCCCAAGATCCCAAGCCTTTAATCTTTACCCTTGAGCAAAAACTATTTGGCCCTGCAAGGGAGAGAACAAGGAACCTTATCCTCCTCATTTAGGGTATGTATTTTGTGCAGTAGCCGTAGTGGGTGTCACTGGCAGCTAACTAGTAAATCCTCTGGGGAATTTTTTGAATCCCTCAGGTTGGTAATCAATGTTGAGTGCTTATGTCACAAGGCTTGCATTCAGCATGGCAGAGTGGGTAATTTTCCTCTAGAAGATGCAGTGGGTGTTCCCATTCGAAAGGGTTCCCTGAGAAGGGGAATGAGTTACTGCGTCTTGTTGCCGTGCTTCTGGGATGTCTGCTAATTCTCCTTCAGGCAAAGGAGTGGATGTGTTCCTCAGGTGCCTTTTTACACTCACGGCCGCACTGATAATGATGCAATAGGCTGTCGTAGACCAATGCAATTGTCGCGTTTATATACAGGCTTCAGACACCTGTCATGAGGCATTCCCCTAGTGTCCTTAGAGGATACACTTACCCCTTTTCCACCCCAAAAAAACTGGTTCGGAACTGGTGCTGGTTCAAAGTTGGTTCAACTTGCGAACCCTTTCAGAACCTGTTTATTTTTCCACTGACTAGAGCGCCCAGGGAACGGCGTTGTTACGTCACTGTGTACGTCGCTAGAAACGCTTGCAAGTACATTGCTTTGGGATTATCTCTAACTCGTGTACCAAGAAAACTTTAAAAACAATTGAAATATGTAAGTCTCTTAATCTTTTCATTTGATATGTAATCTTTTCTGATAAGTTATGTACCCCTGTCTTGTGTCTTTTTATTCATTCCATTTATTTGTTCTGTATCGTGACTGTTTTCTTCTTTGCTTATGTTTCAAAAAATAAATAAATAAAAACGCTTGCGCCAACTTCAAGCATAACAACAATTACAAAGGCGGACTCCATCGTGTTTCTGCAAATGTTTCTCCTGGCTTTGCGATGGTCAGAAAAGATGTTTAGAACACATCTAAACCCACACCAGCCCCCGACGTAAGCGTGACGTGGTAAAAGAACGGTTCTAGTCCAGCAAAGAGTTGGTGCCGCTTTGGAACCAGTTCACCCAGCCGAGAACCGGTTCTTTGGCTGTCGAAACACAAAGAACTGGTTCGCGTGCAGGCACCGGCTCCGAACCGGTTCTCAAAATGCTTTGGTGGAAAAGGGGTTACTGTGAGTTCTCAGGGAACCATGGTTACACGCATAAACTAAGGAATTTTTAAAATTAAATTAACTTTATATTTTATATAAAAATGATTGCAGAGGTAATGTAAATGTAGAAACAGAAAATGAGCACACAATTAAATGTCCAATATTAACCAATACCGATAAAAAGAACAAATTTAAAAAAAATCCAATATCAGCTAATGATCAAAATGTTACCAATTCATTGTGCATCCCTACCTTAAATGTGTCAGACTTAGACATGTATTTGTGTGGTTGGATAATTAAAAGTGGTAAGGATATTTCATACCTGGTGGTATGTACTGACAGGCACCTGATGCATTAACCAGGACATTCGTATGGAAGGTAGCATCAAACCTCTCATCAGCACTGCAGAGAAGAGTGTGAGCAAAAAAACAAAAACAAAAAAACAGATTAAACTCAAAATAGTTTTTCAACTGCACGACTGTAATTGTTCCGGAAATGTTAGCCACCCTGTAATCTGAATAAAATGGCACACAGGTTAAACAATCAAATGCCAGGTATTGCCTTCATACTATGCGATGGGTCATTTTGCAACTTAAAATAATTTCTATGCGCTCTCTGTAGAATAATAAATGTGTCCTTGTACTTTTTCTTTTCTCCTTCTTCTAGAGGAATAATATTCCTTAGATTAAAATGTCCAATTCTATTAACATTGTGGTTACTAGGAGACAGTCCAGCAGTTGTATTGTTCAAAATGAATCATACATACCAAAGCACTATTAGTAGTATGATTAAGAAATGAAACTCAGGTAAAAATGTATAAAACCTTTATAAAATAATGTCATAAAACCTCTGTGACACTTAGGGCTTATTAGAATGTAATAGGCAAACAATATGATTCTAAATATGACAGTAATTCTACACATGCGCTGATCTTTTATTTGGCACATAAGTCAAATTAATTAGTATTTGGATAGAGTCTGTACATGTGTGTATGGGAGTGGACAGGGATGTGGGGGTGAAAACACAAAAAGTGTGTGTGTGTTGAAATGCTAAAATGTAAATTTTACTCTGTTTTGATGGTCCCCTTTAGACATTCTGTTGACTTTAAGTAGCCTAATGCTGCACCTATACATGTCAACTACCTCTAAGTATTAGTTGGAGTAGACTATTAGTGGTAGGGTTAGGTTAATACAGGGTTAGTATAATTAATTAATTCCTCATGTCGTTCCAAAGCCATAAAACCTTAGTTGATCTTCAGAACACACTTTTTTTTTTTAAATGAAATCTGAGAGCTTTCTGGCTTAATTTTTCTTTAAAACTATAATGACAGTTAGTTGACATGTTGACGTGTGTGTGTGTGTGTGTGTATGTATATCTATATAAATAAAAGTGGCTATGATCTAATGCCACATAGTGCTTACATTTTCAGTAACACTTTATTTTGATAGTAATAAAAATGATGAAAAATAAAAACTAATAAAAATGACAAATAAAAATGACAAAAGCACATACAATTACTAAAACTTTAAATGAAAACTGAAAATATAAAAATAAAAGCTAATTCTAAATATTAAAGCTGCAGTCTGCGGTTTTTCCTCTTTGTTGCCATCTCTGTTCGATATCTGCAATTCATACTTTGCACATGTACTGGCTGGCGGGCAAGAACGTCGTTCTCTAGCAACGAAACCCAGTAAACTAATCAAGGATCTTGCCAGGACATCGCCAGTTTTAATATAGAAAAGTTGGTGTTTTGTCATCTGTGTGTGATTTGATTTGATATGATATGAGAAGATTAATACATGGAGAATGAATGACACTTTACTGTTGCACTGCCACTGCGTCTACTTATTACTTACAGTTACTTTGCATACATATTATCGTACACTTATTAATATATTACATTACAGCCTAACATATTGCTAACAGGATTCTAGCATACACATTTCGCTGGCCCAGCTTCTCTTGTCTGTTGTCTAATGCTAAGTGAAGTGGATAAGCAGGTAGGCACAATGTTTGACATCCTGCTAGCCACATATGATACCGTTGGCATAAGTTTTTATTTTTTATTATTCAAGCTGTCATTTGCCGGCAGGGTGTACATATTCAGATGAAGACTTCATCACACGATGGAACAGATGTCATTTTGTGCATTGCTGCAAACATTAGCAAACTGACCTTTGCTTTGATTATGAAGGTATTCCTGTTTGGCTGTTTTTCACATCCCATACAAAAGCGTTGTTAATAATGTTGTTAAAAAGTTAATAATTGAATTTTATTAAGAAAATATTTTTGTTTGACTTGTATATATATATTTTTTTTATTAGATCAGATGGCATTTTAAGCTGTCATGTGGTGATGTTACAACGTGCCCCTCACATGTTACAATGTACCTATGGGGCATGATGTCACATTTTACTTCCATTCTTTCGGGTAAATAAAGAAAAAAGTATACACTGTATTAATAAAACAAAACCACATAATTGTACTAGACATGTGGGGAAAAAAATAAATCTCTGAACCCTATGTAGATTTACACAAACTGAGAAAGTCAAAAAGCACCCCGCATTTTTACAAGCTTACCATTTTTAATCGAGCTAAGGCAAGCACTGGCTGGTTATGTATTTATTTATTTATTTTTTTCAAAAATGTACTGGTTCTTCTAAAAAAAATTAGCATATTGTGATAAAGTTCATTATTTTCCATAATGTAATGATAAAAATTAAACTTTCATATATTTTAGATTCATTGCACACCAACTGAAATATTTCAGGTCTTTTATTGTTTTAATACTGATGATTTTGTCATACAGCTCATGAAAACCCAAAATTCCTATCTCAAAAAATTAGCATATTTCATCTGACCAATAAAAGAAGTGTTTTTAATGAAGTGTTTTTAGTGTTTTCAAAAAAAAAAAAAAAAAGTCAACCTTCAAATAATTATGTTCAGTTATGCACTCAATACTTGGTCGGGAATCCTTTTGCAGAAATGGCTGCTTCAATGCGGCGTGGCATGGAGGCAATCAGCCTGTGGCACTGCTGAGGTGTTATGGAGGCCCAAGATGCTTCGATAGCGGCCTTAAGCTCATCCAGAGTGTTGGGTCTTGCGTCTCTCAACTTTCTCTTCACAATATCCCACAGATTCTCTATGGGGTTCAGGTCAGGAGAGTTGGCAGGCCAATTGAGCGCAGTAATACCATGGTCAGTAAACCATCTACCAGTGGTTTTGGCACTGTGAGAAGGTGCCAGGTCATACTGAAAAATAAAATCTTCATCTCCATAAAGCTTCTCAGCAGATGGAAGCATGAACTGCTCCAAAATCTGCTGATAGCTATAGCTGCATTGACCCTGCCCTTGATAAAACACAGTGGACCAACACCAGCAGCTGACATGGCACCCCAGACCATCACTGACTGTGGGTACTTGACACTGGACTTCAGGCATTTTGGCATTTCCTTCTCCCCAGTCTTCCTCCAGACCCCTCCTTGATTTCCGATGCTGCTTCTCTGTAGCCCAGGTCAGGCGCTTCTGCCGCTGTTTCTGGTTCAAAAGTGGCTTGACCTGGGGAATGCGGCACCTGTAGCCCATTTCCTGCACACGCCTGTGCACGGTGGGCTCTGGATGTTTCTACTCCAGACTCAGTCCACTGCTTCCGCAGGTCCCCCAGGGTCTGGAATCGGTCCTTCTCCACAATCTTCCTCAGGGTCCGGTCACCTTCTCGTTGTGCAGCGTTTTTTTGCCACACTTTTTCCTTCCCACAGATTTCCCACTGAGGTGCCTTGATACAGCACTCTGGGAACAGCCTATTTGTTCAGAAATTTCTTTCTGTGTCTTACCCTCTTGCTTGAGGCGTCAATGATGGCCTTCTGGACAGCAGTCAGGTCGGCAGTCGTACCCATGATTGCGGTTTTGAGTAATGAAACGGGCTGGGAGTTTTTAAAAGCCTCAGGAATCTTTTGCAGGTGTTTAGGGTTCATTAGTTGATTCAGATGATTAGGTTAATAGCTTGTTTAGAGAACCTTTTCATGATATGCAAATTTTTTGAGATTTTGGGTTTTCATGCTGAGCTGTATGCCAAAATCATCAGTATTAAAACAATAAAAGTCCTGAAATATTTCAGTTGGTGTGCAATGAATCTAAAATATATGAAAGTTTAATTTTTATCATTATATTATGGAAAATAATTAACTTTATCACAATATGCTAATTTTTGATCATTTTTTTACCCAAAAAAGGGGGCTGCAGCTTTAATAAATACTAAATATTTAAATGATGAATTTTCCATTTTAATTGTTTCTGTTTAATTTATATTTATTACAGTTTTAGTAATTTTAGTACTTAAACTTAAAACGTTTTCCATCTCATATGTACATTTTTATCTTATTTCAGAATTATTTCAATTAACGAAAATAATTGTTCATAGTTCGTTTTGTTCATTGTTCATTTTGCTTTTTTGACACTCAAAAAGTTTCTTTCAGTCTTTTACTTATTCTGCACATTTACTCTTTAAATATTTGACTGAGTTAAAACACAAATGCCATTATGTAACATAAAACAAGATGCAAGACACATGGCCACTTGGGATATTATGCTCATGGCATTCCTTTCAGTCTTAAAACTTGTCTTAAAAGTCTTCTTTTCAAAGTCAGACGAAAAAAGTTTCATACTGTGAGATTAAAACATGTCTCTGCTCTTTGCTGTCGGACATCAAGGATGACCTTTCAGCAATATTGTCTCTAATCCTTTCCATTTCTCAGAAAGCTTTCCTTTTTTTATGGTGGTTTGGCAGATTGCAACCTGCGATACTAAATGGAGGCTGTCTGATTAACAGCCATGAGTAGATGAATTTAAAAAAACAAACAAAAAAACAATACCTCACATTATGACACAGAATAATTATTTTGGCAGCAATTAGCCTACAAATTGTCACTTTGCCAAACAAATCACTTGCCATGCTCACAATGATGCTTTTGCTTAACATTTGCAATACATGCCTATAAAAAATGGGAGAATCATTGGGAGTACTCATCCTGAGTGACAAAGAAATGGCAAAATCATTGAACTCTTGCTGTCTGGTCGGTCCTACAGAGCACTGAGCACCAGAACAGCAGTCACAAGAAGGCCATCTTCCTCATTAACAGTTAAATGCCCCCACAGGGC
The DNA here is from genome assembly GCF_016745375.1 of Pimephales promelas. The sequence goes on from NW_024121100.1 coordinate 16,302,919, forward strand.
AAAAAAAAGTGCAATCCACAAAACTATTTATACTTATGTTTACTTAGCATCACATTACTCTTATTCACATTCTCTTTCATTTGTATACAACTGTACATACATCCATTGTCTATTTTGTACTGTTATTCTGTCTGTGCTCTGTCACCAAGACAAATTCCTTGTAAGGATCATTCTGATTCTTAGAGTAACTGGTAACAATTTATAATAAGGTTTCATTTGTTAACATTAGTTAAATGTATTAACTAACATCAACTAACAATGAGCAATTCATTTGTTACAGTATTTATTATTCTTTGTTAATGTTAGTTAATAGAAATCTTAAAGTAGTTAATAATAAAACTGTTCATTGTTTGATCATTTTAGTTCACAGTACATTGTACATAATTAATTTAATCAATTATAAATAAATTAAAATCAAATGTTGTATTTATGTTAATTACAAATATGTTTTATATGATGAAATTGAGCCGTTTATTGATTATAGGCCTATATATATACACACACATAAATGCATACATACATATACACACACACTGATAATCGAACATAACAGGAAGCTCAACCGAAACTGCTTGACGTGCGAGAACAAACCTTATTTACATGTAAATAAAAGTCTAAATTCAGTCTTCATCATATAAAGTGATCGTGTCTCTTAGGAAAATGTTGGACTATACGCTCAATTCATATGGATTCATTTTGAGATCTCTTTATGCATGTTTTGGGTGAACAATCCCTCACAACAGTCACAATTTTTATTTTAATGAAATAGATTTTAATAGTTGCAATTTTTGTGGTATTTTATATAGGAATGTATTATTTATTATAAATGATTTATTCGTGCACATCATTATTTTTTTATTCATGTGCCCTCATAATCTTTAATCAAAATAACTACCCTTCTGCTATTCTGTTCTCTGATTTGTTGTGAGGACGGGACAACCTGCACTGACATATGATCACATCAATAGCAAACCACAATGATCTAATCAACTTCCAATGTAAAAAATCAAGTTCTGCCCTACATTTTGTCTTGTTTGGAAGCTGTTTCACTTGGATATACTGTAGGGAAGAAAAGACTATCGAGACTTCCGTTTCATGCTGACACTGAAGAATGAATGCTCTTTTGTCAATGAGTTAGTAGCTGATGTCATAAAACCTTTTTAGTGTTGAAGTGGACAACAGGTGGTTGATTGTTAAGCTGAGGGGGAAAAAAGAATCTCTTTAACCATATCCTCTTGCCTGACCGTGATAAGGTGAAGATGACACCTTTCTATTATGCACAGAAGCATTCTCCATCAATCTTCCTGCTAAAACAATGCATTGTTTTCCTGTGATATAACACTGTCACATTCTGTCACATACTAAACAATAAGTAATCCAAATGACTTTAAGTAATCCAATCTATTATCAAACAAATAATGGAATAAATGGATGCTCACACATTTGCATTAGCTTCTGTCCAGCACTTAATTGCCACATAATTTCTCCAGTTTAATGCACCCTACATCATCTATGCATCCTGCCTTGTCTTTAAAGGTTTATCCTCATTTGACTCTTTCTCAGAGTCAGTCAGCAAAGTCAGAATCTCTTTTGTGTTATCTTAATATATTCATCTTAAAATGCCATGTTTTAGCCGATGTCTTCTGCCAAGAGGATCATTGTAATTGTTGCTAAGTGATACAAGTTGCCATGAGCGATATTTTAAGGTATGCATGAACTGTCAGAATTTGGATGATGTAGCTCTTTACATAATTTCATTGAACAGAACGTAAGTTGCAATAACACAGTTTTAGGAATATGTGATACCTGTCAAACCTCAACAAAAGAAATTTGCATAATGCAGATTTATGAAGCCAGGCCATAGAGCAATTACTGCTGTCAGTCACTGACACAAAACCCAGCTCCCCTTTCTCTATCTCATACAGACACATTTAGTTGCCAATCTAATTATCTATAACAAATGGGGTAAATTAAAACCAAATTATTGTAGAGACTATGACGTTATTTTTATAGTGGTACTATTAATATGGTGGAAATAAACTGTTTTCAGAGCACATGGGACCAACCCAGACCAGCATAGTAATGGACATGTTACTCCTGGAGGTCCACTTCCTTGCGAATTTTATATTCATCCTGTTTCAGCTTATGATTTTCAAGCTTTGTTTAGGGTTGAAGCTAAATTCAAGGACTTTGCGTCTCTAGGAATAGGGTTGAAGACGTATGGATTCATGTACTAAGAAGTAAACGGTTGATACATTTCCTTCCTTTAACAAACTTCTTGCCCCTTGAGTCAAGCCAAACAGTTCCCTTTTCAAAGTGGAACTTTGATGATGTGTCCTGGTGTTGACGCTATGGGTAACGCCTTGGTCCCGCCAAGTGTGTGTAAACTAATGGCAATAATTATTGGTAGAAGGCAGTCTGACACAAGTGGATTGCCCAAGAGTTTAAAAGGAGCCCGAGTTACACGTCAAAAGCTTGTTTGTCTTCAGGGGCCGTTTGTTTGCAAGTGTGTGAAGTAAACAACAGTAAGCATTATTTTATATCTGAGGACTTGCATGAGCTCTGAGTCATTTGCCTCAAAGTGTAGCATGCACATGCACAGGGGCGAAAATTTCATCAAAATGTTAGGGGGGACAATAAACATAACAATTCTCAAGAGCAAATTTTGAAGGGGACACCAATAATACAGGCAAAAAATAACAGAGGAAAGCCTTACTATTATTAGTGTAGCTTGGAGATCATTTCATTATACTTCTTAAAATTTCTTTCTGGTTTAAACCAGATTTCTGAGAAGGCAGGTTTGGAAAACCACTCAAGTGACGATAAAAGACAAAAGGAAAGTGACTGGCTCAGCTTTCTTTTGGGGGACACTGGTTAAGTAGACTCAGTAAATATAACTTTAAATGTTGTCCACAGCACAGGCCCTTCATTAGTAATGAGTTTAGGTCAGGCTGTAAACTTAAAATGCCCTCATATAGACCCCTTTTGCGCCGACGTCACAGTTACGTCACGGCGCTAGCTGGAGGCAAAACAAAGTGAAAACTGCAGGCGGCCAATCCAAATCAGCACAGTTTCAGCTGCATAATAAGGAGCTTTAATAATTGTTATTATTATTAAATGTCATCTTGTTGTGTTGTTTGGTGCAAGAATTGATGAAAAATGAATATGCTGTATCTGGAACTTTTATTTCTAGAAAATATTCACATCATTAAAATCGCACTGTAATGTCACTCTTTACATTGTCGTGGTCTCGGCGCTGGCTCGGCAGAACTGCAGATCGTACACACAAGTCTTGTACAGGACCATATAGGCATCTAAAGATTTATATGCCCTCAGTTTCTCTTTACGATCGGTTTCTCTATAAGCTAGGTGTAGAAGTCAGGCCACTCAACCGAGGTAACGAACGTTAATCCTGTCAGATCATCCATGCATTGAGTGAGCGTGTAGGCGGCTACAGGTCGGCCAATCTGGCTCCGTCGGTTAAAAATAACTTTTGAAAATAACAATCGCGGTCCTGGACACTGAGTGACCTTACTCATTAAGATAATATCGGATTTTCTCCAGTCATTGTTAAAAAACAAGCTAACAATCCTTGCTAACTAGCGTTAGTGAAGCGGCCAGATGGATCTTTCTGCCTCCACCTAAGCTCCGCCCACAAAAAAACGTCGCCATGTTTACCAACTGTAAAAGGGTCTATAGTGACCGCAATAAAACCTCCTCCCATTGGGGAAATTGATTAACTACCCTCACCCATTCTCATGTATGATGTCTACAATGACTGAATTTGTGTTAGAGAATGAATGAGAAATGACTCGCAATTGGGTTACGCAGATCAAGGTACACACTTCACAGGACAGGTAGTCAAGGAAGTGGCTAGAATGTTGCAGTATTTTGTCAGAAGGAAGGGAAACCAGGACGGTGTGTCACACTGTAAAGTTGTTCCCCCACCTGCAGGGATAGTATAAGACACAGAGCAATGAGGAGCCCAGGGAAAAACCGAATGTTCATCCTTACCTCACTGGTTCTATTTAGATGTCACAAGAATTGAGAAATAGGGAATAAAGGAACAACAATAGCAGACTCGGAAAAGGATATGACCCTAGTGTTTAAACAAATACTGCTACAACCCTAGTGTTTGAAGAAATAATGCTCTCTGTTTTTGTTTTCTTTCAACCTTTGTGCAGGTACCACTTGATCACTATCCCGAGACCACCGACCCCTTCACCTGCATATGAAGTCGACTTCCAGAAAACAACTAGACTCACTTCTGAGCCAACTATCACAAAAGAAAAGAAAAAAAAACACACACAACGCAGAGACCGGTTTGGAAATTTGACTGGTAAATGCTGGCTGTAGATAAAGGAAATAGCAATTATGTTGTTGTTTGTTCTATTGGTGTATTATCTATGCATCCACAGTTTTTCATTCAACAAATGAATTACACCTCTCAAGATAAAATAAAAGTTCCAACCAGAAAAGACTATTATCCATAAGAACTTCACAGACACTAATTGGACGTTTGTTTTCTGTGTCAGCATGAAATTACAGAAAAGCAAACACAGATCACAGAGTTATGTGCCTGTGACAATCACACGTTAGAAGACAACTTTTAAGTGTCTAAATTAGTGTCTGTATTTTGTGAGAGTTTTTTTTACAAAAGATGTAGGATTACAAATTTTATTTAAATGTTTCATTTACGTTCCAGTACAACATTGTTTTTAACTGAGAAAGTGCACACACGGTTTTTCATTTTGAGGCAATCAGGGTTTCAGACATTAGCCTCTTGTCACATCTCAAAGGTTAGCTGGGCCTTTTGCTGATCTAATCAGGCTGATTGGATTAGCATCTCAAGGCTCTGAGTTATGCCTGGTTCAGATTACACGATTTTAGCCCGATTTTGGCACGATCCATTTGAAGTAGGGTGTCGTGGGGATTCGTAAACGACAACGGGCGTCGGGATTCGATCGTATATATCAAATCATATAGTGTGTCATAGTGGGCGACAACCTACGTCGCGTCTGCGATGCTTCACGACATCACGACAAAAAGACTGCCATGTTTAATTTTTTTAACGGTCGTCCACGACGGTTCCGTCACATGTATGAGGTTGACCAATAGGAGCACAAGCTTTTCTGTATACAACTTTTAAAAAAGACAAAACGGAAGAGAGACAATGGCGCTAACGTTAAAACTAGAAGTAAAAATATATAAGAAAACAATATTTTACCTCAAGTTCTCTTTGGAGGATTGACAGCCCATACTGTCCTCTTCAAGCAGGGTTCTCAAGTCTCACGTAATGGCAGTGAGACACACGCAATTCAACCAGTTCACACACTCACACGCCACACCGTGTTTTTCTCACGCTGAAAAGGCAATGCGAGCAATCCAGGAACTCACTCGCTACGAGTTTCGCCTTCTCGATGACATCATGCGATGACTGGTCAGGAAGTAACGTGTAGTCTGACATGTGTCTTGTTCACGACACGACAAGATTTTAGGAGCCAAAATCACGTAATCTGACACAGTGACTATGGTAACAGGCAAAAAAAAAAGTGTAATCACTTAAATGAAGTGATCAAAGTGCTGAGATCAGTGGCACGGATACGGTGTTTTCATGCGTGGCTCGCACACACCGCACTGTCTTCACTCGGACACATGCTTCAATCTGTTGCGGATATCGTCGTGGAGATTGTAGTATTGTATTGCCGAATCCCCCGACCACTATGTCGGTCTGAGACAGTGAGACCTAGACAAGACCGAGAGGTCCGAGACCAAGACAAGACTAAGACCAAAAATCGTCAAGATCATGTCAAAACCGCCGAGACCGGTCTCGAGACATACATCACTAGTGAGAGCGTGTGAAAAGTGTCAATTGTGCGTTTCTCACAGTGAATTCGTGAGAGTTGACAGCTATGAATGGTGCTGACTTGGTCACCATCAGCGAATGCTGTCTGTCAAATTAATGTAATTCAAACTAACAATAAAAATATAATATGAACAAAACGAATATGAACATATTCACTGGTAAAGGTGAAGAGAACTACAGAGAATTCCTCTGCAGTCAAAATGTCCTCTATTAAGAGTTGGCTTGGCTTCGGCTATGGCTCTAGGGTCGTTGTGAAGGTAGGGGCGGAGCATAGAGACTATGCCAATAGGCGGACATTACACAAGGCACCTTTAACCGTCAAACATCACACGTGCATATAAACAGCAGCTTCTTTCATTATTTTACAGTTCCTCAGGTATGTTATTCAAGTTAGATTTGTTTCCCCTCATCAATCTCTTTTCTTTTACCCATTTCAATGATTCAAGCTAGTGAAAGATTTTTAGTGAAGCACCAACAATTTTTTTTATTGTCTTTCAAGCCCAGTTATTTTTGTCACTAATAAAATCATCCAGCTGCAATCTGCTCTATAAATAATTGTTGCGCACAAAATCTGGCACACAATATGTAGTTGCAGTTCTGCAACAACATTAAAGCTCATTTTAATTATTGTTGCACTCAGTCCAAATATAATAAGCCCTGATCATTTCACAGGCATAATGTTATAAAACAGCTATGTAATCGGATGATGTAAAAGAAAGGAAAGTAAATGAGGTTAACGCCATGAACACCCAAGACCTTTACTGACTATCCTATTATGTGAAAGGCCAATAAAAACAAAAGGCTCATTTTTTAAAAAACAACAACAACAAAAAACTACTATAATATATTTAAATACTTATTATTTAAATAGTGCTTGGAATATTTTTTGAATTTTTATTTGGTCAAACCACACTTATTCTCAAATGATCAAAAATAGGAATATTAGGGGGAACTAAAGGGCAACACTGAACAATTAAAAATTTGAAGTAAACGTGCATTCCTGCTGAATACCACAAATTAATGTGATGGAAGAACAGAAAAGAAAAGAAATTGGGAGTGGACATTTTGTAATCAGTGCAGTCCATTAAATAAAGAGAGGAAAGTGAAGGTGACCACAACGCCCTGTCTAAATAATACATAACATGGCATCTGTCCTCTCTCAGTGCACACAAACATGGCCAATGCACAAACTCACAGTGTGTTTTAAATCACAGATGAGGGGGCAGTAAGTGTGAAGTGAAAGGGTGTTTACACTGGGGTTTACACTGGACTGCTAAGTTATGTATGGGAGTACATCGGCATACATTGCAGAGTCGCCATCTGTTCTGGGTCCCACATTAATTTATGTAGTATCAATTACTAGATACAATGCACTTATTGTGTAAATACGTGTTTTTATATTCTACTTGTATTTAAAAAATGGACACACTATTTTACAGTGTCCTTGTTACACATTACATGTTGTTATAATGATGCATAAATACATGCAACTAACCCTAAATCCAACCCCAATCTTAACCCTATAGTAAGTAAATGTAGTTAATTGATATTTTAACTTAAATGTACACTATAACAAACACCTTAATTTTATTTTTATTTTTATTTAACCTTTATTTTACCAGGTAGGCCGATTGAGAACAAATTCTCATTTACAACGGCGACCTGGCCAAGATAAGGTGAAAAAAGTGCAAGACAACAATAAGTTACACAATAAATACACAGGGCACAAAAGACAGACTAAAAATAAATAAAAATAAAGTTTAAGCAAAAAAATTACCTGCATGTAATTACAGCTGTAATTAAATATATGTAATTACATCAATAATTACACTGTTGATCCTTTCCTTACACATTAACCACGTTACCCTTAAACCTAACCATTATGTAACATATCCCTAAATATATAAGTAACATAATAAATAACAAACCTGTATTCCACCTCAATAGCAGCAACAGTGTTTTGCAATACAACATGAACAAGTACATTTTACCTAATATTTTTGGATGCAAGTATGTTAAAGACACCCTGATATATAGTGTGACTGAACAAAGAGGTCTATTTACCCAGACTTTTAAATAGTTTGCTGACATACACATATGTAGTAGTCTGAAAAAAATATGAACCTTTTCATTCAGATGTGCTTCATCTATCTTAGTTAGAAGAAATGAAAAGGTTTAAACTGAATCTCTTTTATAGCTCGTTTCTTTTCAGAAGAATGAGATTGCCATCATCAGGAGTTGATGATCTATGGATAAGCAGCCTAATGATGGGTGCAATTCTCTTCTGACATCACTAACTTCTCTGTCTGTGTTGTTCTCTTTTCTTTTTTCTTTTACTGGTGGTATTAAACTTAAAGTGTTCCCTTTCGAAAGGTTTCGAACTCGCTCTGCTCCAAAACGCTATGGGGAACATGTCCGCGTGAACCGGTGTCTGAAATGCTTATCTAATCACGGCAATCCTATTGGCCAGCGACAGCCTGTGACATCATCACTAATGTGACCCAGAAGTATATAATGGGAGCCTGGAGAACATGTCAACATCTTTTTCATATTCAGGGACTGTTTTGTTTGTATACTTCAACCTGAAAACTCCAAAAAGGTAATCATGGCTTGTGAAAAACGCTTCAGGAAGTGTGTGCATCTGTGTCTAAGATATTGATACTTGATGATGACACAACTTGTTAATTCAGAGCATGCACGATCAGTTCCTGAGGGATCTGTTTATGCCACTGTGAGTTTTTTTTCCCTTGAGAAAACTCCACTCTTGTCTGCTCCCTTCTCGAGATCTGAATCCAGGCAATTCAGGTCCAACTCTCGCTGAGGCAAAGCAGAGATTTTAATTGTAGGTTTTTTCAGAGAGAGCTCGATAAGAAGGTTGAGAGAGTTGTTAATCTCTCACACCCTTCAGAGACTCGCCAGAGTGAGCTGCAGCATGAGGATCTATTGTCACTAACATCCTCTGATCCAGCAGCGAGTGCTCTGTGTATAAAAACTATCAGCCAAAGAGAGCAGGAGATGGCTGATGAGGGTGAAGATGATATACAACCCAAACCCTCACAGCCACCCAGCACTGCTTATGTTAAGCTGTTGAGTGTTATGGAACATGCTTCAACAAGGCTTCTTCTGTCGTTGGAGCGTGTGAGGAAAGAGCCCCCTTGTGACAGACTTGACGGATGGTTTCTTTCCAGCCATAAAGCTCAAGCTCTCGTGAGCCTTTCATTCCTGTTGGATCTTCACAATGAGATCGGAAAGGCATGAACAAACCTTTATTCAGCACACATTGATCACCATCAGCAAACTACCATGACGTTGAGGGGATGCGCGAACACGGGTATATGTCGATGCCCCAATTGACGAGATGTTCATGAACTGTCTCACGACTGGAGAGGCATTGACACTAAGCGCTCCGGCCCTACCTCTTAAGCCCCTATGACTGTAATATATCAAATATGACAGCACGCTTAAATGGCAGGGCATACGCGGTGACAGATCTGGCTGGGGATGCCTTACACACAAGACGGTGTCGCAAGCATACTAGGTCGATTTGCTGACAGATTTGAAGGATTTAAATCTCTCACCCCAAGTGCTTCTTACATCAGTCTGAGGCTGACCAATTTTGAATTATTTAGAGACTCTGTTTAAAAAGCAATGCCGAGGGTGATGTCCATGAAATTCGAAGCTGCTGTATGCCGTACAGTAGGCCTCCTCGATAATCCGGTAGCGTAAGATTGTACTCCCCTTGCTTTAAAGGGTCGATAGCGCTTTTGCTGAGTACACAGCCTGTTGGCAATGTAAAATAAGTCTAAACAGGCCCACATGTCTGTGAGGGCACCTGAATTCTGTAACTAGCTCTAACAGTTCCGCTATCAAGTAGTTAGGCCTTGACAAGGTCCCCTTGAAGGAGGAACCCCAACGAGTTGGATGCTTAACATTGCAAAAGCAAAATCTAGCCCAGAGCCTGGTCAATACTTATCAGGTCTTGAGTATGGTGTTTCAGAATCCAAGGATCGTTCTATATGAATACTTAGCTCCCTAAGTCTTGTTGGGAAGTCGAAGGACTCGCAAGGCCTTCCTGTTAGATCAGCACTAGAGCTGGAAGCGCACCCCTATTAGGGTCCCTTTCAGAGTGCCCAGCCTCCATATGGCTTTAAAGCACTGTGTAGGTCCAGGATTGGGTAGAATTACTCCCCTCGTTCACAAGGGTTAGAAAGCGCTATGCAGAGTTCTACTCTACAGGATGACCATTAGGAAACAGACAGGTTGTTGGCAAGACTAGGTCATTATACCAGGTCAGCCTCCCTGGTGGTATGTGGGGTTGACTTCATGTCCACCTCAGTCCACCGGACTCCTTAGGACCCCCAGGCTATATTCCCTTAAAGGAAACCCGAACACAGATGTTGTTGGTTCCAAAGCTTTGAGCAGCCGTGGTAGGCCTTCATTGTATCTGAGGCCTCTTATAGACCCTTTTACAGTTGGCAAACATGGTGACGTTTTTATGTGGGCGGAGCTTAGGTGGAGCCAGAAAGATCCATCTGGCCGCTTCACTAACGCTAGTTAGCAAGGGTTGTTAGCTTGTTTTTTAACAATGACTGGAGAAAATCCGATATTATCTTAATGTGTAAGGTCACTCAGTGTCCAGGACTGCGATTGGCCAGATTGGCCGACCTGTAGCCGCCTACACACCACACGATCTGACAGGATTAACGTACGTTACCTCGGTTGAGTGGCCTGACTTTTACACCTACCTTATAGAGAAACCGATAGTAAATAGAAACTGAGGGCATATAAATTTTTAGATGCCTATATGGTCCTGTACAAGACTTGTGTGTACGACCCGCAGTTCTGCCGAGACCACGACAATGTAAAGAGTGAAATTACAGTGCAATTTTAATGATGTGAATATTTTCTAGAAATAAAAGTTCCAGATACAGCGTGATGACATTTAATAATAGTAACAATTATTTAAGCTCCTTATTATGTTGCCGAATCTGTGCTGTTTTGTATTGGCCGCCTCCAGTTTTCACTTTGTTTTGCCTCCAGCTAGTGCCGTGATGTAACTGTGACGGCGGCGCAAAAGGGTTTTTTGGCTTGGGCAGTGGCCATAGGGAATACGGTCACTGACAGCCTGTGTGTGACCTGAAGGGGGAGTGTTTTTTGACATATTTTGTCACAGCCATAATTTGGTATGCACGCCCCTCAGCATGGCAGCGTGGGTAGATCATTCCCCATAGTGTTCTGATACAGTGAGAGTTCCCTTTCGAAAGAGAACCTTTCAGGTTATGTCTGTAACCTGTGTTCCCTGAGAACAGGGAACGAGACACTGATGTGGTTTCATTTTCCACTCTGGAGCAGATAACGGCCACTCTTCAGAATGTAATACAAAAAAAATCAATCACTGTCTTGTTGACACAATAATAAACAGACAATATGAGATACTGTAAATGGTGAAGTACTGTAAATGGTGTCTGCGTTAAGGAGGTTGTGTCATGGGATGCGAGGAGATGAACCCAAATGCAGACAGAATGCAAAGAACACGTGGTTCATTGGTACAAAAACAGGAAAACATAACACACGAGGGGGCAAAACGAAACAAAACTAGAATTTTCTAGACAAGATCTAGACACTAAACTGACAGTAAATACAAGTAGCAAACAAACAAGACTTCTTCCTAAAACAGGGTTCTCACAGGTAGACTAACTCACACAATGTGTGTAACAAAGTTTGACAATGAACCAACACAGGACTGCAAACACAAGGGGATTAAATAGGGAACCCTAATGACAAGGACAGGTGAAGCAGACTAGACCATGATGACAAGACAAGGATAACAAGGGGGTGTTGTTAGGTAACGAGACAACACAAGCACATGGCAAAAACACAAGGCCATATGCTTGCACACAAAACTCATGATCCTGCCTCAAGACTAAATAAAAATCAAGGACACTGGCAGAATCATGACAGGTTGATCAGATATTTACAGTCAGACAACTGTGCAGAGAATTCAAAAATACAACTGGAACCATTCCTAACCATTCTTTGAACCGTTCGGCCAGACGGTGGAACCGTCCGGCCAGACGGTGGAAGTGATATTGTTCACAAGTTGACGTCTTTCAGCGGTTGAAACAGATTGAGTGAGATACACAAGAGTCATGATACAGATTTCGGTAAGTTGTACTGTATCTTTCAACAAACCTTCTAGATGTAAATTGTATTGAAGTGGAAGAAAACAGCTGATTGAATTGGGGCACTACAGCGATCTTTCACATTTAAAAGCGTCAAAACCCCATTTATTATAAGAATTTCATTATAAAAATGTATAAAATTTGTATAAATTCTTATCAGAAGTAACAAAGCTCTTTGTGATTATTGGATGGGAGGCTCTACAAATAAAGTTTAATGTATGCAAAAAACATATATCAGACAACCCTGAACTACGGGTGATTCAAAGGGTCAAATAAAGCCTCTATTAACGTTGTTATTTTATAACAGTTATAGCGGTCGCGTTAACTTGCTCTAAATTCAACAAGGGAGATTTTCTTCACACACTGTATGCGTTGCAATTTGACATGTTTTTCCGCACCCTTTTGATTGACAGGATTGTCATGGGTTGAGTAGGCAAAGGAAGACGAGATATCCAAAATTCTAAAAACGACAACTTTTACTTACAATAAACAACACCCAGGGTTCAGACAGGCAGACTGCCAGAAGGTACACACTCATGTCATGTGATACACATAAGAACGGACACTGAACTAATTCTATTTCTTCTAGTTTAATGGCGGATCGCAAACCAGCATTTATAGGTGCATACCACCACCTGCTTGTCCATTTCCAATCAGATGAAAATGGACAAATACTTAAAATGTTTCGATTCAATTTGTTTTGTAATGCTACCCGAATCACACTGTTCCTTCGTTGGCCAGAGGAGAACTGGCCCCCGAATGAGCCTGGGTTCTCCCAAGGTTTTTTTCTCCATTCAGTCACCTGATGGAGTTTTGGTTCCTTGCCACTGTTGCCTTGGCTTTTGACTTGCTTAGTTGGGGACATTTAATATTCAACAATATAATAAATCTGTGTTGTATTATTTTAATGTTATCACTGTGAAGCTTCTTTGATACAATCTGTATTGTAAAAAAACGCTATATAAATAAAGGTGACTTGACCTACTGTACAGGAGTGTGTAAAATCATGGCTTTACATACTTCAGTTAAAAAAAAAAAGACAAGAAAAAAAAACCCTGATAACCACTCACACACACCTACATATACACCTATCCATATAGATATACATAATTACACAAATATACAAAATAAACTCATAAGAATTATACATAACCTATATAATGTTAACTAATCCTGTATTTCTTAGAAAAAGAAAGATATCTTCTCATTCCTTCCTAAAATCCTTCCAAATTCCATCTACATTCTAATCCGTATACATTTTGTCACATAAAATGATCCTCGTCTCATCATATATATTTATTACACCACAAGATATTTGCTCAAGGTTTTCTGGTACATTGAAACTGTCACATATATCAGAAATACATCTTGCCATTAAATAAAAAGTTGACTTTAATCCAGTTTGTCCAAGCCGGACACTGAACTGAAGACAAGCAGGAACTAAATACACATACTAATTAACAGAAACAGGTGGCACAGATGATGACAATTGACTAAACACAGGTGACGATGATGACAAGCAGGTGTGTAGACAAGAGGGATGCTGGGAAGTGTAGTGAAGAGGCGGATATAATCGGATATAATCAGCACTGATCGTTGGTTGTTTTTAAAGCGAAAATAATAGCTTTAATCGGACGATATTGATTAGTGGCCGATAAATCCGTACATCTCTAATATACTGTATATATATATATATATATATATATATATATATATACAGCACCAGTCAAAAGTTTGGAAACATTACTATTTTTAATGTTTTTGAGAGAAGTCTCTTATGCACATCAAACCTGCATTAATTTGATCAAAAATACAAACAAAAAAAATGTAATATTGTGAAATTACAATTTTAATTAATGATTAAATATTTAAAATACATTATTTTCAAAACAATCAATTATTTTAAAATAATTAAATGCATTATTTCAATGTTATCAAGCTTTTCTCAATGTAAATATTTTAATGGTTCTGCTGTTGTTGGCAGGTGGATTTGTACTAGCCCTTCATCTTTTATAACATGTGATTTTGGCCAAATGATAGAAAAACCTCAGTTTCCTCTAAATTTTGGTTTTGGCTTTCTCCTGTTTGAGTGAAATCAGGGCTCATGTATTATTAAATACACTTTCTCTGTCCCTTCGGCCACAATTCAACACAGCAGAAGTACAAATTTACTCTTAGTCACTTCATGTGTATTGATTGATAGAACTGAAATTGAATTGTGTTTGCACATTCCATTTACTTACTGCATATTCCTGAGCCAAGCCTTTGCCCCAAAAATGCTTATTGCTAACGCCAACATTTTTAAACATTTTTGATCACATCCAATATACATGCTAATGTATGTTTCTTGGCAACCGAAAATAGTTTTCTTCTTGCCTATGTCATTTGTATGTTGCTGTTGTCTTATAAAAGTAATAAGCCACTTCTTGCATGCGTCGTGTGTGTAGATGGTAAAATCACTGAGAGCCTCTAGTGGCTTATTGTGTTGTTAGGTTAAGGCAGATTATTTAGCATGTTTAAGAAGAAAGAGCATTTTAGGCTAAAAGAAAACAGAAACATGTAAATGTGACTGTGTTCCGTTACCTGTTATAGAGCAAAATATCTGGTGTCCATATCTGATTGGATGGGAAACGCAGGTTCTGAACACCAGGATAGTTATCAGGGTTCCAGCTCAAATAGACATCCGTCCATCCCTGAACACACAAAACATACATCAGATTCAGCAACATTGAAATGTTTGATTGCTAAAGAGACAAACAGATTACACACACACAGCCAGTAAACACAATAACACAATCACACAGCTGGGGTCTGCCACACGGTACACACATCATGTACATTTACCACTGGGAAATGAAGAGAGAACTTACAACACAGAGCAAAGGCATGTGTTGGCACACTTAGCAAAGGCATTATTGGCACACATAAATGCCAATAATTCAGTCATAAATAATAAAGTCAACCTATTTAGTAAGAGTAATGTATGTTGACATCTTGCATAAGCTGCATCTGATTTCTATTCCGAGGTGTAGATGGTCCTCGGCTATATTTCTCTAGCCTATGAAGTTGCATCTCTGCTGTATTATAGGGTAGGTTAATATGTGGTGCCACTGCATATATATATATATATATATATATATATATATATATATATATATATGTAGACTACCAGTCTTTATATACTTTAATAACATAGTAGTGTGCTTCCTGTTGCTTTTAAGAAAGACTGGTAGTCTATATATATATATATATATATTTTTTTTTTTCTAGAATTATAATTATCAAGTTCAGTAATTTCACTTAAATGGCAATGACAATTACCAATTAATTGTCATTTAAGTGAAATTACTAAACTGTCAGAAAATTTCGGATGACACTTAGAGGCTTTTGCATTCTGAACTCTTCATATATATATTTATGGAATATTCCCCTCCCACTTGCAGTGACATCTCTTCTCTAATGCGTTTAATGGCATGAGGGTGGAACGCCCTGACATGTCATTCACATGAAAGCACCACAATGATCCACATCAATTCCCTATGGGCAAAATTAAGTCTCCTACATTTTTTCTTGTTCAAAAAGCCATTTCACTGGAATATACATCACGATAAGGAAGACTATCGACAACTGACAAAAGGCAAACAAGACATTGCATCAATAACTAACAGTATAGCCTGAAATCAGACTTGCTGCATTGATAATTAGTTTCCATTGTTTGTTAATGATACTAATTAGGGAAAATGTAAAAAGAGTTCATTTTTGTTTTATGTTTTTTATCATAACCGTTTTATTCATCCACAAAGCTGTGTGGAATTATGAATATTTAATTATACTTAAACACAAACACAGCTTTAAAATCTTTAATTAGCTGTGCTTCCACTGTCGAGCCAAAATCGAGCATGCAAGTGCATGCCAGGGCCAGTCGCGCTTCCACTGTCACTTCCAAGGCTTGCTCTGGGCTGAAAGGTGAAATGCCACAACAGAAACTAACCCTACCTGACACCCTAACAGGCAGCTTTCGCAACCAACTATAAAGACCTTTCAGCACATCTCTTCCTTTCATCGTGCCCATTCAGCAAACTGCAGATACCCACACTTATCTTGGTCCAAAGTGGGCCAAATGGGGCTTGAGAACTGGTCATGAACAAAGGTGGAGTTTTTCCTGAGTCAGGACAGGGTCAGGGCTGCTTCTCATTTCACCATGTCATCTTATCAGGCTACCAGCAAACATAAACATTTAAAACAATTTACATTTACATTTATTCATTTAGCTGACGCTTTTATCCAAAGCAAATTACAACTGCTATATATGTCAGAGGAGGTCGCCCGTCTCTGGAGAAACTAGGGGTTAAGTGTCTTGCTCAGGGACACATTGTGGGTGTCTCACAGTGGATTCGAACCCGGGTCTCTCACACCAAAGGCATGTGTCTTCATGTGTCCAAAGGCTAGAATAAAGCTAGGATATAAAAATCTAGAATTTTGGGAAGAAGCAGAGGGTCTGTTCTTGCTTTTGATTGCACGATCAGATATTCATACAACAAAATAATTCAGGGGGCCATGCAACTATGTTTATCAAAAATATGCGCTGGCTAGCAACTTCTTTCAAAAATACTAGTGGGGAAAGAGTTAATCACATAATTCCTGTCATGTTATGTTGTACATTTTCCGTTGTGAATTCATTTTGTTGTGTTGTCAACTTATGTTTGCTTTGCTTGGATTTCATTTTGTTGTGTACTACTGGGCCACCGTATAAAAGCCTTAATGGAGTTGTTTTGTCCATTCCTGTGAACACAAATAAATTGAAGCAGATGTGACTGAATAAGTATGTGTTCTCTTTTTATGTTCTCTTGTTATACAGTACATGCATGCGTGTCGTGTCTGTCTCTCAATGGGAGGAAGCCACGACCATTTTGGAGTTTCTAAAGCCATTCCCCTCCTCCTTACAGGGCTTATTGGCCCTGCCCAGTGAATAGTAAGCCCTGGCTTACAATGTCACTTTTCCACTGTCGGGCCAGTGAAAAAATAATTTAAGCTACTCGCCCTCATGTTGTTCCAAACCCAGAAGACTCACTCATGTTCATCTTTTATTTTTAATATTCTCTCATCCTTTTGTCCATTGAAAGTCTACATAGTCAATGAGGTTTGTTCTGACATGTGAAGCATGCATGTTTGATACAGAATTTTTAAATAAAATATCTTAAATATCCTCATTTGGGTTCCAACGATGAATGAAGGATAAATGGGTATGAAGCAAGATGAGGTTTACTCCCTCTCTAAAATATTTTATTTCGGTAGAAGACCCTAAACACTTTCCCTAAAGAGACCCTAAACAAAGTCTGTGGGAAAAATGCATAGCTTTTCGATCGAGGGAACCCATGCGCCACTAACTTCTGAGTTGCCCTACAAAGTGACGTTGTAACTTCGGCACTCTATTGGCATCCATTTCGGCGTCTCGAGCTCGTCATCCACTCAAAATGTAACGTTGAACACCAGCTCGCAAGCCCAAACAAATGCGTGTGGCGTTCCTGTTGTTTAGTTTCCGGTCAAGCTAGATCTGCTTGTGCTTTGGTCGACAAGCATGCCGCTGGCCGCATCCTGTTACAAAAGCATCCTATGAACAAATTAAACACTTTTAAGGGGTGGCAGTGGCTCAGTGGTTCATGTAGGTCATCTACAAACCGAAAGGTTGGTGGTTCAATCCCCGGTTCCGCCTGACCAAATGTCGAGGTGTCTATGAGCAAGACACCTAACCCCAGCTGCTCCCGATGAGCTGGATGGCGCCTTGTATGGCTGACACCGCCGTCGGTGTATGAATGGGTGACTGTGAGGCGCTATGTAAAGCGTTTTGGTGGCCATTAGATCTATGAAAGCGCTATATAAATGCAGTCCATTTACCAATTCCAAAAACTTAAGAAAATAAAAATACCTGTTAGGCACAACTTTTATACATTTTCATGTTCACATATTGCCATCATTATAAAGCACCCTTTCAACAATTTCTGATAATTTGTTTGTGTGATTTTCACTGATGCACAATTAATTAAGTTCAAACAACAGGGAGAAATGATGTTTGTTTCATCCTCTCAGATCAGATCAGTCAGGAGGAAAGAGGAGTTTCTGTCCCACACATCTCTCTGTGGCTCAGATGTCCCAGTGTGCTTTAGTGAGCGTATTCCCTGAGGCGATGTCTCTCTCTGCGGACACAATTGCTTGCTCGGCACTGACATAATAGGATCAGGGAATGTGCGCTGCACATATTTTATACACTAGAACACATACTTCGAACATACTATTTCTCCATGTCCAAGAAAAGAACAGATCCACTTTGGTCCCAATGTCATGTGCAGTTTAATGTTTTTAAATAACTAAAACGTTTTGAACCAAAAAATATGAGGTGAGAGTACATTTAAACCATATTATATTATATATTTTCATGACTTGGGCTGATATTTTTTTCTAACCATCTTATTTTAAAATGTTTAAATTAGGTCTGTCAGTTCACGTTATTAACGACGTTTTTGTCGGCGCCATTTTATCACCCATTTAATTGGCGTAAATTTTTTCATAGTGCATAACTTTTTTTTTTCGTTTTTTTCACATGCTTTTGTAACAGGATGCGGCCAGCAGCATGCTTGTCGACCAAAGCACAAACAGATCTACAGTAGCTAGACCAGAAACTAAACAACAGGAACGCCACACGCATTTGTTTGGGCTTGCGAGCTGGTGTTCAACGTTACATTTTGAGTGGATGACGAGCTTGTGACGCCGAAATGGATGCCAATAGAGTGCCGAAGTTACAACGTCACTTTGTAGGGCAACTCAGAAGTTAGTGGCGCATGGGTTCCCTCGATCGAAAAGCTATGCATTTTTCCCATAGACTTTTGGAAAATCGCAAAAAATAAGATCTCTGTTCAACAAAGCATTGTGACCCTTACACATTTCGTCTATCAAGATTATCTTTACAAGTTAATCCAAAATTTATATATTTTGAAACTTAAATAAAGTTCAATGAAAACACAAGCAGACACAATAAAGTTTAAAAAAAACCACAAGCAGGTTATAACTGTGTGTTTTATGTCAGATCAAAACGTGAAAATATTTAGAGGCGTTGTTAACCACAGACCATATTTCAGTCGATTTAGCAAAAACCCATTCAAAAAAGCCATAGACTTTAGGATGAGGGAACCAAAGTGCTAAAATGCTAACTCCCTTCTGCGTTTTGGCCTAAAAGTGATGTCATAACTTTGGCACTCTATAAGATCCTGAATGGAAAGTTTACTTTTAAAAAGTTGCCAAATGGTTCCATTGAAAAGACCAAAGTCATCTTTGTGTTTTGTTGTTGTGAACTGAGCTTTCATCGCAGCAAGTCCAGTCTGAAATACCACTTGATCACAGCTGATGCGAATTCTCCGCTCCCTCGTCAATATCAGTATACCTCGGCAGTATTTTTTTTCACCCTTTTATTGATGGACAGTGTTACATTGTGTGAGAGATTATTTGCTCCAAGTGCGAATGTTAGTGTGAAATTAAACACAGTAAATGCCAATGTTGTTTTCAATTTTAAAAAACAAAACAAAAAAACATTTGAACAAAGCAAGCCAATCCAATTTTCCATGTTGATAAGATCATTAAACTGAGAAAAAATAATGGGACAAAAAGAAATCAAGAGACCTTTAGAATAGATAAAAAGTGTGATTAATTGTGATTAATCGCGAGTTAACTATGATGACATTAATGCTTTAATGATGCATTAATGTTTGGGAGGGTTTCAAGAAAAATCCTCCTTGTTCATCCTAAAACAAACTCCAGCATTTTCAGTTGTCAGACACGACTGGAACTTCAAAAGGGATCAGATTTTATGGTCAGAAAAAATCTTGGCAAAAGGAGGTTGCAGTATTTAATAAACCAGTGCCATTAATTCTGGCCATTTAATTTTTTGAATGAAAGATCAAAAGGATAAACAATGCAGATTTATTTTTACAGACATCTTTGATCATATTTACAGAGGGTGCAAAAAATTATGAACACAACTGTATATTAAAGCAACTGAGGTTTGTAAGACATATGTAGCTACTTTATGCTAAAATTTGAGAGATACGGGTATAAAACTCCCTGGAGGGCCACAGTTCTGCAGAGTTTAGCTTCAAATCTAATTAAAGCTAGCTACACAGTGTAACTCTTTTAGTTTATTCTTAGCTAAAAACTAGCTCAAAAATGTATGTGCTCATTAATGAATATTTACTTCGTTCAAGTAATAAAGTATTCTTGTGAGTGTATAATATGCCATTGAAAATACATACGGGTAAGGGGTTCTAATGTCGGTAGCCATGTTGCCCCTCCATCTTGAAAGTACATTAGCCAAAGAGGGACATACCCGTTAATTCAAGCTTCGCCTTTCGCGTTTACATTTGAGTTAACACTCATGGACGAAGACGAAATGGAAGCCATGTTAATCTTGGACTATATTGGCCACCGTTGGAGTTAAAACGAAATCGGAATTGAGAGGAACAGAAATTAAAATTCACTGGATGTTCATATGCCTTTTCACCACTAGATGGGGGTAAAAATCACACAGTGTAGCTTTAAACACACCTGATCAAACTACCCAAGTCCTTCAGGATTATTTGAAAACTACAGGTATGCATGTTGGAGCAGGGTTGGAACTAAATCTTCAAGAATGTGGCATTCCAGGTGCTGAGTTTGGCACACTTGATCTAGGACTAAAACACATCATCCCAGTTACAATGGTCCCTGATCTCTCCAATCCAGTCTCTAATGGTACATTTAATATGTATCTGCTATAATTTACAACGTCAAAAAATCTTTTTTTAAAGCTTTAGTTGACCCAATGGAAATTATGTCATTATTTACTTACCCTCATGTTGTTCCAAACCCATAAGACTTTCGTTCATCCTCGGAACAATAAAAATTGGACTTACGGGTTTAGAACAACATGAGGCTAAGTAATTGATGACAATTTATTTATTTTTATTTGTGGGTGTACTAACCCTTCAAGTCAATATATGGGTGATCATCTGTGCAAGGTCTGTCTCTAAATCAATTTAGCACTTTGGAAAGCAACTGGTCTGGATGTTGGGTTCATAATCAGAGCCATTCCTTAGTGGAAAATTTCTTATCCAGCTTAATTTCATGGTTAAGTGCTCAGTTGGCTAAAATCATGCATTATGGCTGATGAGGTCAATAAAGGTGAATTAGAGCCAAGGAATGTTTCAGACTGATAGAAACACCTTTCAACAACTAAAACTCACTGTTGGCATCAGCCAATTGGAGCCATTTGTGAGCATATACACATTCATGAACATGTCTTTCATTAATTTTCACACTTTCCTGCTTTAAAGCTGATTATGTGTTTACCAAATATATGCTTACGTTTTGCACATTTAGTGGGCCTGCACATTTATGCAATTAATTTGGTTTTTAATGTTTCTCATCATGGAAGCTTTCACTCAAGTAAACAATATCTAGATGAGGTTTTCAGAACTCTACTATATTCAAATTCTGACACCATCTTAAAGCACTCTAGGGTCAGAAAGTCCATTATAAGTCGAGCTCCCAGACATAGACTTGCTCCACTCCAAGCTGTTATTTTAGTTGTAAATCTGCCTGATGTGACCAAGGGATGTGACATTAATCCTTGAAGCCATTGAAAAATCTTTAATCTTGTTGCTCTGATGTCTGAAACTTTTGTTAGCCTGACCTGCCATGCAACTGGAACAACCTATTTAAATTTCAAATAATTCTTCACTTGTTTTTGCTGTCCAGGTTAATGTCTGAACAATGAGCACTTGAGGAAGACATCTCTTCTAATCTACATCTCTTTGCCTTGACCCTCCATTACCCCATTCCTTCTCTCACTCATGCGGAGATCACCTGAAATTCACCCAAAAATCTATATGGTTTAATGTGAACAATGATCATACAACACTATACATGTTTGGTATCATTTGGAATGTTTCAGTGCAACTGTTACAAAAGTCTAATTCTCCACAGAAGTAAACCAAAAGGTAATAAAGTTTTTGAGAGATTATAGATAAAAGAAGAGGCTGTGTCTTCCAGGCAAATGGCACCCTGGTCTAAAAAGGTGTAAACTCTGAATGCAAATTCCCATTATTAGCAAATGTTTCCATGTGAAAGAAATTTCTGTCTTGGTCTGGGTATTTAAAGGAAGAGCACACGAGGCTTAGGGCGATCTGTAATGAGATCAGCCCATAAGCCCATCATTTCTTGAGTCAGGTACATCTTTTACTCTTTATCTCTGAGCATTTGATCTAATTGTATTGATTATCTTCCCCCGGTTCCCCCGCGAGCTTCACCAGCTTCACTCGAGTCGCTCACCGATGGACAACGTAGCTGCTTCTGTAGAGAAGGCCAGCTGCTCTATCCTGGCGTTGGACAGTGAGGATTGGGCGAGCTCTGGACCTCCCTCCTCTGCTCGCGAGTCGTCAGGGAAATAGGCCAGCATAGAATCCGAGCTGATGCGTCTACTCTCACAGATCGGGGCGAGCCTCGGCTGTGAGAGAACAACTGACTGGATGGATGTTTCCTGCAAAAAATCCGCTGCACAGGCCATTGGGCAGGAACGTGGTTTCTCTCACCGTTGCTGAGAGACACCTATGGCTGACGTTATCTGAGATGCCGGACGCGAAGTGCTCAGCGTTCCTCGACGCGCCCATCTCCCCAGCGAGGTTCAGAAGACGTCATAGGCTATGAAGCACTGCTTACCAAAGCACTCTAGCTTCGCAGCAGATCACCCGAAACAGCTGTCTGCAGTAAATGTGCCCTCTGTCCCATGCCCACATTCACTCACAGGCTGCACACCACGAATTGACAGAGTGCAGAGTGTAGCCTGAACATTAAGTGCATCACGAAAGCCTTCTGCAGCAACACAATAGTCCCACTCAAAAGGTTTCAGAAAATGCTGGGTCTCATGGCCTCCGAATCATCAGTACTCCAGTTGGGTCTGCTTTGCATGTGCCCACTGCGTTATGGCTAAAAGCGCGAGTACCAGCTCGGGCATGGGCCTCTGGTCTGTTTCACCACGAGGTCAATCCGAAATGCATCACAGCTCTGAAACCTTGGAAGGCAATAGACTGGTACCAGTCAGGTGCAAATCTGGGGACTTCCTTGAGTGTGAGAGTGGTGCCCACAGATGCCTCCACCTTGGGATGGGGAGCACTGCTCAAGGGCAGATTGTTCTTTGGCCAGTGGTCATAAAGGGAAAAGCTCCTACACATAAACTGTCTTGAAATGATGGCAATTGACAACATGCTGAGGCATTTTTGTCCCTGAATAAAAGGTCACCACATATTAGTCCGCTCAGACAACATGTCAGTGGTGGCCTACATAAATCACCAGGGTGGTGTCAAACCTTTACAGGGTGACGGAACGCCACCTGGTCTGGGTTCAGTACAATCTGTGCTCATTGAGAGTAGCACATGTGCCTGGTCACCTGGATTTAGGACCAAACAGACTGTCCAGAAACAATGTTCCAGCAGGAAAATGGTCTCTGCACCCGCAGGCAGTCCTACTGCTGTGGAAGATATTCGGCAGAGTGCAGGTAGACCTGTTTGCGTCCCAAGTAAACGCTCACTGTCCGCCATGAAAGGTGCCCCGTTCGAGCCAATCCACTTGTCGGACATGAGGCATCCGTCATTCAAGACAGTGTTTCGCATGGCTCTTGTCAGTGAAGAGCATAGGGGATTTACAAGCACTCTCAGCAAGCATGACGTGCATGGAATTTGGGCCAAATGACTCAAAAGGCATACTCAAGCCATGACACAGATACGTGCCTAAATCCCTCAACACACCGTTCAGGGCTCAGGTTATTTCCCTGTGTGCCCTACCGGTTTACAACGAGGAAAAGGATGCAAGCTTCTTTTGCCCAATCAGGGCATTAAGAGCTTATGTGTCTTGCTCGTCTGTTTTCAGACAGACTGAGCAGCTCTTCGCTTCGTTCAGGGGACTAGCCGAATCAAAACAGAGCCTATCCAGATGGATAGTTCATAGCGCTGGCATACATGTCTAAAGGCTTGGATTGTCCTTTAGGTGTTAGAGCGCACTTCATAAAAGGCATGGCCTTGTCGTGGACTTGGTCTAGCTTGATTACCATGCAGGATATCTGTATGGAGGCAGACTGGGCCTCCCTGTCAACATTTTTATGGTTTTATTACCTAGAGGTTCTCGCCTTACGGTCTAAAATCAGTATTGTCTGCCCCGTTGCTTCAGCTCAGAATACTATAACCTCTTAAGCACCGCTTGCTGATCGATAAAATTACTCCATGGGACTCCATAATAACTCCATACTGTTACACAGTTGGCAGAACATTTTCACCCTGACTGTGTGGAACACTGTTAATATGCTTAGTTCCCTTAGGATGCTTACTTATTAGCAATGACGCTTCTAGTCTCTCTTCCTAGACTCTTTGTGAGTCCCTAGTGATTATGCACTATATGAGCCCCGGGCACCTGCCCTTGGGACTTTGTTGTTGGATCCCAGCACGCACAGCGTTTTACACTGTGTTCCCCTAGCGTAAGATATTATGCAGTACAAGAGAACCTCTACTAAGAGAACGTACTCGGTTACTAACGTAACCTAACGTAACTCTCTAGAAGAGGGAACTAGTACTGTGTATCTTGCTGTACCTGCAACATGCTCTGGTTCGCTTCGGCGTCGAAGAACCAGATTATATTAGCCCATCGAGCAATATTTGTAGGCCCAGGCCACGCGTTTTGACGTTACCAAGGGCCTCTTTTGATAGGATACTTTCTTGACATTTTGAGTTTTGCAAACATGTAGACAGAGGCACATTTTTTAATAAGCCTATGTTATTGAAATATAATCTTGACAATTAGTCAAAACAAATGTGGTCATCCCCAAAATTAGCTGTGACACTTGGTAAATAGTAAGGAAATACTTTAGTTTTCCTGGGACATTACCAAAATGGCCACCAAGTAATAGTTTCCTTAAAGGGACTTTTTGACCACACACACATACATGCACAATGCATGAGTACAAAAGGAAAGTAGGTAGAAACTCACCAGCTGTAGCCAGGCGTTGGTTATTAATACCTGATTTTTTTCATCCTGGGGCAGAGAAAAAAATGAGAGAAAATAGATTCAGTATTAAATGAGGACATAAATGAAGGATTACATCAAATTGAACAAATCTCCTTTCTGCTTCTATAATCCCAACCCTTTTTATGAACAAAGACGTTTATTCCTTTTTTGGTCTCGGTGTATCATTTACTCTCTATCTCTCTCTTTCTCACGCACACAAATGTAGACTTTGCCTTTTGTAGCGTTTAAGATAAGACCAAAAAAACAGCTGTGACATTCAATGAATAGGAGCAATCAAACCTTAAAGCAGTTTCACAATGTGACAATCACAAATACAATACAGATCTCTTAGTAAACCTCTTGGGATTTAAAGCTTCACCTCAACATGCATTGATAGGTTTCAGAATCTCTCTGTGTTCAAGCTCAAGAACATTCAGCTTTGAATGATCAAAGATTTTGGTTTTATTCAGAAAAGTGTCAGCTCTGATTTCCTCACATTTCATTGAGTTTGGACCAGGGATGATCTACAGTGTCATCAATTTCTCATGTTTTTACCTTTAGATATTCTTGTTTCTGGCTTCATCTATTGTTCAATAAGTAACTGACCAATAAGAAGAGGCAGGAAAAGCTTCAGACAGGTTCAAGTGCACAGTTTATGCACAATTTTAAAGATATAGAATAAATAAGATTTGAAAAAAAAGAAAAGAAAGAAAGAAAAAAGAGAGATATAATTTAAATGGTTGGGAGTTTATGGTAAAGGAATATTGCAGCTGCCAGTCTCTGCTTTAACCGAGGAGTTTAAGTGTGCCAATGTCAGGCTGGAAATGACCTTAGTAGAATCACGTGACAAATGTGTAAGGGAGGCAGCCCCTGTGTTAAAAACTGGTAGGAAGTGGTCAGCAGAGAAATCTGTAGTAGAGGCGAAGGCTGCCCTTCATATTGGGGATATTGTGGGACAGGTACAGCATGGAAGAGGGGGTTTTGGGCGGCTTAGTGTACTGTAGCTCCTCCTAAATGGCACAAGGTAGGCCCAGCTCAAAGGAGGAAGCTGGTAGTCAACGAGGTGCGAAAGCAGGAGGAGACGATGAGGTGTATAAAGGCAATTTCCCAGGCCAAGCAGGGAGAGTGGATGAGATGGGAAAGTGTGGGACAACGCAAGTTGGGCTGGCAAGACCTTTGGTCAGTGGAAGAGAGTAGGATCAGTTTCCTTATAAGGTCAACACATGATGTCCTTCCATCGCCGCAGAACCTAAACCTATGGGTAGGAGAGGATCCCTCTTGTCGTTTGTGTTCATCACCTGCCACATTAAAGGTTCTCTGAGCGATCCTAGGCGTGGTGTTGATGTTCGGAATATTTTCAAACAAATCGGAGGCTAGCTAGACCCTCCCTCCTCCGCATCTCATCTCCTCCCCCTCCCTTGCGTCCTTCCTGAAATAATTGTGAACGTGCATTTCTAGCTAATTATATCCTTGTGTGGGTTTGGCGAACATAAGCGTCAATTTAGAAGAAAAAAAACAATTTAACGTTACCCACCTGTCCAGCAAAAACAGAGCAACCTGAATGTCGGACTGGAAGCCCTTCTGCCGCCGGAGTTCTCGCCATCGTTCAAAAGCTTTGCTACCGATGTAAATTCGGAACTTCGCACGTTCTTTATCCGACTCCTTCTTCTTTTTAATTTGTTCTTCAGAACGACGTCTCTTTGGTCGTGTTTCGGCCATTTTTCAAACTTCCCTCTTATGCTTCTCTCTCCTTCACACACACACCCCTTTCATGTGCACGCACTAACCCCCCAGACCCACCCTCAAATACTTCTTGCCAGTGATTGGCTGGAACACTGTTTGTTAGGTTTTGTGGTCCGGGTGAGACATGATTGTTTTTGTTTCCATTTGTGGAGCCTGTGGTGTCTACAGAGACCGCATTTTTTACAGTGTGTTTAGGGGACAGGCAGCTAGCCGATAGTGAGGAGACGTTTGATGTATGTGACAAAAAATGTTTTGGCCCCACATCGCTTAGAGAACCTTTAAGGCACATTCTGACAGAATGTAAGGTGGCTCTTAGCAAGGGTCGGTTTACTTGGTGCCATGACCAAGTACTACGATGTTTGGCTTTAGCATTGGAGGGCAAGTGTAGTCTGACCAATAAGTTGCCGCCTGCAAAACATTACACGCAGAAGACAATATTCCTCCACCCAGGCGAGCAACCACCAAGAAAAGATGTTAACACCAATTCTCGCCCAGGACAACTGAAAACTGCTAGGGACTGGAAGATGCCGGCTGATCTTGATCAACAGCTTATTTTTCCACCTGAGATTGCTACCACTAACTTACGACCAGATATTGTTTTGTGGTATGGGTCAGCATGCATTGTTCAGCTGATAGAGCTAACAGTGCCATGGGAGGATGCGGTAGATGAAGCATATGAGAGGAAGAAATTGTGGTATGCTCATCTAGCCACTGAGACAGAGCAGCGAGGATGGAGAGTCCAAGTTTATCCAGTGGAAGTGGGTTGTCGAGGTTTTGCGGCACACTCTACAACCCGGTTCCTCAGAGACGTCGGATTCAGTGGCCAAGAGTTGCGTCGCACGGTAAAGAACTTATCTGAAGCAGCAGAGAGGAGCAGCAACTGGCTGTGGTTGAGACGAAAAAGATTCTAGCTGGCTATGTGCAGGCCGCCACGCTACGGTTTCGTATAATTCTTGAAGAGTCTGTTTGTATAGGTTGCACTAAAATTACAGTCATTACGTTCCTGTGTATATTGTTTGAATTACGGTGGTTGGCCAGATATTGTGGTTTGCGGTAGGTGGTATGCCATACTGAACCGTTTGCCACTGAAACTGCTTCATAACGCACCAGTGGGGCTCGACAGCCATTATCAAATGGGTTGGCGCGTATGGTTGGGTTGTGCGTGATTGTGGTTATGTCTCTGTAGGGGTCAGTAAGCTGGACTGAGTTGAGTGGGGGACGGAGTGGGGTGACTCTGGGACGCCAGTGTCACTGTCGAGCCCTCTTGAGGTGTCGTGGGCTAGTCGACAAAACACTGAGGATGGAAGGTGCCCACTTGAAGACCCTAGAGATGTCCCCTACTCGGCTCAATCCAGACGGTTGTCGTGGTGGTCCACTAGGGAGACCACACTGTAGTTGCAGCCGTCGTGTGTGCAACGCGGCAAGTACACTGCAGCCGTTAACGCCGGACAGAAGGGGGTCACACCGCCATATGGAAAGAAGCGTAAATGGATGGAGAAGCATAGTTTACTGTAAAGCTATGTCTTAGCTTACCTTGGCAAAAGCCAAGTATAAATCAGCATGAAGTTTTAACATCTACTCTCGTGTAATGGAAATGGAATGGAAATGATATAGGCTAGAGTGAATTTCACTAACAAAAATATACTGGGGTATTGCCATGTAGGCCTGTATATTATTAGTAATACTATGGATTTTGTTACAGTAGTTGCATGGTCTTGGATTAGGCTACCATGTACTGTAAATATAATAGTAATCAATATGTTATTCATACAGTACCACGGTATATATCAAAGTACCATTGTACTAACATCTGATATCATCACTAACCATGGTGTGATATTTAGACTATAAGGATCTCAATGTCTTACTGTCATAATGTGGGTTTTGTGTCTTGTCTTTTCATTATCTGTGGTTCCCTGTCTATTAGTTCTCCCAGGTGTTTCTCCTTATTCCCGACGCCCCCTTATCTTGTTAGCTCATTTGTCCTTGATTATTTAAGCCCTGTATTTCTGCCCTGTCTTGGTTAGATGTTAAATGTTTGTTAACGTTGGTGGTTTTTGAATGCGTGAGTCTTGTTTCTAAGTCCTTGAATCCTGTTCCTGTCTGAGTTTGTTAATAAAGCTACACTGCATCTGGATCCAGTCTCAGCACTATTTCTCCGCACGACGTTACACTTACATTACATTTAAAAGTTTGGGGTCAATATGATTTTTTTTAAAGAAATATTTATTTAGCAAGAAGACATTAAACTGATCCAATGTAATGTTAAAAGATTGTTCACTTATCTTAGTTGTTGATTTCAGATGCTTTCTGAAAGCGCTCTGCAAACATTACGAGTATTTTAATGTTGAGCCGCAGCTGATGCAACAGCAACCAATCAGCTATTTAGATAACGATGTGATCACTACCAAATTGAGTTCCTTCAGAATGTGGTATTTTAAAGCTAACAAACAATACTTATACAGCATAGAGAATTAATTTATTAACATTGACAAAAAAAATGCTGTTAGAATATATTGCTCATTGCTAGTTAGTCAGTTAGTTTGAAATAAACAGCTGAAAGGACGTTGACAACAGTTTTGTTGCAGTTGATCTTGAATTTCAGTTCAAATCTTTCCTTCAATGCACTAATGATTACTCATGCTGCAGAGGAACCTATGATTTCTTTCTGTCTCCAGTCCCTCTGTCAATGAGCTTTCTATTTAATGTGCAAAAGATGTCTCTTTTGGCAGAGTGGACGCATTAACCATTCGGTTCCAAGACATTCTAGTATTAACAGAGATGGTTATTAAATTGTAATAAAATACACCAAATTCAAACATGTTTTTGAACAAGAACAACTTGAATCATCACAAGAAATATTAATTGTTCATATTTCAGACACTCAAACTTTCTAGATATTATTGCAATAATTAACTTATCATACAATGATGATATCATTGGCAATTATTTAATTTAGGAAAAGTCTGTTTATTTTTAGCAATGGGGGGAGTATACAGTGTATCTTTAAATATATTTATTATAAATAGTTAAAATAAAATGATCCTACTTTTTTATTTTTTTTCGATTCTCACTCTTGATGGAACAATGATTTGTTGTTTTTCCCCTACTTGTTCTTTATTGTTAAATTACCATTGGCCTGTCTGCTGAAACACTGTCACTTGAAAGAATAATTGCCTCTCACTCTTGGGTTCAGCGAGTAAAATACTATTTGTTAACTCATCATCCCCACACAAGGTTAGTAATTTCTCTATATATCCTCCATATGTGTTATGTGTCAAAACCTGAGAGTGTGCGCAAAAGCAAGAGAGAGAGAGAGAGAGAGAGAGAGAGAGAGAGAGAGAGAGAGAGAGAGGTATACACCCTAAAATTTACACCCATAAACATGACACATCAGTAGCCTGTTTGATCTTTTGTTTTTCTCTTTTTCTTGTTCTTGTTCTCTCTCTCTGTCTCTTTTTATTTTCCTTCCTTCTGTCTCTTCCTTTGTCACACTAAAGTCCCTGTTGTTTTCTGATCCTGCAGAAGAAAGTGAACATAACGTGTTGTCTGTGAAGGATGAACTGAGGGTTTGTGACATGCAATCAACGTCAGACAGGGAGGATGATAAGAGTGTAATAAGAGTGCCAGCACAATCCTGAACAAAATTTCATCTGTATGGCTCGTCTCACAGAGCCAGACTATTTATACTTTATACGTACACATACTAACTGCTTTCTCAAATTGAATTAAATTGACAACATAGGTTTTGATTTGTTACAATTATTTTTTTTTAAAAAGTTGAGTATCAGTTACTAAAATTAATTTAAAAAGTATCAAATTAAAAAAATCCTTTTGACATTGAAAATGTAATTTGACTATGATTGTTGTGTTTTGTAATTGTGTTTTGTGTGAAGTTGTGAACACTCAGTTGCGGATGATTTTGAGTGCCCTTCTGGTGAACTGTTGAATTAAAGAAATTTCGGCAGACCATATTTACAGTCATGTTTCGCATGTACATACTCTGTATTTATTGTAGTAATGACACTAACTGCATACTAACCCTGAACCTAAACCTAACCTCAACCTTACATTACTTACAGTAGTATTTTCATGGGTAAGTACACTGTAAGTACATTGAAAGTGCACATAATGTAAAATAAAGTGCAACCATAATTTCTCTATATATAAATGTTTTACAAAAGTAGAGTTGGATGTCGTACACCATCAGAATGGCATGGGGAAGTCCTTGGAAATGTGTTCAATTCGATCAGATTGTCTGTCCATAAATAAGAACCCACAAATTCAAATGCATAAAGTGAGAAGAATCCTGCTGTAGAAATCTAATTTACTTTCGATTAAGTTCCTCAGACAAACCTCTCAATATCTTTCAAAGAATTGATTCCAGCAATCTCATAAACTTTAATTTCTAATGATTATTAAGCTTAATGTTTTTAGTAAGCTTATGATTGGAAGCTTAATGTCCATTGTAGCTAGCTGCCCAAGACATTGTAAACGTGGATGTTTTTCCTCTAAGAAACGAACATTGTTATTATTTTTTGATTGAAACTGTGAAGTGCTTTGATGCAATCTATATTATGAAAATCGCTATATAAATATACTTGACTTGACTTAAACAGGAGTGTTTTTCCTGGCAAACTAATAAACCTTTACACAATGACTTTTAGACTGTGTTCTAGCTAGCCAATCAGATTTGAACAGCACATTCTTGTCATTTTTTTGAGCAGTATACATTAGATGGTCATTGAACGTGGGGGACACAGGGGAACACAGGGGACAAAAAACAGTATATTACTGGATTTATGGATACAACCTCCACAGCTAAGCTTTTCCAAATATATTTTCCTGCATACATATGGTAATACTCATAATATTGCAGTTTCATTCCAATATCTAACTGAAACCTAATGAAACATGAACACAGCCACAAGCAGCAGCCAATTCTGTATGAGCATCAAATAAGCTGTTCCAATTGACTGGGAATTTGGACAGTATTATTAATTATATATGAATTAATCCTCTCTCAGTCAGTGCAATTGGGTGTTAATTGCGAGCGTAAGAGGAGCTAAACACACAGCACTAGCAGGAACAAACAATCTGATTGGTCCCCGAATTGCGACGGAGTATAAAACACCGATTCAGATTTTAAACTTCAGACACATCACCCATGCAAGAAATATGGTTTGCTATTAAGTACAGTAGGATGGCCATTAAACAAGAAGAAGGAGTGTAATTGGGCTACAGACTAATTAGTTCCCTTTCGATAAGGTTCTCTGGCATTGCGTACGAGATTTTCTCTCGCTTGCCATGGGGAAACTCTGTTTTCTCAGAATACTGAAGCCTGATAGTTCATGTCTGTGAATTTCACAGACAAATGGCCTTTCAGCCCACCAGAATGGGTGGGGCCGACTGCCTGCATAAGTCACATTGAAACAGCCATCTAGTCAGATTTACTCTCCTTCAGCATGAAGTCACATCTCCTCGCTGACTCTGAAGAAGAGAAAGAAGCCTCTACTCGTCATCGAGAACAGCCTCTGCAGAGGATCAACGGCGTCTCACAGCTGACTAGCAGCTTCCTCCCTGCGGCTTTCCACTGACAACTGAGCATGTTTGTTGCAAAATGTCTCGCCATGTGTGTGGCTCATGCAGAGCTGCCCTGCATCCCTTGGACGAGCGCTCTGATTTCGGCAGCTGTCGGGGCTGCGCCCATTTAGAGGCGGACCTCACAGAGACCAGCTGCTCATACTACAAGGTAAATGAGTCTTGCACTGCTGAGCTCGCAGTGGTTTTCCTCTCCTGTTCTCTTCCCATTTCAAGACAAGACGGAAGAAAAGTTCATGTTCCCAGCGCCAGCGGGACTCACTCTCCCAAAAGTGTGCTGATTCAGCGCTCTTCATCAATGATGACCAATGCCCCTTCACTGGTGCGAGCGGCATGGTTTCACAGAGGAAAAATGGCATACAAAGCTTCCCACTGGAAGAAGTCGTCGCCGCACATCTGTGCTCGTCCACGACCCTTGGCTGGAAGACCAAGGCTTTCCATCCTTCTAAGTCGTGCACGATGACATATGTGCTTGCAGGCAGAGTGTTTGCCACAAGCGGCTTGGCTGGCTCTGCCCTCCACACGATAGGGGTGCTTCAAGTATAATGGATGAGAACGGCCCAGATCCGGCTGCATTCAGTGAGCTGCTGGTGCAACCGACCTTGCCCTGCGTGCCACCAAAGTCACAGCCCAGGCAATTGGGCGCACCATGCCCATTTTGGTTATGCTCGAGCGCCACCTATGGCTCACCTTGACAGAGATCATGACAGCTTTCCTTGACTCCCTTATTTTCCCCTTGGGCTCTTTCAGTCCTGCAGTGGATGGCTTCACAGAGAGCTTCACGGCAGCGCAGAGGACATAGTAGGCCATGTGCCATTTTATGCCCAAGACAGAAAGTTCCTCAGCTGCTTACAATCACCCCAAAACACTGTTGACTCAGCAGCGTGCCAAGCTGGTACCCATGCCCACTCAGCCCCAGCAGAAGGCAGAACCAGAGGTGAAACAGCACTTTCGCCCAGCAAAGCAGTATCTGTTTCCTAAGCACCAGGGACCCTGCCCTAAGCTAGTTCTGGACTCTTGAGCCACCCAAGCTGTCCTTATGTCTCAGGCACATGGAGAAGGTGGCCAAGTCCTGCCAAGGCCGGACTGCCACCAACGAGACTATGTGTTTACCTCCCAACCTCATATTATGTTCTGGGCATTGGAGGTGTTGTGTTTGTTGCCAGTACTGGACCCCTTCACCTGTTGTTAGGGCACCCAGACTTTTTCTCGCTGTTATGGGGAAGAGCATTTCCCCTACATTCAATGCTACTGCAATTGTCAGCCCCCTGTCACAGTAAAGCGGGCTGTCATCTGCGGCTCTCCAACCCCTCCCCGGATTTTGGGAAGTATTGGGAAGCCATACTGGGTGTGTTGAACTGGGTTTTAGAAACAATAAAATGGGGATACATGCTCCAATTTGCTCGCAGACACCTCTAGTTTCAGGGGTGTGATTTACATTACAGAATCGACCACCAACTATCATGTCCTCAGAGCAGAAGTTGATAAATACTCGAATAAGACAATCGTTCAGTATGCTATCTTTTAAACAAATCATCTCACAGATATGCCCTGGGGATTGGTTTTTATGCATACTTTCATATCCAGATACCCCATCACAGACTGTTCTTGAGATTCACTTTTGAGGGGTGGCTTATCAATAATATACAGTCCTACCATTCTGACTGTCTCTGGCTCCACCACCGTTACGAAACGAAATAGATGCAGCTTTCTCCCTGCTGAGACAGAGGGGAGTTTGTGTCCTGAATTACCAAGACGAATGGCTTCTCTTGGCCCAATCGAAGTAGAAACTGTGTGCGCACAGATATCTGCTCCTCAACCATTTAAAAAACTTGGGGTTAAGAATCAACTTTAAGTTCCAAGTTTCAAGTTGAATTTATTTATAATGCACATTTTTATCAGCCTCAAGACTGACCAAAGTGCTGTACAAGACATCTAAATACAAATCCTAAATATACACACTTAAGATGATAAACACAGATATAATATAGTAATTTAATAAAAAATAAAAAAATAAATACACCAGAGAAAACAAATATGTTTTTTGAAAGAGATTTGTCAGGGAAGGTGCCGCTCTGATCTCTTAGGGCAGGTCCCAACCACAGAAAGCGCTCAATCCCCACTGCGTTTGAGTCGTGAGTGTGGGACTAGAAGGAGGTTTTGGTCACTTAATTTTAAGCTTCTGGAAGGGGTATAGGAATGCAGCATATAGGAGCATGGTTATGCAGACCTTTATATACAAATAAAATTATCTTAAAATGAATTCTATACTGAAGCAACATTTTGGACCAGTTGAAGGCGAGCGATTTGTGGAAGTTCCTCAATACAATGAGTTGCAGTAGTCGAAACAAGAAGTAATAAAAGCTTGAACAGCCATCTCTATTGGCTCATTTAAAGATAACAAGTTTTGAGCAAGCCAAGATTCAACCTAGTCTAAGCAAAATAAAATAGATGTTGATGCAGACGGATCATTTCTCTTGATAGGTAAATATATTTGGCTATCATCAGCATAAAATTGGAAGGAAACACCATGTCTACCTAAAATCGAACCCAAGGGTAGCATGAACAGTAAGAAAAGGGAGGGTGCCATGAGCGAGCCTTGTTAGATGCCACAGGAGAAGTGAGAGACAGAAGAGGAGAAATGACCTATCTCAGTCTTACTCATGGCACCATGAATGGTGGTTCCCTGGAATGGTCCAGATGGTCCCTTTGAGAAGGGATCTCCTTTCCCTAGCAAAAGGGTCAATCTGGCAACCTCAACCCGAGTTGCTGAATACATCCTGGAATGCCCGGTACTCTGGAGGGATTTCAGTTTTACTCTCCATCTCTGGGCTTTCGACAGAGGTGGAGTTTAACTGGAGATTTGATGAAGATTTTGAGAAATGTCGACAGGTTCGACATGTAGACAGTTTGATAACAGGTGACAGACTTGCTTCGGGAAGCAAGAAGCACTCCATTGTAGAATTTCTCCAGAGTCCCAATTGATAGTGGGATCGTCCCAGGATATCAGCTGTGGATCCTTCCAGCGCCAAGAATGAGATCTTCTCCTCATGCAGACAGCCGACACAGAGCGTGACTGTGGGGGAGAAGTGGCAGACACGACCAAGGCCCAGCAGCTTGGCCCGAGGATGGTGTGAATGGACACTTCTTGTGAGCAGCGTTTCCTCTGGAGTCTTGACCTGGTTTTGATGAGCACTTGCGCTGAAACAAGATGTTTTGGGGTTAGAATTTGGACAGGCGTACGAGTGAGACGTACAACTTTGGCCAGAAACTCGATGGTACTCACGCTGGGCATGGTGGTCATATCAGGCAGTTGGTGATGATATGCCCTTCTCCCCCATAATACAGACACAAGTGCTGTGTTAGTCTTATTTGACGCTCAGCATTGGACAGATGGTAAGTGTCTGTCTGCATGGTTTCTGGTGCTGGAAGGGCAACAGATGGAGAGATGGGCGGAGGATGCGAAGCGGGTTTATCCAATGAGTGGGCTGAATGACATTGAGAGATACGCACAGCTTTCTGAATGAAACTCTCCAAACCAACGGTGTTGTCATAAATGGCCATCTGGTGACGCACGGGTTCAGATCCTGGTGAAAGGCTATCAACAGGGCCGTCTCATTCCAGCCAATAGATGCAGCCAATGTGCAGAACTGCAGAGCATAAGCATTTATAGAATTATTACCTTGGCGGAGATTGAACAGAGAATCATGGGCAGATAATTCTGATGCGGTTTGATTGAAGATTTCCTTGAAGTGACTGATGAAAGATGCCAATTAAGTTGTGACCGGGCCGTTGGCGTGCCAGATAAATTGGGCCCAAAGGAGTGTGCGCCCAGATAGCACAGAAATTATGAAGGTGATACGTGCCCGTTCTGTGAAAAAGAAAAGCTGTGGTTGCATTCCAAAATATAGTGAACATTGTAGAAGGAACCCGCTGCAATCCTACATCTCACCGTTGTAGGTCACTGGTCGGGCCATGGGACTGGCAGATGCAGGTGGCGAAGGAGCGGGTGCTGCAGAGGGCATGGATTCTCTGTGCAGGTGACAAATGAACACGAAGACAGGTGATCTGGATCAGGATGACGAACGGAAGACGGACAGGAGACTGGATACAGGACGAGGTAGGTGTCTGACAAAGCAGTGTATACAGCAATGAGATCAAACAAGGAGTGAAAGGTAAATGGGGCATATAAAGGGTGTGTTGATGAGTCAGTGCTCTGGTGATTGTGAACCAGTGGGCGGGTCCTGGTGATTGAGTGATGGTTGGGGCTGTGACGGTATGGCTGACTCTGTGACAAAATGGGGCTACTTGTCTGAGGGGTGGTTATCATCACCATTAAACATGAGGTTGAAGTTTTAACCTACAGTATCTTCTGCTGATAATAACAATCAGCATACAAAACTAAACAACAGTGACAACAAATATTTTAGGTCAAACACTTAACATTATAAAACATAGATCAGCAAAGAGAGCCAACAAGATAACATGCAGCCACATAATGTGTTCATGCCACATTGCATGTTGGGAAACTTCTGTAAGTGTCAGCACATTTCTGTGAACACTATTACACTTTATATGTCAATACATAAGAGATCACGGTAATGCAAAGAATCATTGTGGTTCTACTACACAGTCTTGCATCAGTGTTTACAGTTACAGTAATATTAATATAAAGGCCTAAATATAAAAAACCCAGGCATTAATATAAATATGCATCCAAAAAGTCAGCGAATTTAATATGAGTTAATCATGAGATATATGCTGCTTATTTAGTGCTGATTTTGTAGATAGCTGTAGTAACATCATGACTCCCTCATTTACCTCTTCAGGCTTCATAAAACTTCACAGTCAATAACATCAATGAGTTTAGTCTGGGATGCGTTTCCCAAAAGCATCGTTAGCCAAATATGGTCGTTTTCAGCATAGTTCAACCAGTCTGTGTTTCCAAAAAAACATCATTCAATGGCTCTTGACCTGTGGTTAAAAACATAGTTTCTAGTTTGCATGAAATGTGGACTTGATAAATCTTTATCTTGAGCTAAACAAGCAAGCCGACATTCAGTACAACCTGTATCTTTTGTTTGGAATACATACAAATGCAATTTACGTATTTTAGTTTGCTTAGAGATTTGAACCACCACTATGTTTCATAGTTTCATAGTCCTATACTTAGTTTCATTAAAATAAGTTATTACTCCACCATGTGCGTGATGTCATAAACCAATGTGGTTTAATGACCACTTTGCGACAATATGGTTTTGGGAAACAGTTGCGACTAGCTAGTTGATTTCTTCAACGATGCAACTATGGTAGTGAAGCAGTGAGTTAACATCGTTGTACGGAAAACGTACAAAAGCCATGTCTGCTTTACTGCAACTGCTTTTAGATAATGCAAATGTCTAACGCAATTCTGTGAATAAACGCTTCTACCGTACTTAGAGGAAATGAGACACATGAAAACCTGCCTGTGGTAATGAGCAGTGACGGACTATTGTGATCGTATTGTAGATTAGGAGGCGAGTGAGCGTTTTTGCTCTGTGAACCGATTAATTGAATCTTACATGGAAAAGCTGTGAAATGAACACACATTGCAGATGACTGGAGATTATCCATAAGTCTGAAAGATTTTTAAATGAAGAATATAATAATGTGTTAATTAATTTGATAAAAAGAGGATGTGACTAATAATATGCACTTGATATGAGCTGGAAGTGAGCAATGGAGCAGAACTAAAGAGAATCGGAGCTACTGTTCTAGGCTATCTATATCTATATCTCTCTCTTACTCTCTCACTCTCTGTAAACCCAGAGTGTGTGAGTAAATAGTGTATGATTTTTGCATGGAGCGAGGAGCATTTAGGACATTTTTCAGTGTTCTTCTCCCTCATTCCAAGATTGTACCAATCATGAGCTCAACACTGTGGCGAGCAGGACGAGGCCGAGGGACGCGAGAGAATGGCACGAGGCCGGTGGCGTGATTAATGATGAACGACACCTGTGAAACGCACCAATCTTGTATCTATCACGTCCCTCGACCTCATCCTGCTCGCTAAAAACATGTTAGCGGCCCATAATACAATTAGATGTCAGCAAGAATTCCCCATGTGTTAATGTCAGAGGTGTTGCCCAGTGGGCTGTGCACATGCTCTGACATATTGCGTGATTGCTCTTGTGTGCAGATTAGCCAGAAATCTTGTCCAGCTTAGGTTATTTCTTGACGATCCACTCTTTTATTACCAATTTTAAATAAGTAACAAAAGAAAAATATATATAATTGAAAACAACTTTAATGTACACTGTAAAATGTAATATTGTTCTCACTAAGAATTTTTTGTTAACTTTACTTAACGTTCAATAATTTGTTTAACTTACTTAAAATTTCTTAGTAATCTGT
Source organism: Pimephales promelas (assembly GCF_016745375.1). Next base: position 16,341,781 of record NW_024121100.1, read on the forward strand.
ACTGTTTGCATGCTATGCCTTCGTTACTCAGAAAAACTTTGTAAACAGTACTTGACTGGTTTGAGTACCATTTTAGCCCCTCCCCACACATTGCCATTGGCGGGGCAAATGGTTTATGAGACAGGGCAATTCTTAATAGACTTTTCACTAATTTCTTCCACTTCTGCAGTCATCATTCTTCTTATTCATCTTGAAATAGTCAATCTTGAATATTATTGTCAAAACACCTACAAATTGGGGAGAGCATCAAAATTCTTTAGTTGACTTGTTGATTTCCCTTTTCTCACCATTATTGTGTTTAATGTTCCCTTTGGTTGAGCACTTGGAACTTAATTTATATTTTTGTAATTCTCTTCCAATTGATTAACAGAGTAACTGGAAGTGACTGACACTGGAAGTCTTAAAATGTCCGCGCCCACTTTTAGGCTAAATATATGGTGGATAGAGGTAATTCAAAGCAAGGTTTCTTTCACCATTGCTCAGTAAGCTAGCTTGGATGGGGAAATGGAAAAATTGGAGTGGATGGTTCACAGCAACCCGGTCTCATCCCAAGACGTCATATAACTGACGTTTTGGGACGTCTTTTGACCATACGTCAATATTCACCTTTTTAGGGCCCCCTTAAACGTTGGTAGATGAGGTTATGGGATCCTACCCCAGACCTAAACCTAACCCTAAACCTAACCCGTCACCTAACTGACGTTAAAGGTAAAGCGTCAGTTGTATGACGGCCCGGGATCGCCATCTACCGACGTTTAAGGGGGCCCTAAAAAGGCGGATATTAACGTATGGTCAAAAGACGTCAGTTATATGACTTTTTGGGATGAGACTGTGTTATTCACAGAATGCTTTGGTCTTTCCATGAGGGCAGGTTTCCATGTAAAAGAGAAAGAGTGGCACTGGCTGCCTTGTGGTTTGAGGAAGGCAGACGGTGAGTGAGAGAAGACATGGAGACTGGAGGACAGAAGGATGGAGGTCACAGAGGGGTTACTGTTTCTCTGGCCAACCGGTGAGCATGAGTATTTCTCACCCTCAACTGAACCTCCCCTCTGACACTGCTGTTTGTGTTTCCAGAATTCACTTTAGGTGTTTAATGAACCATTATGAGGACATGTATACACATACTCAAGGGGTCAAATGTATTACATGGTGTTTGAGCTCCCCAAGTCCGCTCTTAAAGGAATGTTTCAGGTTCAACACAAGTCAATTGTATCATATTGTATGTTGAGTACCAGCAAAAAGGATCCTTAGTTTTTTGTTTTGTTTTGTTTTGTTTTTTGTAGATGATAACTGTTGTCAATGCTCTTACAACATAAGTAAACCGGGCCAGTGCTCCAGGAGATTTAAAAAGCTGAAATGTGAACACTTATATAAATTATTCAGTCAAAAGCTGTTTATAATTTGAGCTGTACATTTGCCTAAAATTGACATTTTTGAAGTGGGGACACTATTCTAGCTGGATTCTGGTTATGAGTTACCGACTTCCGTTGGTAAAGTTAACAGCCTATTTCTGATTTCCTATTTCTGGTGAGTGTATAATACAAATTATCAGCATTATTTGGTCATGATATTAGGCAGTTATCAATTCACTCAGACTCATGCTAACATGTATGTGTTTAATTGTTGAAACTGCGTTTTATTATTTATTATTAAGTTTATTGCCTGACCCCATCCACTTTGATTGTTAGTGTTTTACCATAAATCATTTTCCTTTAATAAAAAATATGAAGGACTTGTCAAATATTTTTCTGTGGTTAACAATTCAATTGTTTGGGTTCAATAGCTTATTAGCTCAGTAGGTCATTGGTCAACCCTGTCTGGATTTAAACTCAATTCTAGACCATTAACTAGGCTTCCCATCAGCCAACATTAATTCCAAACTATTGTATTGTCTCCTAAAACGACAAGATGTTTCCATTTAAGCCACTTCTGATACATTTGCGTTTTTATTGCACATGATCATAAAATTCTACGCAATGCTGTAATAATGGACACACTGCATTACAAATCAAAAAGAGCCATTTTAAATGCCAAGAATTTTTCAGCTTTTGTTTCACACAGTCCACCTATCCTCACTCTCATAACCCTCCCGGCACTGCGGTGATGTAGAATGGTGTGGCAGCTGCCACCCCCAGCCCCCCTTTAGCTGATTGAGAACAACTCATGCGTTCACGGTTTCACAGCATCCCAGTCATAGCTTATGGGCCTCTCGCCATCTGGGGCCGTGCAAGAGCCACACCACGGCAGCCATGATTTAACGCTCAGGATAAACAGATATTTCATAATTCACACAGTGAAATGGGTGAAGGAGACAGATTTCAGCCAGGTGACGGTCCTTTGGGACAGCGGAAATGGGACAGTCAGGCATGCATACGTCTATTTTCTTTTCTATTTTCTTTTTATATATTTATTTATTTATTTATTTTGCCTACAGAAAGTGATTAAAATATTAAAAGCAATATTCAAATATTCTATTATTTTTACCATTCTTTTTGGTGCCTCAATACATAGAAATTATGCACTTTAAATCTGATAATTGCAAACTATTTTGCAGGATAATCTGTTATGCTAACATGTTGCACTCATCTTCCAGGAGGATAAAGCTAAATTGCATGCTGTTAAATGTAAGGATGGTGTTCAGTGCCTTCAATTGCCGTACATATCAGCAGATCTAAACATCATTAATGCTTTAAGTGAAAATCTTAAGTGCAGAGTGTATTTTTACTAACATTGTACACAGTTTAGGTTTACTATATTGAGAAGAGCTGGATTAACCATATGGCCATTTGGGCCTCACTAAATCAAAGGCTGTATACTAGAAAGGTTTTCAAAAAGTGGGAGATGCAACGCAATGGCCAAAGACTGAACTAAATAGTTCTGAAGACAAAATGTACCCCATCTCCTTAATAAGCCCTTGATATCAATCTATATTGTTTTTCGAGGGAACATCAATGCTGCGTCATTGCTTTGATGCTATGGAATGTGCTTACAAAGAGGAAGCTCTGATGATCTTTGATGATGAAGAAGAGTTTGTCTCTGCACCTTCATTAAAGTTAGATTTTCATATAGTGTACAAATACAATCAGAAAATGACTTTTGAGTCTTAAATGAGTCTTGAGAATGAGTCTTACTTTTAAATAAATCTATTGTTTTATAATTCTAACAAACTCCTTTTTTTGTTTGATATTTTGCTGCGCATAATGCATAATGTAAATTTGCAGTCCATGTCCTTTGTAAAGGACATGGACCGCAATGGACCGGTATGTTTAGAAATCAGCTTAATCTGTGCCATCTTGTTATCTCATTGATTATTTTGTCCCACCTGCCTGCCTCTTTACCCTCTTATGTTTGTCTCCTTATTTAGTCTACCTGTGTTTGCAGTCCTCATATCACCACATATCATTGAGAATGAAACCTGGTCTGGAAACCAAATGTAAATTTTCTCGTATTTGAGGCGTGGTTTACGAATGCCCAGAGCCGTATTATTGGGTGCTACGAATGTCTATCAAATGCACCTGTGTGTCTATAAAATGTGCCTGTGCTCCCTCTTCGTACTGTGATTGGTTCCCTATTTCAGGGGAAAATTTGGTTCATGGTATCCAGACTGCCTAGCAGTGCGAATAAAATCGCGCTGCGGCAAGGCAGAATGGAGAAACCCAGGCTAGTGTTTCCTGATCCTGCCTGTTATTGTTCTTGTTTTCCCCCCACGAGGGAGTTTTATTTGCAGTTTGTGTTTGTTTGTTACTTAATAAATATACCCATTTGTTTCTGCACTTGAGTCCTTGCATCTTGATTCCTTGACAGAACTAGGACAGTCCTGTGATATGGTAGAATGAAGGTAAATTATGGACTTTGGTGAACCTACAGATAAGAGTTTGAAACATAATGAGTGTGAATATATTGTTCATTCAGGGATTTTATAGAATTAGTTTGTTCTTCATAGATCTTTTACCACATTTTTTTTCAAAGGTGCATTATGCAACAAATCAAGGTAAAAATAGCCTTTTTTCTAACTCATGCATGCTTAAACAAATTGTCTCATGGGCTGAATGAACCCTTTTCTGATCACTGCGATTGCCTCTATAATCCTGTACAGTAAAATAAATAAGAGGGATTCTGGCTCGAATTTGAGACTGGGCGTGACATCATGCGTCAGCAAAGACAACTCGAGCGACTTTAGTCAACTTTCCACAAAAGAAGAAGATGGATTCAAAGAGATCGGCTTGTAGTTCATTCCAAACCCCAACGCAAATTCCACATAAGACAAAGAAAATAAAACTTCTGTCTAGTGCCAGGCGTCGGAATAAGAGGAGTCAACATCTTTAAGCTTACGACAAATGGAGAGATCTCCGGTCTGCTCTGGGGCTGAAACGGGTCCTATACAAAGTAATAACTTATATTGTTCATGAACGTGTTTCCATAATAATACAATCATAAGTGGATACAGTAAGCACATAAAACAGTTCAACATGGAGATAGATGGAAACAAAAACCTCAAATGTAATTTACTCAAATGCCTTTCCTTTCATATATTTTAAATGACTTGCTGATTTACAACTTTATTACCTCATTATGACTATAACAAAAGATGTGTGCGTCTGATGCTCATTTGGTTATGATGACCAGCTCGTGCAAACATGCGTGTGTGTGTGTGTGTGATCCATGAGACACCTCTGGTTGCAGTTTTGCTTGTCGCCAGAGGGGGCGTAGTTCTGCAAAAACTCAGAGACTTGCGCATTGCACCTTTCAAGGAAAGTCTTACAGTTTTTAATTTGAATTTGATACTGAAACTAGCACAGTGACCTTTATTGTCCTCCATGTACAGTCTTCTCAATCAAACTTAAATCAATGGATGCAGTAGTGAAGAGATTGATCCAACTGCAAATCACCACTTAAAACACTGGGAAGGGGAATATGCCTGGTGTGATACAAATCAGCTTCATGAAAGAAAGATCACATAAATGAGAAGCAGATGCAGAAACTCACCACGTCTATGATCTGAAGCAGTGTGAGTCCCAGCTCCACCACTATGGGTGAAGAATCATTGAGCACAGGCCTTTCCAGTCTGTTATAGTTGTCCAGCAATTCTTTATACAACTTTCGCTGATATTCCCCTTGTAACGAGTCTATAGAAAGAAAGAAAAACAGATTAGAATTCTGTCATATTTTCCAAATCTCTTTGTAGGGCCGTCCCAAGCGTGTGGTGGGGCTCAGTGCACATTAAAAACAAACTAGAATTTTCCAATTTGATTTCAAGGAGTAGTTCACTTTAAAAAACAAACAAAAAACTTTTGCTGATAATTTACTCACCCCCATGTCGTCCATGTCTTTCTTTCTTCAGAAAAGAAATTAAGGTCATCACAGAACAGAGGATGGCGAGCATTTGTGCTTATAAAACTTAAACTTTTTTATTTATTTTTTAAATAAAAAAATTTTAAATAAAAAAAAAATGCTTGATAAGACTTATTCATTGCTTATTCATCGTCTGGTGTCATTTAAAGCCCTTTGAAGCTGCACTGAAACTGTCATTTGGACCTTGAACCATTTGGTTCCCATTGAAGTCCATTATATGGAGAAAATCCTGGAATGTTTTCATCAAAAACCTTCATTTCTTTTTGACTGAAGAAAGAAAGAGATGGACATCTTGGATGACATGGGGGTGAGTAAATTATCAGCATACATTTTTTTTTTTTTAAAGTGAACAACTCCTTTCATAGTGACTTTAATGATATGTGGGTTAATGATAGTTCATGAGTAGCAAGGTTGTTTTTGTGAATGAAACATTTTCAGTTGGATCTAAAAAAAACAACTAAAAAACAAACAAACATTTGATCCAGTTCACAAGCCTGGTCTAAATCATTTGTTCACAAAATCCCTCTGTAGTGGTTTATCTGCATAACAGACGGCAATAGTATCATTGAAAAATAAAATAAGCTTTGGAATGGTTTTCACAGCAAGCTATCATGTGACAGCAAAAAAACAACAACATGTTTTTCCATAGGCACACTATGTTTTGTGACATAATGGTCTGAAACAAGTGTAAGTAATGAGAGAATTTTGTGAACAATCTCATCAGGAGTGAATGCACGAGAGATGGTTTGCAGTCAAATGTTTAATTGATCTTTAAATTTGATTTGCACAGGCTCTTGTAGGCAATTTAGTAACAGAGACGAATTCCCTCAGGGGCATTACTGTTGTCCTGTAGATAAAAAAAAATAAAATAAAAAAACACATGGGAGAAGACTGAGTTATATCAGCAGTATAAAATAACCACACTACTTCACAAAGATGGACTAAAGCCCCCTGATGTGTACAAATGGGATTTGCTCAAATGTGAAAACATGATGAGATGGAGAGATGAAACGGAAAATTTCAAGAAACTAATGAATAACATAATATTAGCAGTCCAAGATAATTCAATGTGAATAATTGAATTTTCTTGGAACATCTGTGACGATGTCTATGTTTAGATTCAGTATGGTTATGCTGTTATATAAGCAGAATTTCCTTCATAAATCAAAGGAACCTATTCACATTGTAAGCGAGAGGCATCATTCACACTCTCCTGACTCACAATGCGTGTGAGGAAATTAAAAGGAGCGTATGTTCTGTGGATCTGTGCATGAGATTGTAGTTGTTTCAGACAGAGAGACAATATGCAACTCACATAAATCTGTTTAGCATGAATCAACTTTTGTATCAATGCACTAAGAGTTAAACATGCCAACCAACAAGAATGGTTTGTCTTTAATCTGGTCAACCTAAAATATCACTGTTGTTAATAAAAATGTATTAATTTTCTTTAATAATTCAAATAGAAACAAATGTACCTTATTTTGTCCAAAAACAACAACTAAATGGGCAGAGAAGTTTAACACAAGAAGTAGCCTGGTATAGATATCTCCTACTTTAGGACACAATTTAATTTTATTAAGAGAGCACATGATCTTAATTACTTCTATACCATATACCATTTAACAGTCTTGTGTTCTTTTGTTCTGGTATTTCTGACAGCTGATACTTGCGGGGGGCAGTTGTGGCCTAATGATTAGAGAGACCCTCGTCGTCTTTCAGCCACATGAGTAAAAAATACATTTTTTTAGGCCTAAATCTGCCTTTTCTCAATCTAGAATGCCTCAATTTCAAAAATAATTTCACATTTCTAGTCTACTTTATAAATGACCGAAATTAAATACACATTCATCTTCCCAGAAGTGAAGTATCCCTTTAAAGCTTCAATATGTATTTTTTTCACCGCTGGGCATTGCTAACCTCTTACAATAACAAAGGCGTAGATTGATGACGCAGAGATAAGTGGCATCATGGAACCTATCGTCATACCGAAGGATCTAATAATGTTTATGGATGACAGAATACATTGATGTTTTTATCATGACTGTGGTATGAAGCAGGGCGCGATTGCTAAGAGACAGACATCAGCACCACATGCGAGTTCCGCAGAAATAAATGAATTAGGACAAATTCATTCTACCGAACTTCCTGCAAGTGCTGAATTACTACTCACACAGGTCAGTTTATTTGACAAATTAAACTTCTGAGGTAACGCAGCACTGTTTCGCTTGGTCTACACTATCACACTAAACTGTATTTGAGTGTGTTGAAAGTTATAATGTTATTCTATGTGAAGAGTTCAGATGCAAAAGCCTCTAAATGCCATTTGAAATTTTCTTCTTTAATGATGATTTTTATCAAACTTGTATATTTAAGTTCAGTAATTTCACTTAAATAACAATTAATAGGTAATTATCATTGCCATTTAAGTGAAATCACTGAACTTAAATATACAAGCTTGATAAAAAAATCATCATTAAAGAAGAAAATTTCAAATGGCATTTAGAGGCTTTTGCATCTGAACTCTTCATGTGTTAGTTTGTCTGTATGAGACTAGCAGTAAGCTAGATCAACATTAGAATAAAATACTAATAATATTCTAACTTTTCATCATGCTGAGCTATATAACGTTGATTCGTTTTATGTACATTTGCAAGAGTGGCGTCTCTGTCAAGATGAAGTTTGTCACGGTCTGGAGCTCTCAACAACACGCTGATATTGATCCTCATTTAGTTTTCCTTTTGTCCCAAACTCTGCTTGCCATATCCATAATGTTTTAAAGAAACAACAACAGTGTGAATTTTGGATATTTTATTACAAAAATCTTACATATTGTAGCATGAATGGGCATTTGTTAAAGAATGGGACTTCAATCTCTTTCTTTTTTATCTGAATGACCCTGGCCTGTACAGTGATAGCCGCTGGATACACGACATGTCAAGCAACAGGATACAGACTGGGCTTGTAAATGATCGAGCAAAACCATAATTAAAAGTTGCTTTGAAAGTTTCTAAAGGATTGTTTTGGCAATAATGTCACGCACGCATACACACACACACACCATACACAGCATAGAGCACTGACAATAAAGAAAGCAACAGAGGATTTAACACTATGACACTAAAGGATTACAGACCATGACGAGAATGACTGACACTCTTAACAAGGTCCCTACAGGGAGGAAATTATATATTCTCATTTGTTCTCTCACATAATCAGAGTAATCTGCCATTTTTGTACTTGTTATTTCTGCAATTTACTATGATGTCATCCAACTCTTAGACTGACAAATATCACTGGAATCTTTCTCTACCAATTCAACTGGTACTTACTATAGGGTTAGGAATACGCTGATTTCATGTAGCCGCCATTTTGAAATGAAATCTTCCAGTGGGAAGAATGTGACTGAGATATCACATGAATAGGATTTGAAATGAACAATCAGATGGACCACTGGTTATCACCAGCATAATGTATGCCGGTTAGAAATGCTGTCCAACTTGATGTAATGTGTGCCAAAACACTCTTTTAGAGACATGACTAAAAGCAAATAAAAACATACTGGCTCAGAAATCATTGGCTTAGAACAACGTGATGTTTAGTTGGTCTAAAATAATATCTTGTTAACTCTATGTTTGTTTGTGTAATATACCTGTACGTTTTAATCTGTGTGAATAATATGTGAACAGTAATTTCTAGAATGTATGATTTAAATTATATTTCTGAAACAGTACTTTAATAAACACTAAAATGGAGAAGCAAAGACAGAATGTGAAGCTTAATAGATACGCTGTACTTGTTCAGCTACTGTACATCCACTTAATTGGCCAGAAAGTAAATGAAAGCAATATTTGCCTTAACATGTAGATTGCTGATCCACATGAGAAGTGAGATTTGTCTGATTTGACTCCTTTTCTTTCACTCCTCCCCTGACTGCAGCCGTCTTCTCTCATTTACACTGAATCCAAGGGATTTGGCATCTCAAATGAGTCTAATGTTAACACACTGTAGACTTGCTTGTGACAAGTATAGGTATTCCAGATTACTCTATTCATCCTAATGGAATAAGTGTTTGGGCCTCAGGCACATATCAGCCTGAGGGCAGACGCAGTATCTGGTGAATGTGATTCAAATGCATATTTAAGGCATGGAGGAGACCGTCTAATGATGGAAACCAAGAAAGAGATACTGTGGCTGTTGTGTTCCAGACCAACAATATTCTGGTCACATCTATAGCACATAAGTCTTTAAATCACGTTCATTAAATTTCATTACTTATTTAAATCTTTTTTCCCACTGGTCAGCACAATCCCATTTCAATCTATGTGCCGTCATTGATTAACCCTCTATTGCCTTGGGGAAACCTAGTTCCAATAATCAAGTAGTTTTTAGTATTTTGACATCAACACAATTACATTTTTTAACATTGCTTCCATAATGTGTGCATTAGATGCTTGTAATTTTATTAGAACATTATGAAACTTAGATAAAATAAACATTAAGTAAACAAAGTAGACAAAAGACCATGAATTACAAACACAAATCACAAAGGAGGTGGGTAAATAAATAAACTGAGAAACAGATGCTGTGAAACACAATGTGGGGCAGAGTGATATTTCACATTTAAACAGACTGGAGCAAGTATATGCCACTTCAGCCAGCCTGGGAAACAAGTGCTCACTGAACTTTTCCTCACACCTCACTTGAGTGCTAGCACTAATGCTTAACCCCATAACAACAGTCCAGGGGGAGATGGGTGATTATGAGATCAGAAAGCACATAGAGAGTCTGGACCTGACAGTGATGGTGTGATGGGTGATTTTTAGAACTTCATGCAAATGCTGAAACATAATAGCGAAGAGAGCATAATGGAAGCATTGTGACCGTGAGACTGGTCACAAAAGAGAAAGCTGGACAGAAATGGAAGAGAAAAAGAGAACTAAGAATAGTGAGAGAGTGTGTATTGGTCTTGACTGGTTTTGCTTTAGCATTTTACATTGCCCATCAAGTGGCGACAGTATGGAAACTGTTTATTATAAAACTAAGTACATAACTAAACAAAACTATTATTAACTAACAAGAAACTCTGATTAATGAACTAGTAAGTAATAGCACAGATGAAAGTGGTAGTTCACTATTAACTAATCAATAACTACTATTTTTTCAATACTTCCCAGAGAACTGCTGAAAAGTTTTATAAATAATCTAGTAACTATTAACTAAAAGAAACTCTTATTAATGAATTAGTAAGCAATAGCTCACAGATGAAAGTGTTACTAGATACTTCTGTGGGAATTATAATTATTTGGATTCAAAGTGAAGATCATTGGAACTAACTAATAATGACTCAAGTGTTACAGAAGACATTTTCTAAAAGTTACTAAAGTTCACCAAAAATCTCAAACGGTTGCACAAATCATGACTAGATCATGTAGTAACACTTGAGTCATTACTAGTTAGTTCCAATGATGATCTTCACTTTATAATACGGATCCAAATAATTAGTAAGTAATAGCTCACAGATGAAAGTGTTACTAGATACTTCTGTGGGAATTACTAATTATTTGGATCTGTATTATAAAGTAAAGATCATTGGAACTAACTAGTAATGACTGTAGTATTACTACTGTACATGATCTAGTCATGATTTGTGCAAACGTTTGAGATTTTTGGTGAACTTTAGTATACTTTTAGAAAATGTCTTTAGTAACACTTGAGTCATCACTAGTTAGTTCCAATGATCTTCATTTTATAATACGAATCCAAATAATTAGTAATTCCCACAGAAGTATCTAGTAAAACTTTCATCTGTGAGCTATTACTTACTAATTTGTTAAAAAGAGTTTCTTTTAGTTAATAGTAGTTTCTAGATTGTTAATAAACTTTTTCAGTAGTTCTCTGGGAAGTATTAAAAAAAATAGTAGTTATTGATTACTTAATAGTGAACTACCACTTTCGTCTGTGCGCTATTACTTACTAGTTCGTTAATCAGAGTTTCTTGTTAGTTAATAATAGTTACTTGATTGTTAATATTGTGTTACTCCTTGGTTCTTGTGTAGTAATTCATTAACAAAGGAACTGTACTCTAAAGTGTTACCGATATAATATTATAATATTGTGTATGAGGGGATGTAAAGTAATGTTTCCTTGTTTAAATGTTTGACTCTGTTATGGTCAGGATTTATGCCACACATGATTCTTATACATTCATCTTTGCATTAATCAATAAATGAAAAGACATTACTAAACTGGTTTGTTTTGATATCTTTAATTGTCCCGAGTCAGTGCACCGGCTTAGTTATTTCACTTGGTTTAAGGTTAAAACATTAGAACCAAAAAAAACCTCTTTGGATAAAATGTAATTTTAAAAACAACTAAAATTGTTCAAATACATTTTTTTTTTAAATTAAGATGACTTGAAATGTTTAGTACATGGTGTGTTGTGGGAATGGACCAGCCGACAAAGAATTTAAAACAGAAGTTGAACTGTTTTTTGTGGGAAAACAAAAGGAATACCATGAAGAAGTGTTCACTTTGATGTATTAGATGGGACACAGGAAAATGTAATGTCCTGATCAATGTGACTTTTTTCTTATAGTATTCGTTTTGCATTAACTAAAATTGTATCCTTGGCTTTAAATTTAGTTTATTATTTTGTGTTAAATGTACACTGTGTAGGAATTTCTCCCATTTTATATTCAAACGAATAGTGATCTCTACTGCCTCGCTTTTTCAAATGTGTGTTGCAACGGTAGCCGTTATACCAAGAAGCTATGACAACATTTCTTCCAAAAGCAATTCATTGAGTTTAATTATACATGTTCTACTGTTATGCTGCCTATATAATGAAGTACACAACCAAGCAATGAAAAAAAGCTTGTAATTTAGACCATGACATTGACTTACCTGTCAAAAAGAAAGCAGGCAACTTCAGCGTCCCTTTCAAAGTCTTTCTCCTTCATTAGCTCTATCCACCTGGGAAAAGCTATCCCAATAGCATTGAGGTAGGCTAATGCTTTTTGTCCCTCTCAGCTATTTTAGTTTTTTAAGATGGCGGAATGACATGGAAGCCTCCATACCCGTCCCATGTAATTAAAGATAAGGAATGTTTTGCTTGTGAGGATAAGTCAGATTGGCAGAGGTAATTTTACACCAATGAGGACATAATTATGAATAAAAACATTGATTTTAGCTAATAAAATACTTAATTGTAGGGGTTGGGTTGTTACTGTTGTGAGAGTTTGTATGGTTTTGTTTTCCCCTTTTTTGTTTGAATGGTGCTGGCCACTTCCTATAAATTCAGTGTGTGTCTTTTAAAATAAAGTTTCTTTTTACTTATTACATATTTTTGGGTCTTTACCCACCAGTTAAGAATCACTGTATTAGAGGAAAAGTGAAGGATGCCCGTAGATATGTGAGAGAAAAAGAAATAAATGGAAAAAGACAGATGTTGTTTGTATTATTATATTTTTTTTTTTCAATTTCTCAAGCTCTTCTTTCTCTGATTACATCTTCTGCTGGAAAGACACAGATGGTATTTGCGTGTGTATGAGTGTTTACTTACTCATAGTCCAGGCCTTTTATGGGGATTTATCTAAGCATGATTATGGCGACACAAGTTAGATCAGAAGTAGAAACGCTGTAAATTTGGCTTAATCTTCTGGTACACTTGTATGTGAAAAAAATACCCATTTTATTACTCTTCTTCTCCACTGAGGATAAAGAGTAAATCAATTTATATGGAAGCCTGATCAGGAACAAGATATTCTTTGACTCACTCAAACATCAAATCATTCGGTCTAATAACGCATCGAGTTGCGCCTCATGCATTTGGAAAAAAGTGAGTGAAAAGAGAGAGAGAGAGAGAGAGAGAGAGAGAGAGAGAGAGAGAGAGAGAGAGAGAGAGAGAGAGAGAGAGAGAGAGAGAGAGAAAGAGAGAGAGTCCCTGTGGAATAAATGGGTCAGCTCACTCTCTGTAGGATTGTAATATAGTCCAGATTAGTGATGAACGTCTGGTTTTAAAAGCTGAATGGCTATCATACCACTCTATTCCTGATGAAAAACAAGATATGGTAGGGGACAGGGCTAAACAAAGCACACTTTCCCTGTAAAGTCATTCACTAATGGCAGTACTGGGCTAAAAGGGGCAGAGTTGAGAGAATAGGGGTGAAGAGACTAACCCTGGAAAGTGACTAATCCCTTATTATCATGATGTCTGCTTTCTAGAGCCTAAATAAGGTCACACATTATTTAGACTAGAGTGTGAAATACAAGTATTTACTTTATTAACTTTACATTAACTTGATCACTTTTCCATCCAGGGCAATGTGCTAAAAGTAAGGTAGTCAACCGATCTGCAACTGATTGTGAGTACCTGATTTGATCAGCAGACAATCCTTTTTAATCATATTCTTTATTTCCAATGGCAATCTGGTATTTGGCCTCTAGTTAGTCAGAATGAACAGTGAGAGTGCCCGGTGCATTCACAAGCTGTAGGCCCATTCACAATATAATACCGCAATTGAGGATATCTTCAGCCTTTTCCATTCCAGTTTATTTATGTTACTATGATATTATATTTAATTGTTTGTTAGGTTCATATGGAGTATAGTGCGCTGTGTGATATTCATATGGACACTTTCGGTTTCAACGTGCCGATTATGTTTACTTAAAGCGACAGCGCCAAACTGCATTCTAAATTTGGAAAGTTGTATTTTAAAGCATTATATAGTGTGATGCAATGTGATGTATAGTGTGATTTATTTTTATATAAGAGTCAAGTCATGTTATGCTGATTATTTCTTTATGTTATTGTAGAACCACACACATATCACACAGATCAACGCATTCTCAGTGTTCAATAAACCCCTTTGATTTATTGTTTAAATGTTGTTATGATGTTAAATATTTGATATCTATCTATACTGATGCCTCGGTTGAATCATGGATGGATTTTTTAATTGAATAGCTATTCATCATTAATATAAGTGGAAAATTAGGCCTAATCAGTAAAATGTTTATTTTTCATTTTATAACAATTTACAGAATATTAAAAAAGTAATGTGTTACATATGTAATCAGATGACAAGTAACAGATTTTTTGTTGTAAATGAACACGATTAAAGTTACATTTTCTTATAAACTTACTACCTGTTGATAGGATTTACTCTGAATCCATTTCTAAAATAGCCAATTTATCTAGCAAACTGTTAATTAGTATTTAATGATAATAGATGCTACTTTTTTTAGAAGGAATTTGAGAAGTGAGATCCCTGTGTCTTCCTGAGTATAGGTATGTGTATGTATATTTGAATAGTGAATAAATGTGTTTATTTAATGCATATAATTCAGTCTAAAATGTTTTAGTGGATCCTAGCATGACAATTTTGGAACCTCTGCTCTATAATATTAAGAAAAACAGACCTTTCCTGTAATGACTGTTTGCAACAGTTTTTTTTTCTTTTTTTTCTACATGCAGCATTAAATGAATGCATTATGATGATGCATGTGGTCTTAAGACCTTAATGGCTCATGTTATTCCTCTCCTTTTCTCACTCTTCTGGCTGCCAATTGCTGCCTGCATTAAGTGATGATTTTTATTGCATACAGAAAAGTCAGTTGATGTGCACAAAGAGGTAGAAAATGCTTTTGCCAAATATTTTTCATCAATAACTATTGTGGAATGCCAAAAATGATCTATATTAGGAGCAATGTATTTAAATGATTGCATCTAGGGTTGCTCTATTATGGCAAAGATCATAATCATGATTATTTGGTCAATATTTTAAGTGGACTATAAGTGATGAATGCGTACAGAACAGTCTCTGGATGTGCACAAAGAGGTAAAAAAAAATGCCTCTGCCTAATCTTCTCCTTCAGTATACCACTAGGTTTTTCCCAACTCCATCCCCTGGTGTGTGTGTGTGTGTGCGTGTGAATGTATCCTCACATACCAGGACTTTTGTTTGTTTAAATAAAGTCAACTATCCAATGCATTTTGCAACTGTTTGCGTACAAGTCTTCTGGAAGGCTTGACCATTAGATATGTTGGTGCGGGATTGCAACTGAACTCAGATTCCTGCTTATAGTTTCATACTAGTCTTTAAAGATTTACATGAACAGGATCAGCCCGTTCTCATCCTTTAGTGTCACATAGAACGCTATATGACAAAACTGCGCTATACTGCGCACATGGCACCCTTTATCGTCAATATTCACTTGAACCCAAAGCGTCATAAATCCTTTCGCGTAATATGAGACTACCCTACCCTACCCCACACCTAAACCTAACCATCACAGCGCATATATTAATGATAACGGGTGCCATGTGCGTAGCGCCGTTTTGTCATATAGCGTTCTATGTGACGCTAAAGGATGAGAATGCGTTGACAGGATTGATGAGCCCTATATATGCATTGTGCTCAAGGATACCATAGTATTTTTGCCCTAGTGTACTGTATGCTGGTTTCAAAGTGGAACTTTGGCTTTATTGAAATTGGTTTTTTTTTTGCGATGCAATCTGCATCAGAAGGTTTCAGATGTTGTATGTGAATGTGATATATGCTGGAGAACTAGTCTAATTTAGAGCTCATTTAGGAGAGGCACCTTTACCACAGCTTTGTGTTTATAGGCTAATTGTAAATTACATAACAGAGTCTAAAATCTGATTGGATTCACCCTGCACAAAACCACTATGATATATGAATACCAGTTCTACCAATTCTACCATAATGTGACAATTTATGTTGCTTGGCAACCTTAAACAGCAGCTAAAGACATTAAAGGGGTGGTAAAATGCCATTTTCACATGATGTAAAATAAATCTCTGATGTCCCCAGAGTGTGTGTGTGTGTGTGTGTGAAGTTTTAGCACAAAATACCCCACAGATATTTTTATATAGCATGTTAAAGGTGTCACTTTTGTCAGAGGGCGGAGTTTCAAGAGCTCGAGTGTGTTAGCAGCTGCGATTACCTTACACAGACAGACTAAAATGACAGAAACTGTTCTCCCTTGTTAATGTTAAAATGGAGTCAGTCAAAGATGGAGAGACTAAACGTGAAATACAACACAGAAGTGGCAACATGTAGAATACAACAACCCGGTCTCACCCCAAGACGTCATATAACTGACGTTTTGGGACGTCTTTTGACCATACGTCAATATTCGCCTTTTTAGGGCCCCCTTAAACGTCGGTAGATGAGGTTATGGGATCCTAACTCTACCCCATACCTAAACCTAACCCTAAACCTAACCCGTCACCTAACTGACGTTAAAGGTAAAGCGTCAGTTGTATGACGGCCCGGGATCGCCATCTACCGACGTTTAAGGGGGCCCTAAAAAGGCGGATATTGACGTATGGTCAAAATACGTCCCAAAACGTCAGTTATATGACTTTTTGGGATGAGACTGTGTTAAATACAACAGGACGTCTCTGAATGGTTAGTTGATGAATTTATGTTGCTGATCTGGAGGTAACTCTTCAATTAGGATATTCTGTCATGTAATCAATAAATCACTCATATAGGAACTGTTGTGAGATGCACACAGAGTGACTTTGTCAAAAGATGGATGCTAAAGTTTGAGCTGACTCAGAAATGTCATACAACTCTTCCTCTTCTCAGTGGACTGCGTGTTCCCGGGGGGCCGGGTTTATGTACATTTTAGGGTTGGTGATGTCACTAAGGGAATCTCATGTAGTCCCTACCAGCCATTTATTGTAGTCCTTTTCTTTAAAAGCAAATATCTTCCTTTGTTTTGAACTTTGAGCGTTGTAACTTTGATACTGTTCCACACGCTCAAACAGAAACATTACACACTAACTAAAGTTAGAAAAGTGAAATCATATTTTACCACCCATCTAAATGATGTTTTATTAAAAAAAGTTGTGAGAAATACGTTCAAATTATCTATCCAATCATCACCTAACTCCAATAATCACGTCATCCCAATCATTATGTTCAAGTTCAAAATGCAGCGCAATGTTTTACTACAGTTTCCTGGTTGAACGCCATGTTTCCTGGAAACGGCATGCAACGGTGTGCAATGGGGTTTGAGATCATAGACAGTAAAAGAAATGGACACAACGACCCCATTGATTTCAACAGAGAAGACTGAAGCCTGATTTTTGCCCCTCCTGTCTGATGTCTGAGCGACTGAGCTTGATGACAGTCTGACAGTTGTAAATCTTCTAGTAGCTGTGCCAAGACAAATGTGAATCACCTAATTCCTCAAAAACGTTGCAACATTTTGTCCAGTTGCTTTTATGGACTCTCTATCTATGGGCTTCTCCCTGGACTTTATGCTTCCATGTCCCCCAATTGCCTCATAAACAGTAAAAGACTCCTCCTGTCTATACAGTAATGTCTCTATTGTGCGACTGAACGTCGCGTGGTTATGACGCAATCGTTAGCCTATTTTTACAAAAAGAGCTTCTATGGGGCCTGTAATGTAAGATACAAAGTAATGGAGCCTTTTATACATTGTCGTGTTTTTTTTTTTTTTTTTTGTTTTTTAAATAAATAATGGACAAATAGAGTCTTTGTATTATAGTGAACTCGCTCAATAGGTTCAAGGAAAGTTATTTACAAATGTGTTCGATGCAGCTCGGTATCCGCAACAACTGAGGATATTAGAAGACATGTTTGTCGTAAATTTTATTGTAAAAATATATGATATCAACATAATGATGTAGTTGTTTATTGCAAATCTATGACATTTGGTGTAGAAATAAACAATAGTAATTAAGTGCTTTTCCTAAAAATAATTAGAACATACAGGGTATTAAAACAGTATGAACTACAAATAAATTCAGTACGTGAGGCTAAATAGATGTGTTTTAGTTTTCTCCACCAAGAACAAAAAGAACGGCCTTCTCAGCTGCCATAGTTGCAACTCTTGCGTCATCAGAACAGTGTGTTCAACGTGTCACTGTTTCTGTTCAAAAAACGGAATCGTACAGCCAAATACGCATACTATTTTATCTGATCATTTGTAAGTGTGAGTTAATGGGTTTAGCTAGTTTTCCTGTAATTTATATATCTTAATTCCATGTCTCATACTCTTAGAATTTTTTTAAAATAAAACCATAGAGTTCTTGGCTCAAGGAACTCTTTATGTCAAAAATTACAATTTTGTCACTTATAAATTATTTTATTCACATGATTTATTTTTAAATTATCACCCATTATTAAACCTTTAGAAAACTTGATGTACAATGGCCCAGTTCACAAAGTGAGGTTCATGAAGAAATAGTTTACTGGGTTTGGTGTTCAAGCTCAGACCTAAACCATACTGAACCCATGCAATGAATTGGAACACTTGCTGCTCTTGCATTTGAATTAGAGCCAATCACTGCGTCTATGATCCAACATCTATTGGAAGAGCTTCCCAGACGTGTGGAAGCAAAGGGAAGGATTAATGCATTTTTGTGAGGATTTTGAAAGTAAATATTGATACAATCAGTGGGGTATGTTACTGACATGATGATGAGGCCTGGCTCTCTCCAGCCATTTCCATTGGTGCAAAACATATGACTGCTGCCATCCTCTCTTTAATTTGCATGTTGACCATTTTCTCTCAGCCAATTAGTGTAAGCTTCTGGTATATGGGATTTTAAGGTCATGGTATAATTCTAACCCTCCATGATAGCTGGGAGAGTGGTGGCAATATAAGGAAAATACCAATGCCGTTAACAACAAAACAGTTTTTAAACAGCGAGTCAGTGTCACAGAAAAAGAAAAAAAAAAAGAATACAGATTTGAAATGTGTAAGGACAACACACTCTTGTGGCAATTTGTACTTTTTTTATATTTTTGTGAATTGGTGGCTAATTCGTATGAATTTGTGCAATCTCATTTACATTTTCTGCTCATGCCCCACTGACGTTAGAATTGGGGTCGGATTTTTCAAAAAAATTCTATTTGAATTCACACAACATTGCTCATAATTTCATTATTAAAGAATGTACATGAGTGATCCAGGTATCCAGAGGCCCTTGTCTGTAAATGTTTTACCTTTTAAAGAAATCTGCAGTCCGCATTATAATATTACCATAATTGGCACAGCTGTGTGAGAGTGACCTCTGTAAATAGTTTTAGGGCAATCCCAGACCTTAAATGGATAGAAGTAAAACCCACACACAGATACTGACTGTCCAGACAATATCAATCTGAGAGTTTTAATCAAGCTTTTGGCATCAAGGGGAATAAAAGAACACCAAGAGACCTCTTTCATGTCTCAGGAACAGAATGTGTTGCTTATCCAAAAAGTAATCATGACACAAACCAAGTCCTACATGTTTTTATGACAGGTTCTATTTAGAGGAACAGTTCCAATGTGTGTGAGAGAGGTTTATACAAAGTTTCGAGTGGTGTTCCAAAATATACAGTCAACATCACACTGTTTATATCAGTCTGCTTTCCTGTGTTTACAAACAAATATTGATGCTTTGGTTTCTTTTGGAGCACATTTCTGTGTCAGCAAAGGCATATACCAACTCGTCAATTTTTGTCTGAAACGTGATTTAATCAATATTAAATGCCACTCAGGTAGCCTATAGCCTAATATCACTAGCGCATAAAAGATTTATTGACCAAGGCGTTAATTGAAAGCATCAAAAGTCAAGACATGCACTTAATGAGGGCGCATATAGTCTATAATAGCCTACCCTAAAATTATGTTAGCCTATAAATCCCTCGTGAAGGCTACTTGGTTGCTTGTCTCACATCGGCGTATTGGCGAGCAGATCTAAGGATGTTTAACCCTTTAAGGGGCAAGTATAAATAATTTTGATGGAAAAATGATTCATTGCTATTTTTGTATGTATCTAGACTAAAATGGCAGAGTTCATAATTTTTTTTCAAAATATGACCTATAGTTTCTAAGTTATACTCTGTATCTCCCGAGATACATTGCCCATTTAGGGTTACATTTTGCAATTTATTATTATTTTTTTAATTATAGTTAATATGACAACTTTTAAAACATTTAATGAACAATTAATTAGCTACAATTTTTCATGTTATCCATACAACATTAGAAAAATTGGAAAAAAATGAACTTTTTCTCCCAAGATGCATTGCCTATGTAGGATATACATTTAATATTTCATAACTTTTTAACCCCTTAACTGTCACCGTCCCGGTACCGGGACGCCTAACTTTACTTCACTGTATTTCTATTAAATCCTAATCTAATTATGACAAATTATATATTTTTGGAAAGTAGTGTTGGGCGATATGCTCAGATGTTGGGCGATCGTCAGCCTGCGAGATCGGCGATACACACGATAGTATCGTGAGGGGGCGGGGCTAACATTTGATTATTAACTTGATTATTTAGCGTACTCATTAATTTGCTTGTTTTATTAGCCTACTTCGTTTTATATACGAGAATCTTTTTTCTATTTTGCTAGCAAAGGTGGAGTGTTTATTAATAGGATCAGGTTATTTCCTGGTATAGTGAGGTAAAAAAAAAGAGATCCTAATCCTTTTGTTTGTCAACGGGAAATTTACGGACACATTAGCCTATCCTCATGCCGTTACATACAGCATTTTGACTAGGGCCTATTTCTGCACGAGATGAAAACACGTTTTAATAATTTCTTGGGTCAGAAAAAGTCGGAGTTTGCGATATGTGCCCCCCTACCAATGCGCTCTCTGCGCACTTCACATATGCGCACTTCAGTACGAAGTACGCGGGTTAATGTGTTTTAAATGCCGGGAGAAACAAGAGCAAGGGCCAGACGTCTAGCTGAGTCGATCGGTTTATACTTATGACTTGACTCTGATAAAGGAAACGTTTACATGACCACATGCATTGTCAAGTTTATTCAACATAATCAGGTTAAGAACGTCGTCGAATGTAAACGCGCTCAATCTCTGAAAGTGAAAGTAAAAACGGACTGCTTTCGGCATCTGCATTAACGCCGCGTTCCCTCAGAGACGACGATGAAAACGGTAACTATAATACTATTTTAGTGATATTATTATTAATACTATTTAGTAATTATATTGTTTTTAGTGTTAGTGTCATTAAACGTTTTGTTAATGTGTTACGGAAACAAATACTGACGAACAACGATGCCGTTTTCATCTTGGATTGAATTTTGCGTCTGTTAAAACGAGCACACTTGATAATTTGGGAATGGATCACCTTGCAATTAAATTTTGATGTGGGATGTTTTTTAGTCTGTTTTAAAAACATTCTCTTAGAGGAGTCCTCATTAGTGCGTGTGTTGTTGCAATTGTTATGAGGTGATGTCGTTGTAAATTTAGGCAAGGCAAATTGATTGTAGTTCCTAATATTCATTTAATAAAAATACTAGCTTTATAATAATAGGCCTAATAATAATAATTTAATACATTATGGTAAAACGAGCCAATTATCATATTGATATCGTCAAAGGCATCTGCCATCGCCGATATGTCAGACTATCGTCGATACACGATACTATCGTCTATCTATCGGCACAACCCTATTGGAAAGGTCTAAGACTTCTAATTAAATATTCGACCCCTGTTTTGTGTTAAAAATTATGTAGGAAGAGTAATTAATGAATTTATGACAAGAGTGCACCTAAAAAAATCTGCATCATAACAGGAGGTCTGACCTTTGTCACAAAAAGTTGATGCACCCACTTTTAATCATTGAAACTTCTGTTTTTATGCTAAAAGTTCATAATAAAACATATCATCTAGTATTTTTCAATAAAAAAATAAAAATTATAGTATAACATTATCCTCAAAAAATTATAATATATATGTATATATTATCCTCTAAAATATAATAATATTTTTTATCGCCTTTTTATTATATCACATATTTTAGTAGTTATCATAAATTAGGTATCATTTGAAAGCTTATAAACTCAGAATTCATCCAGTGAAAACCATTTTATAATTATACATTGCGTTACCATAGAAACATGATATTTGGACAGAAATGTATTAATTTGTTAAGGCAGAATGTACACAACTAAATTCAATGGAATTCAATGGCACCCGGTGGCTATTTTTGGTACTACGCCTAAACAAAATCTCATGGGAACTTCAATTTTTGTGATATCAACTTCAAATTTGGAACATAACTTGGTTAGATTTATGGCTTTGATTTTATAGTAATTTTAGAGTAAAAATATTTTGTAAAATATATATTTTTATATAAAATAAAAAATACATAGTACAGTATATTTGATTTACTGTGAATTAAAACTTCCATAACTTTTTCATACTTTCATTTTTTGAAGTGTTTTCACTTCAGCAATAATCTGCTGAGTGTTTTAAACAAGACCAAACTTGGGTATATATTCCAAGGCATTCTTGAATTATAACCATTTAAGTGTGAATAGAGCATTTAACCCCCATTCTCAAAAAAAAAAGGGGGGGGGGGGGCTGACCAGTGACCAGACAAAGCCTGACTTTGCACTTCTGACACATGATGGATTTCTGCCCATCCTGGCACATCCAAAACCTTTATCCTATTCAATATCTGTAGAGAACAGGCCTCAAAACATGAGAATATCTGAGTGATCAGCCCTGGAAAATACCCTTATATGGGCAATCTCCCCCGGGATACAAACATTCAATGCCTAATAATCAAAGTTGTGAGAAGATTATTTTGAAAATAACAACAAGAACATGTAAAACTATCCTTAAAAAACTACTTTCTAAAACAAAATCACTCTAAAATAGCATAATCGTGAAAAATATAAAAACACTTAGCTCATGGCGAGTGTCTTTGTCCATATATGCTGCAATTTTGGATTTTGATACAAATATTTGGAATGTTATAGCAAAAAGTCACATGTCATGATTACATGACCCATCACCCCATCAGTGTTTCTCATCAACTGCAACCAAATAATGCCTCTCCCCCCATAGCCCCTCCCCCTACAGCCTGTTAAATGTCTGTATCCCCCAGGATACTAAACTCTTTAAGGGTTAACTATATTTCTGTCAGTGTTCATGCGTCAGTGCGATCATGCCAGATGTTGCGGGGTTTTACGAGGTCGAACACAAAAACGCAAGAACATAAAAACAAACATAACGTTAAATGGTCATATTTTTACACAATTAAATGATCCATCCTAGATCTAATTCAGTCTAAGTAATTATTTTGTCATATAGCCTAAATAGCAACGTAGCCTATACTATTCACACCAAGTTACACTGTAGGTTATAAAAGCAACTCTAGAAAGGAAAACTCATAAGGAAAAGCAACTCATATGCACCTTCGAGGAGTTCACTTTTACTAAAGCTTGTGTTACGCAAATTACAAGTAGAAAACAGCAGCACCTACCTTTAATACAAAATGACGTCCATAAAAAAAATCCAAGGTGTAGAATTCCAAAATGTCTTTGATACTGCATCGTTCCTTTAATTGGAAGTTGTCCTCATTCACACAAGCCGACGAAACTTTAGTCTGTCAGCATCCGAGCTGTGTGCTTAGGTGGAACACTTGCTTGCGCCCTCTCTCTCTCTCTCTCTCTCTCTCTCTCTCTCTCTCTCTCTCTCTCTCTCTCTCTCTCTCTCTCTCTCTCTCTCTCTCTCTCTCTCTCTCTCTCTCTCTCTTGCTTTTAATTTCTCAAACACTCCGTAATGCAAGATAATTCTGTCTATAATCAGCATGTTATCCTTATAAACTGGGACCCACAAACTGTTTTTTTTTTTCTTTTATTTGGTTATCAATCTCAGCCAAGTCCAATAACTAGCCTATGCATTACAATAAACAGTTTTGCAGATTGCGCGCGCTTATACATGCGTAAAGACGCCACCTGGACACGCGCTATCCGCAAAAAATAATTTCACTCCGTCGCTTGCTGTGGTTAATATGCTGAAAGCACGATATGATGCTTGTAAAATCTTCGTTTAAAGTATTGAATCCGCGGGGAGATTTAAACGCCTCTTATTGGGCAATGTTCTTCATGGATCATTATTTGGTTCAGTTAGGATTTATAAATGAATTTGCAGCCCGAGCGCATCATCTGGTGTTTGTTGTCGCTGCACTAAATCTGAAATAGCTAAGGTATTATATTCCTCTCGTTTATTTATTTTCGAGGTTAAAGACGCTACCTAATTATCGGATGGTCGATTTTTTTCTGTGGTTTAATTCATGATTCCTGTCATTATTGTGCCGTATATGAACAAAGCACTTAAAGCCGTATTCGCGAGGGAATGCGAAGTCAAAGGTGTCTGCAGATACCGCAGACCGGGTATTGACAGTGTAAAGCTTTTTAATATTTTCGATTCAGTTCACATTAATTTGTATATCACTTTTCACAATACCACCTTCAAAACCAATTTTTCAGAAAATGCATGTGTCTACAATACACATTGTCTACATCAGAGCTGAATGCATCCAAGTAATGTATTTCAGAAATGTACTATACAAATTATACAGTTAGCTATAGACGCTTTCATCAGACGCGTTGCCATGGTGATGAGCTGGCCCAAAGTTAACTTCCGTTCTGTTCGTTTATTAGTGTTTACTGGATAATATGGCATTGACTACAAATGCAGTGAAAGTTAAGGTGATGAGCAGGTTGGTGAGCTGTGGGGTGCAACCTGACCTAGGGAGCAAACGCAATTTTTAAAAATAAAAATGTCAAGGTTTCCTATGAGGGAGACGGCGGAATTAAAAATAGCCTATGTTTATCTGAGTGATAACCGGTACAGTGTTTCCCATACATTTATTAGTGGCAGCCCACCACATAATCAGCGCTGACCGCCACATATTGACTTCTACGGAGCCCCTCTAGTCCCACTTTGGTAAAAAAAATTAATTATAACTATCTTGTGGCCTCAAGATAGTAACTCGTGGCCTCAAGATAGTAACTCGTGGCCTCAAGATACTAACTCGTGGCCACAAGATAGTAACTCGTGGCCACAAGATAGTAACTCGTGGCCTCAAGATAGTAACTTGTGGCCTCAAGATAGTAACTCGTGGCCTCAAGATATAGTAACTCGTGGCCTCAAGATACACTGTAAAAAATAAAATCATAAAAAAAGGGTCAAATAACTGGCAGCAAAGGGTGCCAAACAAATACCGTAAAAATAAAGTAAAATATCGTAATTTAAATTAAGTTGTTTTACAGAAAAACACTGTTATTTTACAGCTATTATCTGGATTATTACGATCAAACACTCTAACTGTAAAAACAATGCATTATTCTCATCAAATACCTTCATAGTAAAAAACAGTCAATGACTGTCAGCAATGGCTGCCATAAAAAAAACATAAAATGAATGTAAAATAGCCTAATTTAAATAAGTGCAAAAGTAGAAATCTTCAGTAAGCTCTTTAACAGAACAGTTATTTAACAGTTATTTCACATATTTCCTGAATGTTTTATTAAGAAACATGTAGGTGATGTATGATTTACTGTCACATCACTGCATCAGCAACTACACAGTTACTGTCAGTTAAATAAAGGAACATGCAGCATTTCATCAGTTTTATTCTGCTCATCCTGAACTGAAGCACAGGCTCTACTCTTCAACACAATGGTGACCCACAAAACACACCATACAGAAACAATCCAGACTTTATTTATTGCATACTAACATTCTTACTGAGACAGATGTTTAGAAGTTGATTTTTTTATGTAAAATAATAAAGGTTGATGTCACCAAGATGGAGATCAGTGTTTGCTTTAGTGGGGCTCTTGACCCTTTGCTTTTAACATTACTATTTCTCTGGTTGCTTTAACTGAGTGTCATAATTGATATATATTTGTTATGGTAGGAGTCCAAGAGAATCTCAGTTCAGAAGATCTGATCACGTATTAATGGTAATGTTTTTCATGTAATTGAATGCTTGGTGATATCACCTGATTTTTAATGCACTATGGCTCAGCTTGTCAGCTAACTACAGCTCTTCGTCACAGCAAAAACTCAGTCAGTGTTAATTTAACACTCCTGGGATACAGGAGTATACACTCAAGAGTGTTAAAGTTAATGAGATAATTAAGTGATTAATTGAGTGATGATTGAGCATCATTGAAGACACCTAAAGCAGAATCACAAGAAGAAAATCTAAAATTGTAAGCCACCGTTATGGAGATGAGTGTTTGCTTTAGTTGGGCTCTTGACCCTTATTTTATAAACTTTATATTTTAATTGGCTGTACCTGCCAGATGAACAAAGACAAAAATATTATCTAATAATTTTTGTTATATTATGACAATCATTATTTGAACTTAATGTTTGTGACTTATGTTGTTGGGTACATTATAACTGTGATTCTGTATAAATACCCAGAATTTGTGATATAATATAATGGATTTCTTAAACGTTGTACAAAAAAGAAAGTCTGTCTTTTAGGCACACACAGATATCAAGATTCAGTCAATGCTTCTCAACAACGGTGACGAGTAGAATATTCAATTAGGAAAAGTAAATTACATAGACAATTCAGATCATAATTTATTCATACCGCAATGCATGATGGGAGCCATGAATGAGTTGTGATTGGTGGCAACAAGGATTATTATTGTCACCACGGTTGAGATACACAGGCTGATTATTGATGTCTGCGTTTCTAAATAAAGATAAAGGGATTTGATCAGAACAATTTTTATTACATGTTTTGGATTATAAGAAAAATGCAGATTATCATATGCTGCAGAACCACTAAACTGTTGCCAACAAGTTAAACCGAATCATCTGAATAGGTTTCATTTAGATCACAGTGTGATTATGTCAAAACATAACCAACTCTGTCAGATCCCACTTTTCTTTGTTCACTTGACTGTTAGAAATCAATAACAGCAGACAAACAAAATTTAAAGTGAAAGTATAAGTGCCGAGAGCCCAACTAAAGCAAACACTGATCGCCATAACGGTGGCTTACAATTTGTGATTTTCTCCTTCAGTGATTCTGCTTGTTATCACCAGGTGTCTTCAATAATGCTCAATCATCACTAAATGAATCACTTAATTAATATTGTTTTAATATAACAAGGTTCATGGGGAAAAATACGACAATCCTAGATTTAATCTAAAACTTAAGTACACTTATTTATAATGTAATCACGTAATCACAACAGATACACTCGGGTATTTCTCTGTCATATCAGTGAATCAGGTCACCATATGATGACTATAACATCACCAATAACTGACCAATATCAGCTGATATTTTCCCCCGCTTTCAATGCTAGAACAAATGTATGTTAAAAAAAATAATTAAAGCAGCCAGAGTAAAACTAATAGCATATAATAAAGGTCAAGAGCTCAACTAAAGCAAACACTGATCTCAATCGTGGTGATGTCAAGTTTTTATTTAAATTAACATATTTTTACTGTAATTTTATGTTTTTTGTTTGGCACCCTGTGCTGCCAGTCAATTGACCCTTTTTTGACGATTTTTTTACAATGACGGTATTTGATCACAATAATGCAGGAAATACCTTTAAATAACAGTGTTTTTTCAGTTTATTTAAATTTTTAAATTTTACTTTAATTTTATGGTTTTTGTTTGGCAGCCTTTGTTGCCAGTCATTTGACCATTTTTTTATGATTTTTTTTTTACAATGAAGGTATTTGATCATAATAATGCAAGAAATATCTGTAAATAACAGTGTTTTTCAGTTTATTTAATTTATGATGTTTTACTTTAATGTTACAGTTTTTTGAGCTACAGTCATGTAATCATTTAACTGTTTTGTTACCATTTAATTACAGATTCTATTTGTACTTTTACATAAATGTTGATGTAATTTAAGAAAACAGAAAAATGCTGTATGAAAAATACAATCAATTTCTGTAAAAAAATGTGAATGACTGGAATTTTTTCTTTAATGTAACAATACCTAAAATATCAGCTGCATTTTTATTTTCCAGATATTATTTGTAATTTTACAGTGTTTTGAGTAAAATTTAAAATGAAAGAAAATGGTCGTCAAAAATCACAGTTATATTCTGTGAAATTAGGATTTTTTTTTACAGTGTAGTAACTCGTGGCCACGAGATACTAACTCGTGGCCTCGAGATATCTTCTAATGAAATAATGAATATCTAATGAAATAATGAATATCTTCTAATGAAATGCTATGGTAACAATTCATGACAAGTTTGCCAAGTGAAATTAACCAACAGCATCATATTATATAATGCTTAACTTTTCATCAGTTAAAATTAGGGATGGGTACCGAAACCCGGTATTAAACGGGCCCCGGTACTGAATTTTGAAAGACCGCTGTATCGATAAGCTCGGACGTTATCGGTTCTGCTGTCGGTACTGGAGAAATTAAGTAAATACACATAAGTTGGGCTACTATTTATTATTCCTATAAAGAAGTTATCTTGAACATGTTTCGCCAGCCATTTCTATATATAAGCTATATTTTAATTAAACCATAGTCTGTGATGCAAATTTGCAATTCGCAGTTCAGAAGAGAGAGAGAGAAGAGAGAGAGAGCGATCTCTCACGCAAAGCCACAGCACGCGCAACACGACAGCCCTTGCTTAATGAGTGACAATGAGGACAGGACTAACATTCAACGTGGTTACACTTTAGATCTGGGATATTATTCTAATATATTTTGTATTTTGGCTTCCAAAGATTATAAAAAGAAGATATTTGAGATAAAACCGTTAAAAAAAACGAGACGATCTGTCCAGCTTAACTTCCTTTACTTCACGGCACTGCGGAGCGCTGTCAGTTCTTCTTCTTCCTAAAACCCAAACGTAACCGTCAGAATCAGCACGATCAGCGATTGTTGCAAAATGCTGTCTTCTACTGTTGCAAGATAAAAAAAAATGGCTATTAAAAACACAAAAACCTGCGCAAGAGACGCTGTTCACAAGGCGGTGCGCGCTCCGAAAGGGACTGCCTATACTTGGGCTCGTGCGTCCTTAACTATCAAATATACATAAAAATGTCAAAATGACCAGCTCTGAGATTCACTTAAACACAATTATGTCTTAAATGGACGTAAATAATAGGGAGAAAATGATGGTGCATCAGTCCCCATTAGATCTGCAATCGGTCTTAAAGGGGCAGCAGTCTAATAGCCTAAACCTGCTGACGATTCAGCCATTAATGTAAATCAAACAACCAAAGCCAGAGAAAATCCCTCACAGCTTTTGAATGAGTAACTTTAGATTTAATAAGCATTATTCTATCTATGATAAACTATACAGTGCTATTTTATATTTGATTAGGTTTCTTTTCAGATAGAAACAATTACCTGAAAAGATGTTAGTACACCTTCCTGAAATTAAAGCACTTTGTATATAATTTGTATCTTTGATTAATTGTATTCTTGTGTTTGTACTTGTTTTTTTCTTATGCATCCTTTTTGTATAAACAAAAAAGCCTGCACACTGCTGCATAACAAAAATATATTTTTCTTCGTTTTGCTTTTTCTATTTTACATTTCAAAATATAAAGTTTAATTATGTTCTTAATTCTTAAAAAAAAAAAAAAAAAAAACACCAAAAAGAACCGATAAGAATACCGTTAAAGTACCGGATCGATAAGCGGTATCGGTAAGAGTAGTAATACCGATAAAACCTTAACGATACCCATCCCTAGTTAAAATACAATGTAGGCACTGGGCCCAACACTGGGCCCACCATGAAATATAATAATGTTTGTTGTTTTACTTTAATGCTAAATGGTATTGTTGGCACAGTTTTGTTAGCCGATAATCCAGTCAATGTTTTATAGATTCATTTTTTCTGCATTGTCATTATAAGCCATCCAATACATTCTTTATCCAATAAATGGATAGAGAATACCAGTACAAAATGATTATCAGTAAAATCCATTTGAACACGTTATTATGCTTGGTGTTAAATGAAGAAAAATTAAACTGACCCTTGGAGCACATATGGTTTACATACTGCACTTTGCAGCCGCATGAATTGCAACCAGATTCATCACACACTGGTGCCCTGGCTGGCAGACGTTCATTCTCACACAGGACTATGAATGAGAGAGCAGTGCATTGAAACTGACAGTCCCCAAAACCCCATCGGTGCAGACACCGGTATGTGACCTCTCCCTCTTCTCCTTCTCACGGCATCCACAAGCTTTGCACAACTGTCTCTCAGCATCAGACGAGTGCAGAGAGCAGTTGGGGAATATAGGCAAGCCTCATGCTCTGTCAGCTTGACTCAGAGCACATGAACTAACTTTTATTGTATGAAAATGAGAGCGTTTTAACTTAGCAGAACAATAAACACATTATTCTCATTCCGCTCCCCTCTTCTTCTTGGAGTCAGAAGTCATTTCCTTACTGTCAGCCTACAGCCATGAATCTTGCATTCGGCTGAATACACGTATATATTTAAACATAGCCTTTGGCCATGAAATTAGAGGTTACAAACATGTGATGTGAAGTACTCACTGGAGATATTGAAAAATTATCACACTTTCCTTTGGATTGGAAATGTAGTTTAGCTTAAATACTTTGGAAACTGTTCCACTAAAATTTTCAACACATTCATTAAGGAAACAAATGATTGTAATCTGTGCTAAATCTAGTCTTATAATCTGCTTTCACAAAAAAAAAAAAAAAAAATGAATGTGTTTTTATAATATTTAATTATTAATTTCATTATGTATTATACGAAGTTTATAAATGCTGCAAATGTTTGAAAACAATTATATACACACTAGGACGTAATATTACAACAAAAAGAAATGAGATAACATGAGCTTATAAAGTACAGAGAGAGAGACTTTCAATAACTTTCACATTTTTTCAGCTTTCCTTCAATTTGTACAGAGAAAACAACAAACGACAAAACAAAACAAAATTAACACAGATAACAAAACAAAAAAAATAAAATAAATGTTTAGTGATAAACCAAACTACCAGATTCATGACCAGTAACAATTGCTTTTTTAACACCCCATATTTTTTCAAATAAAATAACATTTTTTTGGTTGCTGATAATACGTATACTCAGTAACTACTAGAGATTTTACCAGTGATTTAATCAACATCACATTGCATTGAGAGGATTTCAAAATAAGTTTAGCTTGTCCCAACAAAAAATTGGCAAGCTTACACTCCCTTTGCCAAGAACGTCTAAAACTGTTTCCAAAAATAAATAATGTCTTGTTGAATCGACACCCAAGTTTGCACATCATTCCATTAAGCAACACAAACAAAGGCACTAAATGAAAACTATCACAAAATAAATGAAAAACATTTTCAGTATCATTACAAAAAAGACATGATGAAACCAACGGATTAAACCTGGAAAAAAAATTATTAGTGGCCAGAATACCATGAATGATCCTCCACTGAAGATCCCCATTCTCTTTGGAATTGGAGGCTTATATAAAAGTGTCCAAGAAAGAGTAACTTCCTCAGGGGCAGAAAGATAAATCCTCCATTTACTAAACCCTTTCCCTTAAATGCTCACTTTTGCACACATCTGATACAAAACCTTTTTTTTCCAAGGGCTTGAAACTCCAATGCTTCATAAGCCCTCAACAAGAGGGGTATAACTTTTAAAACAGGAAACGTCTGAGGCACTGCATCATTGTAAATAAACTCCTTTGAAAAGGACAAAAATCCAGAAGTAAAAGAGGCTTTAAGACTATTCATAAAACCATCCATATCCATATAACTTGATCAGCAATAGTCTGCACACTTTTTCATTGACCATTGTGCAAATCAAACAAATCAATAATTCTTATCATCCCTGCTTTAGAAAACATTGCAATACATGAATTCAAAACATTTAATTGTATTACCATAAAACCATAATGTTCATTGTTATCTCTTATCATCTCAAACAATCCCCATGCTTTCAACACTGATGCATAGACGTCAACACAAGACATACGAGTTTCTAGATCATAGCACTTTTCAATTAGGAACAACTGTCTGTCCAGCTTTACATTGGTCACATTTTGAAGAAAAATGAGACTGAATGGTATCCAAGACAATATCTGTCCAATAAAGTATCTTTTTAATGTTTGTAGTCTCATTGATTTCATCTTTGACTCCACATGGATGAGGCCTTGTTCCCCTTCTGCTACCAGCAGATAAAGAACTTCAGGTGGAAGCCAGTGATGGCCTTTCCAGAAAAACTCAACAAATGTCTTTTGTATTTTCATGAGGAAAGAGGAAAACTTCAGGAGGGTTCAAAACTGCGAGTTTATGCCACAGCATTGAAGCTGCCAGATTGTTGATGATCAAAACTCTTCATCTGTATGAGAGCTGTGGAAGAATCCATCTCCAGCTCTGGATTCTCTCGATCACTTGGTCAGAAAAGCACTCCCAGTTTTTCTCCATACTTAATATATACTTATACTTTTCTTATACTTATACTTTTCTCCATATAGTTAAGTAAATCCCAAGGACCATCTCGAGTCCACTGACACTGCTGAGGTAACTGAGGAGGTCCACTTTCTCTCCATTCTTCCATCAATAATGTTGTACATTTCTCCCAGTTTATACGTGCAGATGTCGCTTTTTAAAGAAATTTTGTTGTTAATGTCTATATCATCAACATTGCTTACAACAACAGTGACATCATCAGCATATGCTGTAAGTTTAAAAGGGGTTAAATCTGGATAACCAGAACAGCTCACACTACAGTACGTAGTCTATTCCTTAGAGAAACCAACAATGGTTGGAATGAAATGGCATATAATCCAGAAAGTGGACACCCCTGTCATATGCCTCGAGATACAGGAAAGGGGCTGGTCAAGGGACCATTAATTCTAAGCATACTGTAAATATTAATATACAGAAGCTTAATAAGAGAAACAAAATTGACCCAAAACCAAAAGCCTCTAAAGTTTTTCTTGATCAAGAGAAAGAAAACCTATGTCCAATGGATCTCTATTCCCAATAGATATCAAATCTCTTATCAAAAAAAAAAAAAGATTATCAAATATTGTTCGTAATAGGTTTTAGCTTCAAGAATAACACTTATGAATTGCTTTAATCTATTTGTTATAGCCTTTGACAATATCTTCAAATCAACAGTTAGAAGTGATACAGGGCACCAATTTTTCAAAAAACAGTCTCCTTTCTTTGGGATCAGTGTCAAGATAGCTCTTCTGCAGCTCAGAAGAAAAATCCCCTGGTCTAAACATTCTAAAATAAAACTTAATACAAATCCTGTCCCATCAAATTCCAAAACAATTTTTAAAACTCCGCTGTCAGGCCATCTATCCCATGAGACTTTTTTCAGATTCAGCTCTAAAACTGCTTTTGAAATCTCAGAAAAATCAAGAGAACTCTTTAAATCTTTTTTATCTTGTTCTAGGACCTGAGGAAGGTCACATAGAAATGCATTTACATATAAATATATTACATATATTTTCTTATAAAAATACAAAGCAACAGCATTGATTTCCTTTTGATCAGTTATTTTTTGTCCATTAGAAAGTTATAACTGATGAAAATACTTCTTATCTCCTGACTTTTTTTCTTCTTATCTCAGGACTTTTTTTTTTTTTAAATCTGACTCTTTCCTCACATAAAACCGATCAAGTCTTGCTGCAAATATTTCATTAGAATTCTGTTTGAGCCAGGTATACTGCCTAACCCATGGAAAATGGTCTCTCCATAAATCAGTAAAACTATGACAAATTAATTAAAGATCTAAGAGCTCCATCCGAACAAGCATGAAGTTCCTCATGATTCCTATCCACACCTTGATCTAAAGTACAGTTAAGATAAAGAAATGACCAATATTAAATGAAGTCATGGGGATAAGATAAAGAAATTCAAAGCGCAATAGCACAAAACCCCCAAAAACTCATCATAATCTAATGCTGTGTTCCAGGCAGGTTTTTGAGCACTCAAATCACGACTTCAAACCACGACTCACGACTTAGTAGCATTCCAGGTCAGTCAGGTCAAACTACCTGAGTGCAAAGAATTGTGGTAGCTAGATGTAAACAAAGCAGCATGGCGGACCTTATGGTGCTTATGCGCATTTGAAATAATTTCTGTCACCAAAGGTGCTTACTCCTTGTTTATTTGAGGGAAACGGAGGAGGAAAAACGGTGCATAAGGCAAGATAAGCTGTTTTATTTGACTTGAATATTTGGAAATGTATGGTATTAATTTATCCTTGCACTCAATGGACTGAAAACTAGTTAATGTTATATTGTCCTAAAGTGTATCGTACCGTACCGCCTGCAGAAACACTGCATCTGTAGGGGCTGCCATTGTTGTTTTGTATGGTTTCGCGGGCTATGTGATGTCAGACCTCGTAACTGGGAGTACATCGATCTAGTACGAGTTTATGGGTGGGAAGTCACAAGTTATGCCGTTCCAGTGCACTTGCTGGCTGGCTGGGCTGATCTCATGAGAATACGTATGTATGTGTACGTAAAGTGTCGTTCTATCATACGTATATATAATTACGTTTTATATGCGCAGAAACGTATAATACTGACGTATTTCCAGTACTAAAACGTAAAATATTTACGTATTGACAGCACAAAAACGTAATTTATTTACGTATGAACAAATCCACCGACGTACACATTGTACGTATCACAATTTATGCATATTAATATCGTAGCATTATGTTTTGACTCTATTGCATCCCACTGTCTTATTAATGAAGTTTTCAGTCGCATTATTGATATAATACTCATAAATATTAACATTTTGCTCGTTTCGCCTGCATGGTGTTAAACAATACACTATAAAACCTTAAAAAATACATTCTTTAACGTTACTCGTTCAACCATTTTGTAATAGTTTATTTACCTTGAGACACATAAAGCGTTTTCTCCTATAAAACACAACAAAAATTCA
Organism: Pimephales promelas; assembly: GCF_016745375.1. Next base: position 16,376,882 of record NW_024121100.1, read on the forward strand.
CAAAAGACATCAATTTTAATAGTTTGATGTAATCCAAATCTTTAGAATCCATAGTTGTTTGCAAGAAACAACTCCTAATTCAGCGATTTCAGCCTCTTATCCAGATCTCCATTCTCAGCAGCGACCGTAACGTTACAAGTCAAACCCCGCGCTGGTGATGAATTCAAATTCAAATATTGCGCCCATACGTCATCTTTTACGGCAGCGATATCAAACGTTCATTGGCTCTTCCCTGCTTCGTCACAGTTTGCGACATGAAGGACTGTAGACGGTTGGTTAGTTTAGTTCATTTGAATTTTGAAATGGAGAAGCGCAAACCAACCGAAGCCGGATTAACATTTTCATTAGTAATTTAATTTCTGCTCTGTACTTCATACAAAACTATTACAATACTGCCAGAGAGATGACTGCGACTGCAACGCTTCATCATGTGAACGGCTTTTGGTATCGGTTTTGACATTTTCGCAATAAATAAATTATTGTGATTATACTTGTCTGTTAGTTATGTTTTTCTTCATAATTGTAGTTTTTTACGTAGTTTTAAGGAATTGTTATGGTAGGTTTAGGGGTAGGAGTAGGATTGGTGTCTCAAAATATATTTTAATGCTATATTGTTAATAAAACTGCCCTTTCCCAACACCTGTCTTTTACGTTTTATCCTTTTTTATATTAAGTATAAAATGGGTATGTTTAGGTTTGGGATTAGGGTTACGGGATCTTACATTTATCTATAAAATAGTAAAAAGGGAAATTATCCAGATATCTTTATGATATAGAATATACGTAAATAGTTTACGTTTTGTAGCTGTAAAAACGTAATAATGTTACGTTTAAATGTTGCAGATACGTCTATATTATACGTTTCAGCATCTATCCAAACGTACTAAAAAGTACGTTTTCTATCTTTGCAAAAACGTAAAATAGCTACGTATTAACAATGAGACCAGGCTGACTTTCACGGGTAACAGGTTGGTAAACCAGGTTTACAGGTTGCCTGGAATGCGGCATTAATAGCGTTTCATAGATCGAGTCTTCATTCTTTTTCTGACATCACACATGAATTTCTTAAGTCGATAACGTTTCGGTTTATCAAGTTCTTCTAAAGTAGCTTTTCTCAAGGCAATGGCACACGAATATTTTTTTTGTAGAATCAAGAAAATGATTCAAACTGTCCAACCGTAGGATGCATTTGTTTTAGTAGTGAAACTTCCCTGAGAGGTTGCATCAATGCTGCCTCCGCAACTATATGAGTATTCACTATCAGAATCACAACGAGAGAATCCACCATTTTCCAAACCATCTCTAGAATTGTGCGACAAGTTATCTAGTATTTGTGAATACATCATATTTGTCGCTCCCTCAGATTCCAACACCAACAGCTTCTGTACCATCCTGTTTTAAACGATCACCAGCAGCACTTCGATATTTGAAAGAATCACCTTTTTTGATAAGTTGGACAGCGGCAGTTCAGGCATAAAATTATCTCTCACTGATACACCACACTCAACTAAATGATCCACCATAGTTAACTCTTTCAGAAAGACAACAATAGACTTATTCATCCTTGATGCAGTCAAAATAATTTGTGTTTATGAAAAAAAATTCATTTCCGATTGCTATCGAGAGAGAGAGAGAGAGAGAGAGAGAGAGAGAGAGAGAGAGAGAGAGAGAGAGAGAGAGAGAGAGAGAGAGATGTGATGTGACAGAAGCATTCCAGGCATAGATTTATATTGGATTACCCTTATAACCCCTCAGACGACCCTGGGCACACTATCAAGGCTTCCATATCTTTCTCCCTATCTTTTACTCTTTCACCTTTCATCATATGAGAAAGAATATGACTCCAGAAGATTGGAATAAAAGCTCCAGAGATTGGAGGGCAGAAGGCAAGGAAAAAACAGAGAAAAAAGAGAGAAACAGAATCAAACTGTGACTGACCCTCAATCAACTCAAAAAGAAGAGATGAGGAAAAAATAGTAGCTTTCTTGATTTCACTTTGTAAAAAGCTTACTTTATGAACGATGCATCATGCACCCCAGAACATATGAAGAGTTCAGATGCAAAAGCCTCTAAATGCCATTTGAAATTTTCTTCTAAAATGACTATTTTTATCAAGCTTGTATATTTAAGTGCAGTAATTTCACTTAAATAACAATTAATAGGTAATCTTCATTGCCATTTAAGTGAAATTACTGAACTTAAATATACAAGCTTGATAAAAATGATCATTTTAGAAGAAAATTTCAAATGGCACTTAGAGGCTTTTGCATCTGAACTCTTCATATTTAATTTTTATAGAGATAAAGATGTAGCACAGTTGAGAGTGTGTGTGTGCATGCTACTTTTAGCAGATGACACTAGGTCCTTTTTAACTAACATGTTACCATGGTAGCCTACCTGATTTAGACATGATGTGAAGTTTCAACAAACTATTGTTTAACCATATGAAACAGTTGTGCCTGTATAAATGATCAGAATATAGATACATGGGAATTAATTTGATTTTGATTTCCTGAAAATGCAAACCTAAAGACATTGCATATTATAAATGAACATTAACTTGCAAATATCAGTTAACTGATTGATAACACTAGAACACATCAAGGGCAGGAATGAGAACAGAAAATTAGCTTTAACCCATTCTGAGAGAGTTGTAGTGTAGTTTTAACTCAATAAAAACATTTATTTTTAAATTCTTTTTAGCAGATAAGTGTATTGTGTAAGTCAACGCTCTTTCACAAGTAATGTTGGTCATGAAGATGCATGTCATTTCCATCTAATGTCATTATGCTGCCATCTGTTGGCAAGCCATGCTTCTTTTTTTATTTATTACTCATTTTGCAATGTTAACTTTTATACAGTATATAGTGAAAATATATAACTAGACACCTCTTGGGGGAAAGAAATTGGGACAAAAGGTCCCAAATGGCATGTAGTTACTAGTCTTAAAATTTTAAATAGCCTGGTAATATTTATTGTAATTTACTGGGTTATTATTCAGTAATTCCTGGGTTATTATTCAGGAATTCCATTAGTTAGATCACACTATTCATTAAAATATATAGGCTAACTGTGTGACATGAATCAGATTTAATTGTGTGTGTGTGTGTGTTGAATCTTTTTTTTTTTCTTTCAACTGTGTATGTGTTTAGCCGGTGACAACTAAATTAGCAAATGTTTCTATTTGTGTCCCTTAATAACACTTTAGCTGATGCATCATCATCCTGCACATGCTAAATTATTTAAATGTGTACATTGTTTTCTCATCTCACCCCACAAACAACCAATCCATTTAGATATTTAGACTTTAAATTTAGTGCAAAACACTGTTTTTCTAAGGACTCAAGCATTCATATTAATCCATAACAGATTCATTCTGACCGTTGTAAAATAAGAAATAAAGCTTTGAGAGTGGATTGTAAAGTAGGTTAGGAAAACTTGTTAGGATTCTGACTTGAGACTGCACAAGCACCAGTGCTGTCACACCACATCATCTCCTCTACTGAATTATACAGGAAGAGATGAAGTCAGACTATTTAAAACCTGAGCCTGTCTGTTTTAGGTTTGTTTCAATTAAAGGACAGGTCCATTAAGCATTTTGTAATTAAATTATTTTATGTGAATAATGTTGTAGCATTGTCTAGAATTGCATTATGCTTTATTCAAATAATATATCCAGAAGAGCTGTATTTATAATGGTAAATAAATACTTAAAATATAAACTAATCTACTATGATTTGAATATTATCATGTTCTATTTTGGCCGACTTCAACATCTCAGTATATGGGATGTCTTTCTGGGATGCCCCTACCTTTGCATATATCTGTTGCAGGCACACATCTCTCTCTAAATTTCCCTTATCCCATCATGAAGTTTATTTTTGGTTCAGTTACATTCAGTATATGGCCACTCATCTCCCCTAGAAAACCATGTTTCAACCATAATTTTAGATGTTAGGACAACATATAGTATGCTGTGTTGGCTATATAAGCCTATGTTGGCTTGAACATAAAAGAAAGTATTTTTATGACATGCATTAAAATGATATTGATAATAGTCAACAATGAATTTTGATAGAGAACAGCTTGTGTGATTTGCAAGAGCACGTGCCTCAAGAGATTGCACCTACAGCTCATGCTTTGAAAAGAAAGGGATGGCACAACCGCGAGAAATTCAATCTACCATTTACACATTATCGGTTGCTCAATGATAACAGAGCCCAGATGTGACTTGAAAACATATCGGAGGAATTCGCATGCTCTAGAAATGGAAATTTTTCATGCTCTGTTAATATCACTCCCAAGCGAGGCCTGTCTATCAAGAAGCCAAAACACACTGTCAACAACACCTTGCAGTGCATTTGAATAATTTCTCTTTGATGCAATACAAAAGAAGCATTCAGTAATGTAGACATTAAATACACAGTCTTCATGAATACGAAAGGCAACATGCATTCATTTTACTTCTGTAATTATATTTTGAAAGCCACTAATAAAAGTCATTGGAGAGGCAGAGTGTATTGATAAATCATGTACGGTAAGATTTCATGTTGCCTTTTATATGACAGAATAATAAATAGAAAAGCAATGGATGCTTTTGAGAGGAACTAACAATATACAAGTTGCCAATATCTACTTTCTCACAAATGTAAACTGAACATTGTTCTTCTAGTCTTCAAAAAAAACAAAAAAAAAAAACAAGTTTGGTCTTTAAGCATTATTTTAATTAATTTAAAGGTTAGAGGATATTTTCGTGTGATGTCTGCAGGAGCAGGGAGTGCGGAGGTATAAAAATCCATATGCTGACAGACAGGATTGGATGGAAATTTATGGTCCTACATCTTCCAAAGAAGATATATACATAATACATTTCGACCAATTAACTTAGTGAATGCTATCAGGATGTGAAGAGACTTTCAATCAGCATAACATGATTAATAATAATAATAATAATAATAATTCGTTACATTTATATAGCGCTTTTCTGGACACTCAAAGCGCTTCACATAGAAGGGGGGATCTCCTCAACCACCACCAATGTGCAGCATCCACCTGGATGATGCGACGGCAGCCATATTGCGCCAGAACGCTCACCACACACCAGCTTACTGGTGGAGAGGAGACAGTGATGAAGCCAATTGGTGTATATGGGGATGATTAGGAGGCCATGATGGACAGAGGCTACTGGGCAAATTTGGCCAGGATGCCGGGGTTACACCCCTGCTCTTACGAAAGACATCCTGGGATTTTTTATGACCACAGAGAGTCAGGACCTCGGTTTAACGTCTCATCCGAAGGACGGTGCTCTTTTTGACAGCATAGTGTCCCCATTACTCTACTGGGGTGTTAGGACCCACACAGACCACAGGGTGAGCACCCCCTGCTGGCCACACTAACACCTCTACCAGCAGCAACCTGGCTTTCTCAGAAGGTCTCCCATCCAGGTACTAACCAGGCTCAGCCCTGCTTAGCTTTAATGGGCAACCAGTCTTGGGCTACAGGGTGATATGGCTGCTGGCTAAATTGATTCTGGAACAAATTCGCCTACCCCACCTTTAAGGAATTGTGTCCCCACCCTCTTCCTGAAGGGTACATTTCCAGTCATGGAGTCCCTACTAATGAGCTGAATAAGTTGTGCTTGATTAGGAAGAGTCTGGAAATGTGTAGTGTTGGTTTGCCTCCAGGTCCAGGGTTGGGAAACACTGATTTAAGGGATAAATAATAAATAACACTGATTTACTCAGTTTACAATGCAAAATGCCAGGCTATTCTGAACCAGAGAAATGTTTCTGATGTGACACTGTGGAGTATAAAACATTAGAAAACAGGTCACTGACAAGATTATTTATTAATAGTTTTTGTACAATTAAATATGCAAACAACATAAGACTATGGTACAGCAACAATGACCAGAAACAAAGGAGGGTGTCATAATCCAGTCCTTGCTAATAAACAAGTAGTTGTGATCAGTTAATGCTCTTACCATTGGATCAGCAACAGTATCCATAAAGATCTAGGGCCTTGTGTGTAACACTTGGCCTAGACTTTATCCTAAAAAGTAAGCGTGAGTGCAAATGACAGATATTAAAATTTATAAAACCATATGTGCCAGTGCAAAGTTATTTTTAAAAATCCCAAATGGTGGAATATTGTACATACATACACGTGCGTTTTGTATTATGCATGGCCTCATCTGAATAAATTGTACATATGCATAATGCCATCCAAAGGCATGATACTACTGCATTTAACAGTACTAAAAACTAGGAAAATAGATTATAGACTGTACAGTAAATATCACATGTGCCCATAGGAGAGATCCTATTATAATTGATTATACTTACTAAAAAAAGCTATCATCCAGAGAAACTTTATATTATTAGTTAAAGGGGCCCATTTTATATGAAGTGTCTTTAACAAATATATACTAACATTTAAATTAATCAATTGTTACAATGCATTTATTGTGCACATACATCGTATTTAAAACTCCTGCATGTAATTAATTTTCTGTAATTACATTTAGAATAACATTGTTGACCCAGCCCTTAAACCTAACCATACCTTGAAACCTTACCCTAACCCTACCCTTTATGTGTTTGCATTGTACAACATGAACACAAAAACTATATGGTACCTAGCATTTATTATTATTATTGATGATGATGATGATGATGATGTAAGTATAGTAGTTAAAGACACCTAATACAAAATGTGAGCTGAGCAATAAGATTAATATATGTTTAAGCCTGCATGGTGATCATTTCTGATTAAACTCCATACAGATTGCATTTTCATTCCAAAAGTGGTGAATTAAATTAAAAAAGAAATACAATTAGGTTTGTTACAGTACATAGTGGACAGTGGACACATTAAACCTGTAAAAATATTTGGTAAATCATTTTTTAGAAATAATTTTATAAATAAATAAATCTTAAAGCAAAATGAGAAGCCTAAGACATGTGGTTTTACCTCATACATCACAATAAAGTCAATTTATTGAAGATTATTAAAACCATGATCCCCTCAAAGTGATTATACACAGATCCAAACCTCTCCAACTGTATCAGCAGCCTCTTAGCTATATGTTTAATGGGAAGAAGATTCCTACACTTCATTTCAGCTGAGTTTTGCTATTTTCAGTCTAACCATTTTAACACAGGATCTAGGAGGAAGAGAGAGATTAGCTATATTTGTGGCGGATTACAGATGTGGCTAGATCAGAAAAGGACTTTTAGAAGGATTACTATAGTGTTGTGGGAACTACATATATTTCAAAGGGGTCATAAGAATGCTGTTTTGAGAAAAAGAGATAGGTAGAGATTAGGTAGGCTGAAATCTAGTGGGTTTTTACGATGAGCTAAGGTAAACCCGCACAGCCGGGTAGAAGATGAGGATTGTCCCAAGCACAGAAACTGTGAGAAAGGCCCATAGGAAGATCCGGTCCAACACCTGAGCCACAAACTTCCAGTCCTGAACGACCTGAGAAACAAACAGACACAAATACATTAAATATATAGTATAAAGCAAGCACCTATTATCAATAATTTTATAATTGATTGAGTGGTACCTCTCTGATGAAGTGTTCCTTCTTGATGTGTCTGGAAATGTAGTGCACCGAGTTAGTGGCTTTCTCCAACAGGGCAATCCAGTCCTGGTTATCATCTTCCTTTAACCCCCCTCGTCCACCTCCGGCACTCTTCTGTTGCCCTTTTTTCATCCCTCGTTTTGGCTCTGGGCTCCTTAGCTCGATGTCTGGGTACTGATACCGATCAGAGTGCCCCCTCATGCAGAGCAGTCTGGGTAATCTCTGGAGGAAAAGACTCTTAACCCATGGTGCCATGGGATGGTATGTGGCAGAAGAACGGTGATGGACATTGATGACAAAGACAGTTACAATGATTGAGAATGTGACAAAGATCATGATAAAAAGCAGATATTCTCCTATCAGAGGAATGACTTTCGAGGAAGATGGGATGATCTCTTCAATGACGAGAAGAAACACAGTGAGAGACACAAGGACCGATGTGGAAAGGGAAAGCTTTTCTCCTTCATCCGAGGGAAGGTAGAAGACCAGCACGGTAAGAAAGGACAGGCCGAGACATGGGATGATGAGAAAGAGTGTGTAAAAGAGAGGGAGACGCTTCATTATGAACGAATATGTGACGAAGGGATAGGAGTAAATGCCGTCATGCCGACTGCCCCTCTGGCCGGTGGCGTTCAGTATTTCCCATTCGCCATTGTCAAAGAAGTCTTTACGGTCTACATATGCATCTACCAGGGTCAGGTCCACCATAGTGCCATCGTATGTCCATGATCCAAACTTCATCGAGCAGTTCTGCCTGTCGAAGGGGAAAAAGGTGACATCCATGGTGCAGGCGGATTTATAGCTGGCAGGAGGAGTCCACATGATGGTACCATTAGACCTTACAATGGCTTTGGTCATTAGAGACCCTTCAAACCGGCCATCAGCACTAAGAGAGATGGAGAGGGAGAGAGAGAGATGATATTAGCAACTATATTTCATTTTTTTTTTTTTAATGAAATTGTGAGTAGTTATTGCCCATGCAGATGTCAATACTGCTCAGAGGTTCTGGACATTGCAGTAATACTTTATATTAAGTATACAGTAATAAAGTATGTACAAATCATTTGCATACTATTCATTTATAGCTTATTAATATTTATATGTAGTCTCTACATTATTAATATATTAATAGCATATATACAAATAGTGTGCTCTTCATTCATTGTCACTGTAATTACCAAAATTATTATTGTTTAATTAGCTCATAAAAATAATGTTTTAAATATTTTATTTATGTTTTATAACTTATTAACCTAATATAAATGTTTAGTATTTTAAACCAGTTGTTTAAATTGTTATCAGGAGTAAATAGTTCTCATTTTAGATTAGGTCAGAAAATGTCATTAATTAACCTTTATTGGACATTAATTGCATTCATATTAAGTGTTTCTTAAAATGTTTACAAATATATTAAGCACACACACATTAGTTGACACACTTTATAGGGACTTTCCATTGAAATATAGATTTTTATATTATACAAACAATAGTATATTCTATCCTCTAACCCCAACTGATGTATTTTAACAATGTGATCTCATGAGTATTTGTTTGTATTTTTTTCTACCACACATATTTACTTACATTCGCATAAACACAAAAACATAGTGTATTGACAGCATACAATACATAAAATACATCCCTTAAGGTACAAGGTTAAGGCAGGAACATAGTGAAGAGGTTGGATTCTGGAATCCACTGTCACTTCAATACATATCCTTTAAGTGATTTGTTTTTGAGAGTAGCACCCAACATTTGTTAAAAAAATAAATAAATAAAAAGAAATAAAAAAAATTACAGTTCTAGCTGACTCTGACAGCTTAGGGGTCACATAGGCCTGTCTCATACAGGACCAATTCTTAATTCAAGCATTTAATTAACTTTTCATCTTCGATCACTTGAGAATAATGACACATTTTGTCTGAACCTCTTACAGAGAGAAAGTACATCTCAGTATGTTTTAGGAAAGTTTCCTGATCGGAGCAAGAGCTCGACCAACTTTAACCTTGAAGAAGCTGTGTGTCTGTGGGTGTGCGTGTTTGTCAGTACCCTTCTGTTATAGGACCTGATGTTAGTGAGGTGAGCAACTGGCCCCCAGGGGAGATAAAATGACCATCTGACAGACAAACTGGAGCCTAGAAACTCAGATGTGTGTCCTCAGGGATCCTGGGTGTCATCCAGATAATCAATGGAGATATGATTCTGACTAACAGCCCATATGTGGATGTTTATCTACTGTATGTCCTAACCAATCAGAATCATTCAACCTGACCTGATGACGTAGTTTAGTGACCTGTGTTGACCTAAAATCTTATGCTGATGAAGCACCGTCGGTGCATGAATGAGTGTGTGAATGGGTGAATGTGAGGCAATATGTAAAGCGCTTTGGTGGCCATTAGGTCTATGAAAGAGCTATATAAATGCAGTTGCCATTTACCATTTTACCATTTACCAAGCAGCAAACTATTGTTCAGTAAAATTTGCTTCAGTTGATGGCAACACAGACTCCAGGGCCCAGTTCCCCAAAACGTTCTTATCGCTAAGTAGTTCTTAACCTATTCCTTAACCAATGGCAATCAATACCGCATTAAACAGAACTAACTGCAGCTGCTTGCCAATCAATTCTAATTGTAAAGTGCTACCATTAATATAAAAGTGTATTACATAATTTTTAGAAGTTGTTAAACCCATGTCAAGAAGCGGCACAACGGGATAACGAGGGTGGATGATTAGCGAGGGATACGTTCGTCTACCCGCCACAACATATTGTGTGAACACATTACTGACAATTTGAAAATTTAATTAATATTTACTGATAACTATGATAAAAAAAATGTTACTGGAATAATTTGCATAGAACATGTTGTCTTTCTTAACGCCGTAATGCACCTTTGCGTGAAGTGGAAAATCGATTCCTGAGCAATCGATGCCAACTGAGGAACACACTTAGGAACAAACAACTTTGGTAAGATATATCTCTTTGAGTCTTCTTAGCGTGCAAAGAGTTAGCGTTATCGAGGAACCGGACCCTGGTCTTCATTATATCTGGTCCTGGGTCTTAACTGTAAGTTATCCAACAATAGCTTAACGTATTTGCAAACATTTTAAGGAGCACTTGATACTAATGCAATTAATGTCCAATAAAGGTTGGTTTAAAGCACTTAATGAAATCGTTTTAGATTTTCCGTGACTTAATCTAAAGTGAGAACTATTTACAGTTAATAAGTAGTTAACAAAGCATAAAAAACATTATAAAACTCTTAATGTGAGCTAATTAAACAATAATCATTTTGTTAATTTCAGTAACAGAATGAAGAACTCACTATAGGGACTAAACCATGAATTAAAAAAATAATAGTTTCCAAAATATTTGTAAGTAATTTACTATTATATATTATACATATTGTAAAATGTTACCAATATGGCAAAGATTTTGTGATTTACATTGCTACTGTATGCTGCTGGGTTGGTAAATTATATTATTGTGCATGTATTTGGAAAGAACAATAATGCTGTCAGATGGAGCAGTTAAAAAATATTTTAATTAATAAATGTTTTTTTTCTTCAATTTCTATTCTAATAAGTATTTGCATTTTTTTTAAAATATGTTATAGATCATTAGACAGGGTGCTTTAAATACAAATTGTGAATCTAGAACAAGCACACAAAAACTGGCCAATTGTACTCCGATTAACATTAGATGAAGTAAAGACACAACTGCATTTTCTAATTTGAGCACCTGTATGACATTATATACGTATAAGAGGTCATAAAAAGACTTACTTCTCATAAAGAACGATATCTGGTAGCCAGATAGTTTCTGAGGGCACTCTGATGGAGGTGATTCCACCATAATCTTCTGGATTCCAACGAAGCTTAGAGTCTGTCCACTCCTACAAGAAAGAGACCATGCATGAATCAAGAAGGTATTTTGCGACATACTTAAAAATGAAAGCCACATTTCTTTGGGTTACCTGCCACAACCAGACATTTGTAGTCATTAGTTGATTCTTTTCATCCTGAAGAGAGAAATGAAGAAAATACACAATGAAAGGTGAAAATATTTCGATAGTTGCAAAAATGCGTTTGCACGAAAAATGAGCTTGAACCACATAACATGTTTTAAATTAACCCAAATGCACTATTTCTCGCAAAGCCTCAAATTCTCTCACCATTGACCTACTTGTGTTATGCAGAGGATTAACTCAGCTGTGCTATTTATATATGCAGCTAAAAAGATAGTATTTTATGTCTTTTGTTTCATTAAATTAAAATTCAGACCCTGATTAGGAACCAATATACTGAGACAGAACGGTGTATAAATAATACGTGTGATGTGGTGTGAAAATCAATTGTTCCCACAGTGTTCAGTGCCAGAAAATTTACACTGTCGAATCATGACAACAAGGTGAGTGCTGAATATCATGTTGATTACAGGATATGACCATCAGGTGGCTCTGCAGGACAAAATATATATATATATATATATATATATATATATATAGGGTATGCCTGAATCCTAAAAAAACAAAAAAAAAAAAAACAAAACCTTGCTGCCTCTCTGCTCAGAAACAAGCTTCCAACAAAGCCCCATACTGTCACGCTGATCATCCTGGTCATGTCTATAGTGAGATTTAGACATAATTAAGCAAATATTTAGTGGCTAAAATATGTACTATTGTTTATTTCTAAAAAATAAAAATAAAAAAAGAACATTTATAAACTATTTTAATAATTAAATTCTTTATTGGGTGCCATTTTTATTATTTCCACAAACCACTGAAAAACACGGACATGATTGTGGGATATCATAAGCAGTCTTCAAAAAACAAAAACAAAAACAAACAAAAAACAATCAGATTAAGGCATCTTAGTTGGCAGGGTGTGATGTGGATGTAAACACTACTGTAGATTTGGACAGCTTCCGACGTCCTGATTGCATAGGCCACATTTTTAACACCCATTGTTCTACTCTATGTGAATGAAAGGTTTTAAAGGGATAGTTAGCCCAAAAATCTATTTCTGTCCATCTTTGCGATATGATCAAATTCACAAGTTGAGCACATAAGAACTCCACAATAAAGTTATAACTGCCAGTGAGAAATTCTCGATCTTCGTTAAGCCACGTCTTTCCAAGTTTTCAATTAAAGAATAATGACAGAAACAAATTGGTACTGATCATAATAAGTTTGAATTGTTCATGGTAGTACAATTTAGTCTGTTCACATTCTGTGTCACATTCCCTCCCCTAATGAAACAACAAAAAGGAATGACATCCAATGCATGTTAGAAATCTAAAACATTAACCACATTTATATATCAAAATAAGCGTTCAGACACTTATACTACCTAGTCATGATGATAAAATAAGAGGGACATATAGTAGTACATATTGTACTATATATAGTAGTATAGACAATATGATTCTTAGGCAGTTTAGGTCCATTAGGTCCATGTCCATCCATTTCAATCAAACTATTTATATAGCACATTTCAGCATGAATTGTTTTGTGAACGCGTGACAGTGTAAATGCAGTTTTAAAAAAAAAAAAAATAGAAATAATTGTGAATAAGTAATCAAATGTAACTGTATTAACAACTTGTCTCTACAATAAAGATAAAATGATCACCAAGAACGGTGTTTGCCTTTCTCTGATTCCTGTGAAGTATGCAAAGGCAATTAATATTTCATAGGTAAAAGATTAAACATTTTATTTAACGTGGGCAACTGGGAGTAGCTTAAAGGGACGTACTTCTTAGGAGCGAAATACCCTCCTCCATCCGCCTCCTCTCGTCCAGTCAGGATTTGGCATCCTGATTCCCCTTGAATCAGACTAAACTCTCGAATAATGCTGTACATTAAAATATTGACATTAATGATATCTGCAATACAATCATTTTGGTTCTGTTCTGTTTACCCAAAGGGTGTTATTGCAGCTCCTGCCCAGAACAGAACCAATAAAATCCAAACTGTAGGCTAATTGTCAATCATATTTGACGATAGTCGCCCTAATAGAAACCTACTGTAATTTTCCAAATTACTGCTGCATTGTGTTTTTGATTTAAAATACAGTTCTCTGTATCAGTCTTTTTTAAATTATTATGTACAGCAGAAGTATAGCCTACTCTGTTATAATCAATGTAATGTTGAAACAAACAATATTAAATGATATATTAAAGGGATAGTGATCTGTGTTTTTTTTCTCCATGGTACCACCCTCTTTGAAGGTGAATAAATGATTAAATACTTTAATACTACTGTATAATCTATTATATAAATAGTATTAATAGATTCATTTTAACATCTATTTATATTCGACCACAAACCAAACAGTGTCTCCTGGATTCTTTTTAAAAAGGGTTCTACATAACCACTGACACAAATGATCTTCAAACTGCCAAATTGGTAAAGCATTTATGGAACTATTGTGTTGTGGAATGGCATGATAAAAGTACATCTAGTAATATTACACACACACTAGCATTTTCAATCAGGTTCTTGAATGCTTAGCCTAATCAGGACCAATACATGGCCATGGGTCAAAAGAGAGAAGAGGAAAATTGTGCAAAATGTGATACAGCTGGTTGCCATGATGATGTGTTGAGTAAATATAGTCTAGAACTATGATCTGAGTAGCCACTCTCATATCCTGCCAAAACTAATCAGTTGAGAGAGAGACCAGGCTGGTCCAATTAAATTTGCGACTGACTTCAGCATTATGTCATATTTCAGAGTGAATATTAAAATCAGAAAAAAAACAACAACAAAAAAAAACAGGGGAATGCCATTCCAAGATGACAACTGATTTTAAGTCATTTTTGTCATTCTATGATTTATAATTTAATATAAACTTATTTAAACTTTAACAATTTAATCAAGCTTTTAAAATGTAATCAAATGAAAAGATAACAATTAATTAACAACAAAACAGATTTTTTTTTTGTGTGCAAATTTACAAGATAGATGAAAAAATGATATTTCTACATACAATTTTGATTTATTTCTGTCATCATTTCTTGAGGTTTTATTTTGATGGTTTGTCATGAAGATCTTATTGTATTCGATGGCCATTTTTCTCAAATTAAATTGTGAAAATCTTGTGAAGTTACTCTCAAAGCAGCTCTGGAGATAAAGTTCATATGTTCACGTCCTCTGTCCTCATATATTGAGATGGCAGACGCTGAAAACACTGGTCGTCACAAGTGTGTGAGTTTACGTATCAGACTAAACCGCACCGTTCATTCACATAGAGACACAAAAATTACTCTTTAGTGGCATGCACAGACTGGGAGTTGTGTTCATTTGTACTACATGATAGGCTGTTAATCCACATCGAGTAAAAATGTCCAAGGCTTATAATTGTTATCGGGGTAAGAAACATTTGAACGCAATCTCGATATGATATTGTTATCATCAATCCCTATGTGTGTGCTATTTGTTCATTCATTTTGTGACTTAGTTGAAGATCAGATTTTATAGTGAATATGTGTGTGTCTCACCACATCCACCAGTTGGGAAATCTTCAAACCAAAGCGAACGGTAATCGTGTCGTTGGCGTGAAGGACAGGTCTCACCCACTTCTGATAGCCCCGAAAAAGATTCCGCAACAAAGTGTCCTCCATCTCAGCCAATGAGACAAACTCTTCAGGAGCTAGAAAAAGGGTGGAACAATATGAGATCAATTTAGAAAAAACTAATGATACTAAAGCCTGAAGTGGCATGTGCTGATAAGGTATAGTATAATCTAAAGCTGCCATGCTAATTTTCAATGCTGTATAGGCCTATACATAAACATATCTGTCTGGTTATGTAGAAAGTAGGTCCACATTTGATATGCCGTCTTGATGAATGACACTTTAAATTCAGATACACTCTCACACAAGTGTTAGATGAGCACAGAGTCATGAAGTGACAGCTGGCCCAGGCTCCTCAGAGTTCCTTTTGCTGACACAACCATTGCCATGATATGATGACCTCAGACAAGAGCACTACAGAGAGCGTCAGGAGAACTCTACAACTACACACATATCCACAAGGATGGGCATTTTTTCATTTAGATTTTTTTATTTGGGAGGCTGCACATGTTTCTCTGCCCCATACCTACTCTGATTTGCTCTATCTTTTATAGCCATACTTGATAGGAAATGTGTTTGTAGTCAGTGTAGGATGGTGTACATGTGGTTTAAATCTAGATGAACTGGAAGCTGGAAATCTAGATGGTTTCACAGATCTGCATTACATCTCTCATCACTCTCCTTGGTTCCCATTTCACCCTTGGTTCATGATCACTCACACCTTCACCTCATCATCACCTCTATGAATGCACACTCTTCACCTCAGCTCATGGTCTGATCTCGTTTACATATAGTGGAGTCTCTATGTCTCCAGCAATCTGTCTATCTCTGGTGTCTCGTCCTTCTACAGTGTCTCCATTCCCACCATTGTTCATCTGCCTAGTCACCCACGGTATCAACTATCATCCTCACCCTCTGTTGTTTTCAATAAAACTCACTGTTCACCTGACATCTTCCTCTCCTGACTTTGCATTCCATAACACTTGCAATGTCCCTGAAATTATTGTTTCACTGAATTAAGCTGGTCTTTTGGCTGTTTTTGTCTGTATGCCTGTGTTTTCAGCCAACAAATTACAAATTATTCAAACAGAATGGGGTTGAAATAACACAGGTATGGGGCAATGCCTAATAAGATGGAACTGACGCATGTGAGATATCTGTCCCTTGATATGGCATTGTCCCTTAAAAGGGCACTTGGCAACTACTTCAACTTAATAAAACCATTTAGAAATCATTTGAATTGTTTAATAACCCGTTCTGGAGAGAATGGTGACCTTCCCTGCTCCCCCCAGCGTCCCTGAGTGGAAAACCAACCTTGCAACATGGGGGCTAACGTCCCAGTAAGTTGGAAATAGAAGTCTTGTGAGAAGCGAGAACGAGTGAGAAACACAAACTGCTTGATAGAAATTCAACATAAATATATGAAATACAGTGTATGATGTATTAACCACACTATAAAGTAGGCCGGCTCCGATAATAACAAAAGCACATGAGCTGCGGTAGAAAGGTGCTGCAAGTGAGTTTGTTTATGACGGTGTTGTGAAAATATACGCCACACGGTTGTAGAGGGAGCTGATGAGACAACATGTGACAATAAAAGTGAAAATCAGTGAAGAAATGACTAGAGTTGCCAAGTGCCCCTTTAAGGTCCAGGGACAAGAGCAACCTTGGCCGTCATCAAAGGGAAAGATGGATCTGAGGACCGTCATTCTCACTAAGAAGTCTTTGGCTAAGAGGCCCTGATGCCAGTATTGTCAGGCCTCTGAGGGCAGGCCTCAACCCTGCCAACCTTGGTGCTTTCCAGGGAGTTCAGGTCTCAGTGTCCGCCTGAAGATGTTGGAGCACTGGGAGACTGGTGCCCTTCGAGGAGGACTTTAGAGAAGCCAGGACGGTTGTTCCCTGCTGGCCATCGGCTTCAGGGTGCTGAGCTGACTACTCGAAATATACCAAAGACCAGTCTTGAGAGGCTGGTTCCCTTAGTAGACCATCTAGCAGCAAGGAAACTTCTGCCAAATGTGTAACAATGGGTCCTCCAGACCATTCGGTTTTGTTCTTGTCCACTTTGGTTCAACAGGGTCCTATCCACAGTGGTAAGTCCTGAGCAGGCTCTGGTATTGAAATCTGGTATTGAGCTCTTTTGGGTAAGGAGGTTATACAGCATGTTCCTCCACCCAAAAGAGAATCCAAGATTTACAACTAGTTCCAAAAAGGAATTGTGGGGTTGCATCCAATTTTAGATCTGTGGCGGTGCCTGTTAAATCGTACACTAAAAACGTACAGTTCAAAATGTTGACATTGAAACTAAACTTGACTCAAATCAGATCCGGGGACTGATTTGTCACGATAAATATCAAGGCCGCATACTTCCATGTATTCATACTTCCATAACACAGGAAGTTCTTCAGGTTTGCTTTCAGAAGTGAAAAGTACCAGTATTGGGTTCTTCCCAATTCTGGTACTCTGCAGCTCTGTCATCTCTGTGACTCCAGGGCATTTGTGTTTTGAATTACATTGACGAAAGTTTTATTCAGGCTCAACTGTAGCAGATGGCGATTTGGCATGGAGAAGTCGTCCTAGCCCACATGAAGAAATTGGGGTTAAGGCTCAATGTCAGGTGTGCTTTATCCATCATGGAGGGTCAATACAGGGTCTTTGGAGGTGTCATCATCTTTTTTGGCACATAAATTGCCTGACGATGATGGCTGTCTTTTTACCGTTGAAACACTTACTCCCAGACCTGAGGGGCCATAATGTGTTTGTCCAGACAGCCAACTAACACATTGGTTGTCTTCTACATAAATCATCAGGGAGGTCTGCAGTCGTGCCTACTTTACAAACTGGCACACCAGATCCTGAGAGCAGTCTACATCGCCGGTTACCTGAATCAGGGAGTAGAGATCCTGCAGGGGCTGAGGCCTGGTGAATGGAGACTCCACCCAAGGTGGTGGGGTTGATATGGAGATAACCTAACCCTAAGCCAGGAGGTAGTCAATCTATTTTCATCGAAACGACACACTGTCAGTTCCGGTTCTCACTAACATTTTTATAAAGCTTTTAAAAGTTGCTTTTATCGGCTCAATACATTTCTTTATCATGTTGATAAAAAAAAGAACACTCACAATTAACAATGGTACATGCAAGTTCATATATTGATGTCTTGTTCCAACACAACCCTATCTGAAATGGAGAAAAGCATTATTTAGGCCAGGTTGTGTCTGAAAGGTCCAAGAATAAAATTAAAATGACACTTCAAAAGCAGTGGTTGATCACCTCGTACACATCAGTATCGATCAGCCATCGACAGTAAAAGAAATGGACACAGCGATCCCATAGACTTCAATGGAAAAAAGTGAAGTCAATTAGTCAATCACTTCCTGATGGCCAAGCGTACTGCGCAGGCTCAAAGTGAGCTTGACGTGAGTAATCTGTCTTACAGTTGAATCTGAATCATTCCCTTCTGAATCTTGCAGAGACTGAGAGCGTGAGTAGGAGCTGTCCATGAGCTAGCAGCAGGATCAACTTTATGACTCTCTATGGGCTTCTCCCTCGACTTTATCGGACCTTATGCCTCCACGTCCAACCGATTGCCCACAAGCTTCTCCTCCTGTCTATACCGTAATTTCTCTACTGTGCGACAGAGAGTCACATGGTTATGACGCAATCATTAGCCTATTTTAACAAAAACTAATTCTATGGGGCCATAACGTAAGATACAAGGTAATGGAGCCTTTTATACATTGTCGTGTTTCTTTAGAAATAAACAATGGACACATGGAGTCTTTAAATGCCTCATATGTAAAGTTACTTGCTGTCAAAGTGACACCAAAATGAATGGGAGTCAATGGAATGCAAACAGCAGGTGAAGGCTTGATAACCAATGGCGACCCCCCCAGGGAGGCTTCAGTTTCCGGTTGGTGGATTTCCCCCTTTGTGTCAGCAATAAACAGTCTTCTCTCAATATCTACGACTCAGTCAACCAGTTCATATAGCGGCCCCAACAGGGAAACTATGGTACTGCATATAACTAACAAAAGTGTAGACCAGTGTAAAACTCTAAGGAGTTACATATGTATATATGTGTACTATTCGTGTAATTAAATATTTTTTATATATATATATGCATACATGCACAGGCACGCATGCCTGGCACCTCCATCATTAGTGCCACACGATTCTGTGCTCGATCACCTTAATGATTGTGGGTCTTGGAACAGCAAGTATATGAAATGACATCATAAATAAAGACTATGCAGGGCAGGCCATTTCTCCAGGGTTTACGATTCAACCAACTAGGGAGTGGACAGGGATGTGTAAATCAAAAGACAAGAAAGTGGAGGAGGGTGAGAGAAAGAGTGAAAAACAGACAGTGTGTTTGTACATTCATGTTGAAGTGTATGTTATTTTAGCCCTTTTAACCTATTTCAGTGTAAGAACAGGTTAACATTTTGTGAGAAAATGGTAATGCTTGAGTCTTTTTTTTTCCATTTCTCTGTGTTAATGAGTTCCTCTTTTTTTCTCTAGAGAATTAAGATTTTTGTCCATTGTATCAGGACTTTCAAAGCCACTTTAATGCACTCAAGACAAGCTTCAATTCATAGAACCTCATACACAAAAGAGCAGAAATGCACACTCACTATGAATAGCCAAGCCTTCTCAGTCCAAGGACAATGGCATTCATCTGTTGCAACATTGTGTAGACTCTTCAGGGCAAATAATTCCTTATTACAGTATTACAGTATGAAATAAAAATCATGAAAGAAATGGATTTATTTGCATATTTATGTGGGCAATGTTCACAGACTTGACCTCATTACTCAATGGCTGCAAATGTGAACAGACGACCTCTTCTCCTCCCCTACAGCAAGCCATCTGGTCAAAGCAAGATTTTAAGGGTAAAAGATAGTTTGGGTACATTTTAGAGCTGAGTCAAAAGACAAGAGTCAAAATAAATAATTTTCATGGCACTACAGTCAAATCATTTTGACTTTGACTTCTTTGGGGTCAAATTAAAATAACCAGCTATGTTAAAATTAAAAAGTTGTTCAACAATAACTGGTAACTACTGGTAATAACGTGAACTGTTGTATAAAAAAGTTAAATCACACTTTCAATCAAGCTGTTATGGATATTAGTGTGAGACTATAACTCAGAGTCATGCCCATGATTATATTCAGAGCAACAGCAAGATTACAAATGTAATATTGCCTACAGGCCTTGCCTTGTGTTATATGAAACAGCATAGGCCTACACAATTTCCATTTGAGCAAAACTGCAAATCTGTGAATCAACGAATGCCAAGTTTGACAGCAATTTCCCCTTGATTTACATTTCTCTTGTTTAAAAAATAAAATAAAAAAAATGAACAGAGAGAGGAAGAGAAAAGCTGTTGTCAAGCATTTCTCTCCTGAGTGCTGCTGACCGATAAATGAACATCCAGTCCAGCAGCTCCATTTTCAGATTAAAGCTGCAGATGAAGGCACTCATTGCCTCCACATTGATAAGAACCCCACATCTTCACATTACACACTCTGCCAAACCCAGACAAACAAATTATTCTGTTAAAATTATTCTTTAAAGCTTCACAGCTGGTTCAAAATAAAGAGTGGGTATGAGAAACCATTAAAAGTGTATGGCTGTGTGACTTTGAACAGGTCACACACAACATCTATAACTCAGTGACCCAATTGAGGGCGCTAGAAGTCAAACAATAAGCGTAAATTAAGCATGGGAAAGATATATTTTGCATCATTCAGGGTTGAAGATAAAACGGCTAGTATATGCTTGACTGATCTTGCTTCATTCTGATCATTTATGAATTGTCTAAATTAACATTTGAAGTCACAATGGAACCGAAAGCACGTACATAATTTCAGTAATTCGTATAAAAGACATTTAACTGAGGAATGTCATGCAGAGAAAACGCAGGAAAACTCTTAAAGATCGTCTGCATTACTCACCCTCTATCGTTGCATAGGCTACAGCCATTACGAGCAAAAGACCGGAGATTTGTAACTGCATGCTGTCTTCCCGGATTCAGTTCCTTCGTGCAATTGAATTATTTCATGCTGTTTGAATTGTGAGTCCCTGTCATCGACAAAGGGGGGTATACATATATGCTGTCCTTTATTCATACGGCCGGACACCGGACCGTTTTGTTAAACTATCAGACTTACTGCAACCTGCTGTGTGATGAAGCTATAAATTAATCATCAACAGAGTGTTTTTAGCCTGCTCCATCTGAGGCGAACAACGGAGGAAGACGCTCTGATCTCTCCCCAATCGGCGTTTACGTGATGTCGAGAAAGATGCCCTTCATTGGAGCAGCTGCAGCGGAGCAGAGTGAAATAAGCGCTCGCCTCTAGAAGGGGAGGGGATAAACAAACCAGTCTTCGAAACGAAAATGTACTTTTGGTAAACCCAGCTAGGATTTTTTTGTTCTAAAAATGTTCTGAGAACATTACCATGCAGTGTTCTAATAATGTTTTCAGCGGGTAGTTTTCTTTTGGTTCCTAAAATGTTCTCTTAAAAGTTCTAATAACATTCTCTAAAAACATTCTAAATATGTTAAATGCTAACATTGTTAGAACATTATTTCCTGACGTTCTTATAACATTTTCAGCGGGTAGTTTTCTTTTTGTTCCCAGAATGTTCTCTTAAAAGTTCTAATAACATTCTCTAAAAACATTTTAAATATGTTTATTGCTAACATTGTTAGAACATTATTCCCTAATGTTTTTATAACATTTTTCAACAGGTAGTTTTCTTTTTGTTCCCAGAATGTTCTCTTAAAAGTTCTAATAACATTGTCTAAAAACATTTTAAATATGTTTATTGCTAACATTGTTAGAACATTATTCCCTAATGTTTTTATAACATTTTCAGCGGGTAGTTTTCTTTTTGTTCCCAGAATGTTCTCTTAAAAGTTCTAAAAACATTCTCTAAAAACATTCTAAATATGTTAAATGCTAACATTGTTAGAACATTATTCCTTGACGTTCTTATATCATTTTCAGCGGGTAGTTTTCTTTTTGTTCCCAGAATGTTCTCTTAAAAGATGGCATAACATTCTCTAAGAACACTCTGAAAATGTTTTGTGATGACCTTCTATAAAGGTTTAATCATAACATTTTTAAAACATTATCCCCTAACTTTCTTATAAAGTTTTTAGCGGAAGTTTATTTTTGTTCCCAAAATGTTCTCTTAAAACCCCTCAAAAATGATTAGCTATAACATTGTTAAAGCATAACATTTTATTAATCTCAAAACTAAAACTTTAAAATCTAACAGGTTTATAAATGGCATCCACATAAATTATTAAAAGTTCTGCGTACAGTAAATGCCCAACATTACATGAAGAACTCAGTAAAGTCACTCATGCGTCTTGACTCCGGTGTTTGCTCAGAGCACTCATCAGTCTTTGCTTGTTTTGGTTCTTGCAGAAAAATAATCCAGGAATCTGTATTAATAGTGTTCTACTGTTCTCTCTTCTAGTTGTCCAGCTGCTCCCCCAGTTAGCAGCATTGAGCTCTGTTCTCTGTGTGAACGGTAGAGTTTTTCCTCATAGCCTAAAAAAGAAGATCATGCAAAAGTGTAAACATAAAGAATACACATACATTAAGATCACAAGCAATATTGACATTGAAAACTTTCAAAATTAGCCAGCCTAATTAGCAATCAGAAATTATGTAAAGACTAATTTATTGAAAGTATAAATATGATAAATTATGAGTATCTTTTTTGTTTCTGTAATTTAAAACATACTTAATCCATGTATCCAATATCTTAATCCAATAAAGTTTTAAAAATTGATATTTTTCTTACACAAATGCTTCGCTTTAAAAGGGCTTTATAACCCCGCCAGAGTCATGTGGTGGATTACTTTTATCATGGATGGATGCGCCTTGATAGACGGCCGGCCATTCACTGCCATTCTAAAAGTCAGAAGAGTCAGGACATTTTTTTAAATATAACTCAGATAGATAGTATTCATCTGAAAGAAGAATGTTATATACACCTAGGAAGCCTTGAGAAACGCTCTTTCCAATTCATTAACGTTAACCTCTAACGTTATATGAATTACTGAAATATTATTAACTTTTACTTTCAAAAGACATTATGTATTAATAACAATCACTTTTAAGTAAAAATACAGTATTCGTATGCATAGAACACAATACCGGTATTATAGTAGGCTACCTTGGTTGTAAATGGAGACTTTATTGTGTCATCGGTAAGTTAATCATCTTGAAACAGTCCGTTTGGAGTCTGCATTAAAACAAATCTAGCTGTTATTCAAAAGTAGCATGCACTCAGATTATTTCGACTGTCATACAATTCTAAGAAAGTTAGGTCTAATACTGAAAGACATCAAGGATAAGAGAAAGCTATGTAAACCGGAAAAATACACACAAAAACTTACAGTTGTGAAAGAGTTCCGTTGACCAGGAGTTCTGTTGTTTTGGGCCAATGTGTCGCCAATTTAGACAACGGACATTCTGCGCCGATTTCTTCAACAGAAACGTTCAACGTTGCTTTATTTGCGCTGTTTGTCGAGTTCAAATGTTCTTACGTCAAGGGAACATCGCGCTGTGATTGGTGGTTTTAAACGTCGATCTACAGCGACCTCCAATCAGCTTCTCATCTCTTGTAAACGCATTTGTCGCAACAGTTCAGTTCAGAGTAGCCTAATATATCCTCAAAACACTTTATGTATGCTGTTTTGACAAGGTTCCTCTTTTATTATGGAAAATTATGCCATTATTCTATAGGTTAAAATAATTCTACAATCTGTTACCTAAACAGCTTCCTTAAAATATCCTTACAATTTTATGAGCTTTTGTTAACATATATTATGAGATTTTGTTATCTCAGGTAAATGTCCACAAAACATTTGATGAATGTTGCTTTGATAATGTTCCTCCTTTGTTATTGTGCCAATGATTTATAAAAGATAACAACATTTCGACAAAAAATCCTCAAAATGTATCATGCAAAATGTTTGTTAAAAAGTCAATTTAAAGGAATGTTTTATTAAAAACATTTTATCATCTCAGGACTAAATAATATCCTCAAAACATTTTGCGAACGTTAATTTGATTATGTTTTTCCTCTGTTATTATGGTAGGCCTACATTCAATATTTTATGAAAGATCATTCTATAAACTTTTACCTCATCAACATCCTCAAAATGTTACATTTAATAGTTTTGTTAACATGTCACATTACAAGAATGTTTTATAAAAACATTCCATCATCTCAGGCCTCAATGATATCCTCAAAACATTTTTCGAACGTTGATTTGATAATGTTCCTCCTCTGTTATTATGGAACATTGTTTCAGTGTTTTATTGAGAACGTTGTAATATCTGTTATCTCAACAACATTCCCAAAACATCCTTAACAATGTTACAGTGAAAATGTTCTAGTTTTGTTAACACGTCACATTACAAGAACATTTTATAAAAAAACATTCCATCATCTCAGGACTAAATAATATCCTCAAAACATTTTACGAACGTTGATTTGATAATGTTATTCCTATGTTTTTATGGGACATTGTTTCAATGTTTTATAAAAGATCATTCTACAAACCTTTACCTCATCAACATCCTCAAAATGTTAAATTTAAAACGTTCTACTTTTGTTAAACACATCACATTACAAAAACATTTTATAAAAAAACATTCCATCATCTCAGGCCTCAATGATATCCTCATAACATTTTGCGAAAGTTGATTTGATAATGTTCCTCCTTCGTTTTTATGGGACATTGTACCAATGTTTTATTGAGAACATTGTAATATCTGTTATCTCAACAACATTCCGAAAACATCCTCAACATGTTACAGTGAAAATGTTCTAGTTTTGTTAACAAGTCACATTACAAGAACATTTTATAAAAAACATTCCATCATCTCAGGACTAAATAATATCCTCAAAACATTTTGCGAACGTTAATTTGATAATGTTCCTCCTCTGTTATTATGGAACATTGTTTCAATGTTTTATAAAAGATCATTCTACAAACCTTTACCTCATCAACATCCTCAAAATGTTCAATTTAAAACGTTCTAGTTTTGTTAAACACGTCGCATTACAAGAACGTTTTATAAAAAACATTCCATCAACTCAGGCCTCAATGATATCCTCAAAACATTTGCGAACGTTGATTTGATAATGTTATTTCTATGTTTTTATGGGACATTGTACCAATGTTTTATTGAGAACATTGTAATATCTGTTATCTCAACAACATTCCGAAAACATCCTCAACATGTTACAGTGAAAATGTTTTAGTTTTGTTAACAAGTCACATTACAAGAACATTTTATAAAAAACATTCCGTCATCTCAGGACTAAATAATATCCTCAAAACATTTTGCGAACGTTAACCTGATTATGTTCCTCCTCTGTTATTATGGAACATTGTTTCAATGTTTTATAAGAGATCATTCTACAAACCTTTACCTCATCAACATCCTCAAAATGTTAAATTTAAAACGTTCTAGTTTTCTTAACACGTCGCATTACAAGAATGTTTTATAAAAAACATTCAGTCATCTCAGGCCTCAATGATATCCTCATAACATTTTGCGAGCGTTGATTTGATAATGTTCCTCCTTTGTTTTTATGGGACATTGTACCAATGCTTTATTGAGAACATTGTAATATCTGTTATCTCAACAACATTCCCAAAACATCCTCAACATGTTACAGTGACAATGTTCTAGTTTTGTTAACAAGTCACATTACAAGAACGTTTTATAAAAACATTCCATCATCTCAGGCCTAAATAATATCCTCAAAACATTTTGCGAACGTTGATTTGATAATGTTCCTCCTCTGTTATTATGAGACATTGTGCTAATGTTTTATTGAGAACATTGTTTAATCTGTTATCTCAGCAACATTCCCAAAACATCCTCAAAATGTTACAGTGAAAATGTTATATCTTAGTTTACATTTAACCTTATAGGAACATTATTTGAAATGAGAAAACATCCTTAAAACATTCTTTAAACATTGCATTCAAATGTTTTATTTAAAACATTAACCAAACCTCTAGGGAATGTTAGCCAAAGTTCTGAGAACGTTCCCTGTTAGCTGGGAAGACATTGGTTCTCAACTGTTTTTTGCTTAATCATGTGAGAGTTTATAGTAGCATGTGGAAAATCAAAGGGGGGAGTTTTTTTTTATTACTAATTATTGTATTTTATATTAGCATATGTTTTTACCCACTGTCATTATAGCTTATGTCTAGCTTTTTAATACTTCTGGTGATCATTTTTAGGCTTAAAAATTCAAAGGTTGTGTTCATTTGTGAAGATATCATGTTGATCATGTAAGACAGAGCTTTACAGCATTTTCTGCAAAAACCTAAAAGCAAAGGAAAATTAGTTTTTGTTAAGCAGACCAGGGTGATGCAAACAAAAATATGCCATCATTTTGCGGTCTGTTGGGGGTCAAGGTTTTGCCTGGTAGCCCCTGCTGGTAGAACTGGAGGGAACATAAAGATGATTCAGCTTATGCCGAGTTCAGACTGCACGATTTTCAAAGTATTCTGCAGCTCTTTTCACACTGCATGACTAATCTTGGCCAGCAGTCGCTGCTGTGTTCACACTGCACGATGGATCGGCGACAGAAGGTTTCACACTGCATGACTTTACAATAGGAAGAATTGCTGACAACTCTGTCTAGCACACTGCACGCAAAATGTTTCACAACAAACACATGCGAGATGTGACAAGGAAACAATGCGACATCACATGTAAAATACCGGAGTTCTCACCTGAGACTTTTTCTTTTTCGACTCGCAGCTTAGACGAAACGTCAAACAGACACAGGTGCTCCTGCTAAATGTATACTAATTTTTCTTCCATTCTTGGGTCCAAATAGAAAAGTAATTCTGAAACAATGCTATGTTGATATGTAATCTATAACTCCTCTGCTCTGTATATTGCTCTCTCATTGGCTGTCGGTAATCACCGATGTAGTTTTCAGTCAGAACACTTTTCACACAGCAGGATTTTGAATCGCTGACAGGTCCAGAAATTTAGCATGCCAAATATCTCTCGGCCGTCGGCGACTCGTTTGTTCGTGATCAAATCTATAGAAAATCTTCATTCCAAATTCATTCACTAATCCTCTCAAGCACATTTTTTATTACCAATAATAACTATATAATAATAAATAATGCCAATTAAAGGAGCATTTCACCCATTTCAACTTTAATCTTTATTAAAAGTGGATCATATATGTAGTCGAAATGTAAAAGAACTTTTGAATTTGGTGCCCTCTTGACCGAGAAAAGACAGAAAATAACTGAAGGGCACATTTGTATGTAAGACAACAACTCCCACAGTGCACCACATTGCATATCTCCGCAAGCCACTCCCACTAATCCAGAACAGCACAAACATTAGACAAATCACTCTTGCGTCTACAAGGCTAACGTTAGCTGTCACCAGAGTTTGAAATTCATTTCACACTAAATTTCTAGTTTGTTGGGTGTGGCGAGCAGGGCGAGGGGAGAGGGATGTGACAGAGATGCACCGACCGGTCTCGCATCTCTCACGGAAGCATAAAATGAGGAGCGACGACAGCAGATCGAGAGAGAAACAGGCCTGATTTTATGTTGTGTTTTGTTTCTGTTGTGTGTGGACAGCAGTTGTCAATGAGGGGCTGCTGGATTATACTTTAGTTTTGTATTTGTTCCTTATATACTGCATGATACCTGGATGTTCAGTCAGACGAAACTAGGATGGTTCACATCACAACATAAACGTCTGTGTGCTCATCTGATTCACAGATTTTGTTCAGGAGAAATTGCCATTGTTGAAATTCTCTGCAGCAGACGGACTCTATCTATGTCCGTAACGCATAACGAGCCAGTGACAGTGGCTCCTCGACCATGACAGGCAGCCGCCTCCTGTTCCTCCATCAGCCTCAGCTGCTCTTCACTATATCGTGGCTTGTAAAGATAGCCACGAACATCGGATTCGAGCTGCAAAATTTCAAAATCCTCTTCTTCCATATCATGTTTAGTTTATTCCGTCTTTGTCATAATTCCTATCTCCACAGAACTTGTTAGCTTAGCTTCCAAACAATATGGCTGATATTGATTCAGTTTCTGCAAGTGAAGTCCCACCCACTGATCTGTAATAGGCCTGTAGGTTAGTGGGTCCCACACCCTTGAATAATGAGGAGCTAACTTTGTAGTCTCACTTTTCAATGAAAGGTGACTTCCTGCTGATTATGACGCACAATTAAGATTTTTACGTCATGATAAGCAGGAAGTAAAACACTTAAATCCTTATTTCTCCCATCTTCGGGGAAAATAAGGGAATAAACCATGACCATTCAAAAATATGACTGGGTTTCTAAAAATACAAAGCTTAATGCAAATGGGTGTGTCCCTTTTGTCTTGCAAATCTAAACCCACTTCCTCCAAAGCAAAATTTTACACACTCAAGTGTATTGTTGAAGGTGTCTTCTCCACCCAGAGCATACTTTGGAAAAAAAAAAAAAAAAAAGGAAATGGACAGTGCCTGACCACACAAAGCAAACAATTTTTTCCTGAGCTTCGTCCAAACACATTCATTTTTGCATTTGGAATGTTGCAAAATGCCTTCATTTAAACTTAAACTATAGTATTGTCTATATTTTTATCTCTATTATATACTATTTAGTTCCCCATATTGTATTCAGTAAATTATTATTTTATATTCTTCAATCAATACAAGATACATTTACATCTGGCAGTACATTATGGCAGTATTTTGAATAAATTTAAGCTAATGCAAACAGAATACTGTGTTCATGCTCATAGTTAGAAGAACCCTACCCACCTTACAATATGCACTGACAAGGTTTGCAGACATAATAAGTGTGACTTTCAGCCACAGCTTTGAAAATATATTAAAACAGAAAAAAAGACACTTTATTTTTCATTTGCTAATACCTACAGTAGGAGTGTTTACCACTACTAACTTTAGAATCAGGGCCCAGTCAGGATTTTTATTATCATTATATGGTCTGCCTGAAAAATAAATCTAAGACACAGCCAAACACTTAATATCCATGTAATTAAATAAGAGATTAGCCTGTCGGCTGGTCAAAGATATGAAAACAAGATAGCATGCTAACACTATATAGGCAATTAAACTTATTAGTGAAACAATAAGGTATGGAATAATAATGTTATATAAGAGATTGTAATGCACAAGATAAAATATTTTTCCAAGACATGCAACTTAAGAACACAAACGAAATTAATCAGCTGTACTATTATCAGATTGCTAATCTATACATGACAAAAGACTAACACAGTTTAAAAGTAAAATAAAATAAAGTAAAGGAGAACGATAAGGAGAGTAAGACTGTGAGAAAGAAGAGAGTGCAACGAGACATGAGTTTAAAAGAGCATGCTGGGTAAATCTCCCATAACTAATTAAGACTCTCTACTGATCAGATCAACAGAGACCAGCAGGGATCCTGTTACACACTTAAACCTTTATACTGCATGCATGCTTGTGTGTGCGTGCACACGTGTGTAAAAGAGTTTGTATGTTTTTCCATGCTGAGCCACGAGGGAGCCCCAAACTGATGGGCACTGGCCAACTAAATCACACATCAGCATAAAACAACTAAGAAAAGGAGGTTTTGAATTTCGATGTGTGAAATGTGAGTCTAATTAAGCATGAAAAGCTCATCAAACAGCAAGAGAATCCAGCACCTGATCTCTCCAACACACTCTGCCAAAGCACATCTTCATACTCAAAGCTAGAACAATACACAACAGAAGTTCAGCTACTCCCATTTTGTCTATAAATTGTGTGTGTTCAAATGTTGACTTATGTTGATCTTGAAATGTTGATCTTACTGAAATGTTGAGATGTGTTTATATAGTTGTCATGACACTCACACAAAAGGTTAGGGTCCAAGTGCAGTGGTTGGGATAATCCAAAATCGTAGTCACCAGGTTCAATATCATACAAAGGCTGTCCAGAAACAGAAAACAAACCAAGAACAGATCTCCATAGTAACAATCAAGTTCCGTAACATTAAACAAGGACTCAACGGTAACACTACGGTAATACGGGTGCACTAATATGCATCATTTCATGCTTAACTAATGCACAGATAATCATAACTGATGAAGAACTAAACCATTAATTAATGATTACTGCATCAGCAACTAATGAAGAGTCTATATGATTTATAGATTAAGTAATACATGAATTGATATTAATTCAATGTGTCATTGAGTATTAATTCCTTAATAACATATTTTATTAACTAATACTGTAAATTAATGTTTTAATTACCACAATTAGTCAAAGCTATGCACTTCAACTTCCAGTTGTCTGCTTTAATTAATCATTAGCTAATCATTTGCAAAGGTATCATTATGTTATGACTTTACTTGTTGAGGCACATCATTATCACTAGTCATTTAGTAATTGTAGTACATGAATTTGCACTAACAATAAAGTAATTAATCGGTAACACTTTATTTTGATAGTCCACTTTAGACATTCAACTATAAGTAACTTTGCCGCTACATGTCAACTAACTATCATTAGAGTATTAGTAGTCAGCTTAATATCTGCTAACACTTTATTTTGTTGGTCTCCCAACAGACATTCAACTGACTGTAAGTAACTTAGCAACTACAAGTCAACTTGTTGGTCAACTAACCAAGATTTGGAAAGTGTTGTGATGTTTGGTATCAAAGAATCCTTCCTCCTGGAGCCAGCTCTCACTGTTTGAGTATGCTAATAGCTTGTTGCCAGCGTGATCTACTGGCCTCTCTCCGTTTGAGTGTAGTTTAGGTTACCAGCCACCAATTTTTCCTAGTCTGAAATCCGTAGTCGCTGTCCCCTCCGCACATGCCTTCATCCAGAGGTGCCACTACACTTGGAACAGAGCCCAGACTCTTCTCCAAGTGGACCAACAGCACACCAAGACTAAGGCCAATCCCCACTGGTCGAAGTAACATGAATATGCAACACTATCTCACGACCAATTCGTACGAATTCGGCGCATGATTAAAAAGTGTCTAATTCGTACTAATTCGTACGACCTCACTCGTACTAATTCGTACGATTTGTCTAAACCCACGTGATGGTTAGGTTTAGGGGCGGGGTAAGGGGTAGGTCATTCGTACGAATTCATACGAATTGGCCAATTCGTAAAATATGTACGATTTAGCAAAATCGTATTAATTCGTACGAGTGAGGTCGTATGAATTGTTACGAATTAGCCACTTTTTAATCATTCGTCGAATTAGTACGACTTGGTCTTGAGATAGGGTTGGAATATGTCGTTAGTCAAAAAGTGTGACTTTCAACTAAGAACATTCCACTCTGGTCCGTTTCTAATGAACTTGCTCCCAAATTCATTGTCCCATTTACTGTGTTACCAAGATCCTTAGTCCGGTGGCAGTTTGAAACTTCCTCCTGCGTACAGGAGAATTCATCCCGTCTTTCATGTATCTAAACTGAAACCTGCATTTCATTCATACTGTCACGGGTGCGGGTTCAGGCAGAAGGACGAACAGGCAGAGTCCAGAAAGCTCCAATACAAAAGGTTTTAATCAAAAAATAACAGGATACAGGCAGGCGGAACACAGGGTAACATTCAACATCGACCGACAATCATTGAGTAACACAGAGGGAACTAAATACACAGAATAATCAAACATAATGGGGTGAGAACAGGTGAAACAGATGATGATGACGAGGAACAGGTGGCTGATGAGGGAGTGAACACGGGATAGGGTGACGAGAGGATCCTGGGAAGTGTAGTGCTGCTGACGTGACAAACAGGTGAAGACGCAGACTGTGACAGAACTCCCCCCTCCCGGGAGGCGTGACCTCACGCCGCAGAACAGAGGAAGGAGGGGGGACGAACTGGGGCCTGAGAGGGGTGTGGCCAGGGTGGAGCAGGCTGAGGGCGTGGCCAGGGCGGAGCAGGCTGAGGGCGAGACCCGGGCGAAGCAGGCTGAGGGCGTGGCCAGGGCGGAGCAGGCTGAGGGCGTGGCCAGGGCGGAGCAGGCTGAGGTCGAGACCAGGGCGGGGCAGGCTGAGGGCGAGACCAGGGCGGAGCAGATGGAGGGAGGACCCCTGGTGGAGCCGATGGAAGCGGGGCTGACAACACCAGGGGGCCGACAGACAGGGGCGGAGCAGATGGGAGAGGAGACCAGGGTGAAGCAGAGGGACAGACGACATCGGGTGCTGAAGAGGGACCGAGGGACCATGGGGACACCGTAGGCTCAGGTGACAGAAGTGACGACAGGGGCACAGAGGGACACGGTGAGGCCAGAGGGAGTGAGGGCTGACGGGTGACTGGAGGGAGTGAGAAGTCCGACAGAACCGGGGGGGTGACCTGACGGTGCGGAGCAAAGGGAAGGAAGTCCAAAGGTGAAGGGAGGATGACGAGGGAACGAAGGGAGTCCGGAGGGTCGAGGGAGCCTGGTCGAGCTGGTGGACTGAGGGGCCATGGAGGAGCTGAGGGAGGTAGGAGCCACGGGGGAGCTGATGGGACAGAGGGCCGATGAAGTGTCCAAATGGAGGAGGTGTGAGGCGAAGGCCGGGGATCCAAGGACCAGGCTGGTTTAGGGGAGCTGAAGGGCAGGAGAGCAGAGCGAGGACAGATGAGAGGAGGCGGGAGAGGGAGGCAGGGTGGGATCCTGGTCTCTGGCTCTGGCTGGACGGTCTCGGGCTCTGGCTGGACGGTCTCGGGCGCTGGCTGGACGGTCTTGGGCGCTGGCTGGACGGTCTCTGGCGCTGGCTGGACGGTCTCTGGCGCTGGCTGGACGGTCTCTGGCGCTGGCTGGACGGTCTCTGGCTCTGGCTGGACGGTCTCTGGCGCTGGCTGGACGGTCTCTGGCGCTGGCTGGACGGTCTCTGGCGCTGGCTGGACGGTCACTGGCGCTGGCTGGACGGTCACTGGGGCAGGCTGGACGGTCTCTGGCGCTGGCTGGACGGTCTCTGGCGCTGGCTGGACGGTCTCTGGCGCTGGCTGGACGGTCTCTGGCGCTGGCTGGACGGTCTCTGGCTCTGGCTGGACGGTCTCGGGCGCTGGCTGGACGGTCTCTGGCGCTGGCTGGACGGTCTCTGGCGCTGGCTGGACGGTCACTGGCGCTGGCTGGACGGTCACTGGGGCAGGCTGGACGGTCTCTGGCGCTGGCTGGACGGTCTCTGGCGCTGGCTGGACGGTCTCTGGCGCTGGCTGGACGGTCTCTGGCGCTGGCTGGACGGTCTCTGGACAGCTGGACGGAACCAGCAATGAAGAGCATACAGTCTCTGGAGAGCTGGACGGAACCAGCAGTGAAGAGCATACAGTCTCTGGAGAGCTGGACGGAACCAGCGGTGAAGAGCATTCAATCTCTGGAGAGCTGGACGGAACCAGCGGTGAAGAGCATTCAGTCTCTGGAGAGCTGGACGGAACCAGCGGTGAAGAGCATTCAGATTCTGGAGAGCTGGACGGAACCAGCGGTGAAGAGCATTCAGTCTCTGGAGAGCTGGACGGAACCAGCGGTGAAGAGCATACAGTCTCTGGAGAGCTGGACGGAACCAGCGGTGAAGAGCATTCAGATTCTGGAGAGCTGGACTGAACCAGCGGTGAAGAGCATTCAGTCTCTGGAGAGCTGGACGGAACCAGCGGTGAAGAGCATTCAGATTCTGGAGAGCTGGACGGAACCAGCGGTGAAGAGCATTCCGACTCTGGAGAGCTGGACGGAACCAGCGGTGAAGAGCATTCAGATTCTGGAGAGCTGGACGGAACCAGCGGTGAAGAGCATTCAATCTCTGGAGAGCTGGACGGAACCAGCGGTGAAGAGCATTCAGTCTCTGGAGAGCATTCGAGCGATGGAGTGGGGCTGGTGACGTCATACACGGTAAAGGGAGATCCACATGACACCAGCACCCACTCCACATAGGCCGCAAAGTCCCCTCGAGGCCCGTCTCCGGGCAGGCGTGCCTGGGTTTCGGCATTTAGGCCTGCCCGGAAGAACACACAGAGGCTGGTAACATCATAGTGAACATGAGGTACCAAGTCCAAATACCTCTGTGTGTGGGCCTCGAGGGATTGATCCTCCTGCTCCAGGAGGAGAAGTTGCACAGCTGCTAAATCCATATTTGGAGGTCGGTCGATCTGTCACGGGTGCGGGTTCAGGCAGAAGGACGAACAGGCAGAGTCCAGAAAGCTCCAATACAAAAGGTTTTAATCAAAAAATAACAGGATACAGGCAGGCGGAACACAGGGTAACATTCAACATCGACCGACAATCATTGAGTAACACAGAGGGAACTAAATACACAGAATAATCAAACATAATGGGGTGAGAACAGGTGAAACAGATGATGATGACGAGGAACAGGTGGCTGATGAGGGAGTGAACACGGGATAGGGTGACGAGAGGATCCTGGGAAGTGTAGTGCTGCTGACGTGACAAACAGGTGAAGACGCAGACTGTGACACATACCTTCTGATCATCGTTGAATCCCAACCAGACGTAGTCTTTGACAACAATTTGATTTTCTCAAGCTTTTGCTCAAAATGTTGCTTTTTTTATGAAACTTTCCCAAATTCAAGTATTGATAAAAAGAATGCATGAAGCTATACAACTTTTTTTTAAGAAGAGGGTATGTTCTATATTGCATATTTAGATATTTAAACAACATTTTCTAGGGGCCATGACACTTTTGTGAAAATTATCATAAATGCTGGAGGTGGCTGGCAACTTTTTTTCAAAAAGAAGAAGTTAAGAGAGAGGGGCATTCTGGGTAAGCTGCTAGAGGGAGCGGTATGTCGTGCTCTAAGTAATCCGCTAGAGGGAGCCCTTGTATGTAATACAAGCAATGATGACATAAAAGTAGTGAAATAGGTGACCAGTGAGTGAATAATAAAAAGACACGTTGTTGAGTTCGAGCACCGAGTTATTTCGAGGCTCTCAACAGTCCACTTTTCAGGGAATGTGGCAGAGTGGTGGGGCGCCAGGACATGAAAATAAGAACACTGCTTTACACAAAGTGGGGCGACAAGAAACAACGTGAACTGTACAAACAGAAAAAAAAACAAGGAGATTGTGCATTGCTGAAACAGACACAGTCTGTGGAGAGATGTGTAATCTAGCACTGCATGAAGAGACGATTTTCTGCTCCAGTTGCTGCAAAGGCACACAGAGCAGTGGTGTGGCTGCTTTAACAACAGGCGCTCTGCTTCGCCATACCACCATACAGAGGACACTCACATATGGCCTTTCACCCGCTCACATACTGGAGATTGTCAATGGAAGATGTTCACACTTAAACTGCTTTAGTAACTGTACAAGCATGTATTTATAATAAAAGATTTTCATTTGGGATTTTTATTTTTCCAACAGACAACAGCTGTAGGCACCAGCCTCAGAGTGCATCTATAATTATGGCAAATACACTGAGGATATTTACTGATGTAACAGTGATTAGTCATAGGATAAGTATGTCTTGCTGCAGAACACTAGGATTAGGTAACCAATGGTTAAAGGTCAATGAATGAGCTTATACTATACTTCGTTTTAATGAAAATGTCATGCAAGTACATTTAGAACTTTTAAAATAAAACGTTACAACTGTGATCAAATTAGCAACTATGAAAGCCTATTTCTGCCTTACTGTCTGTACGTACACTCACCTAAAATAATATTAGGAACACCATACTAATACTGTGTTTAAATGACGCACAATTGGCACTAAGGGGCATAAAGTGTGCCAAGAAAACATCCCCCATTCCATTACACCACCACCACCAGCCTGCACAGTGGTAACAAGGCATGATGGATCCATGTTCTCATTCTGTTTACGCCAAATTCTGACTCTACCTTCTGAATGTCTCAACAGAAATCGAGACTCATCAGACCAGGCAACATTTTTACAGTCTTCAACTGTCCAAATTTGGTGAGCTCTGTAATCCTCTTTTTCCTATTTGTAATGGAGATGAGTAGTGATGTTGCATCTGACACCGACGCTCTGAAGCTTGCTTGCAACTCGAATGGTCCTTGCAATGAACCAATGAACGCGATCCAGTGTCGACAGGTTTGAAATCTGGCGGCTGAATTTCTTATAAAAGTGAAGTCAAACCATGCCAACACCGTATGTAGTAGTCAGTGTTTGGATTGGCGTTATTATATTATTTGAATGAGTTTATTTTAGTGTTATGATGGAGCCATCAAGAAAGAGAAGTCGTTCGCAAGTTTGGGAACACTTTAAACTTATTTTCCTGAACAAGATTACTTCTCTGACATTTCTGCATACAACTCTTTTTACATATGTACTGAATGATATGGTCATAAAACTTTGCTACATTATTCAAGTTCAACCAGTAACACAAGCACATCTTTTTCAACATACAAAAATATCAGTCCCACCAGAAAACAAGTTATAGAGTTCTGGTTCCCACAGGAAAGAAGCAGTAATGTGGTTTCTATAGTCATTGAAACCATTATAGAAATTCTGTTGGATTTAATGGTTCCTGCAAATGGAGCAAATGGTTCCTATTGGTATTTCAACTGAAACCATTTCTGTTGATGGTTTCCAACTTTTTTAAGCTAGTCTGATCTTTTGTCCTTGTCTAAAGAAATAATTACATACACATCATGCTTAATGTTTTATTATCAAAGTGAAGACATGAAATTCATCAGTATCTGTAAAATTCACCTACATAAATGAGTTTCACAGCACTAACACTGTTTCAGCTTTGATCGCTTTGGTAAACTCCTCATAAACTGGGCGTTAACACACGCCTACTTGTATTTTATTTTATACAGCAATTTTTATCTGAATGAAGCTTCAAGTAATTCACCATTTTCCACACGATTGTATCAGAAAGCAATAATGCTTAGAAACGCTTCATTTGGCCACTACTAGAGATGAGGGATCTTCTGCTATTGTAGTCAATCCACCTCAAGGTTGTGCGTGTTGTGGTTTCACAAATGCTTTGCTGCATACCTCGGTTGTAACAAGTGGCAATTTTTAGGAAAATTTGCCCTTCTGTCAGCTTGAATCAGTCGGCCCATTCTCCTCTGACCTCTAGCATCAACAAGGCATGTCCGCACAGGACTGCCGCATACTGGATGTTTTTCCCTTTTCACACCATTCTTTGTAAACCCTAGAAATGGTTGGGCGTGAAAATCCCAGTAACTGAGCAGATTGTGAATACTCAGACGGGCAGGTCGGGCACCAACAATCATGCCTCGCTCAAAATTGCTAAAACCACTTTTCTTTGTCATTCTGTCATTCAGTTTGGAGTTCAGGAGATTGTCTTGACCAGGACCACACCCCTAAATGCATTGAAGCAACTGCCATGTGATTGGTTGATTAGATAATTGCATTAATGAGAAATTGATGGTGTTCCTAATAGTCCTTTAGGTGAGTGTATATGTGGTTGCATATAGAAATAATACAGTAATATATTCAGTATATATATATATATATATATATATATATATATATATATATATATGCTACTCTGTGCATAATCCCCATGCTGTCTCTTCTTTTGTGGTCGGTCGATCTGTCACGGTGTGGTGCAGGCAGAAGAACAGAAGGAGTCCAGATACAAACGAATATAGCTTTTACTCATAAATAACAGGCAAGAAGAAGGTAAACGGGTGCAACACAGGGTAACATTCAACAACGACCGACAAAGACTGAATGAAACAGAGGGAACTAAATACAAGCAGGAATCAAACATAACGATGTGAAAACAGGTGACACAGATGATCAAGACGAGGAACAGGTGGCTGATGAGGGAGTGAGTTCAGGTATGGAGACAAGAGGATCCTGGGACGTGTAGTGCAGAAGACACAGACAGAAAGGTGCAGACGAGGACTGTGACATGGGGGGCTCCACCAACAAATATACTGTGGGAAGCACAGGCACAGTTATGGTCTATATTACAATAAATATATTATCAGGATTTGACCTCCTCCGCCTCGTTTTTGAGCAAGGAAAACAACCTGCACCTAGTTAATGTTTTTGTCACATTCTGCAACTGAGATGCCTTCTCAAGAAGGCAGCTTGGAAGTATCTATTACTGCTTATGATATCCTACTATCTTCATATTACATTCACTGACTGGACAGTGAGGCAGTAAATTAGCTGGCTTGGTTCAGGTAGCGCTATGATTGATGAAAAAAAAAAACCTCAAATATGAAAAACTACAAGTGAAGGAAGTGGATGAAGTCCAATGACTAATGTACTAACATAAAATAATTTGTTCCACATAAAAATAATTACTTTTGACTTTCAAATCCAAATCGTGCTTTAAAATTAAAATATGACTGAGAGAAATATTTTAAATGAGCCTTATGTAAGATTGTGGCCAAAACTGGTACTGCAATCACTTTCAAATTACTGTAGAGCAGTGTATCCCCTCCCCCTCCCACCTGACTCAAGGTTGCCAGATAGGCAGCAGGATCCAACATTTTTTTTTTTATCCAACACGTTTTTATCTGCAGATGTGGTAACTCAGAGCTGGCAACCCGGATGCTGCGACACTACTGACTTATTGATTAGTAGATCGGTGGAGGGTGACGCATCAGACCAAACACAACATGACAACATCAACATCAGTTTTTAACAGCCCATTCTCACCCCCAAGGCGTCACCTAACTGACGCCTTGGGAAGCATTTGGACATGCTTCAATATCTGACGCTTTAGGCGCCCTTTAGCGTCAGTTGGATGACGCCCTAGGATCGCGTGTACCCTACCCCCACCCCACACCTAAACCTAACCGCGTCCTCTAACTGACGCTTTCCTTTAGCGTCAGTTAGATAACGCCGTAGGATCGCGTCATGTAAGTGACGCTAAAGGGCGCCTAAAACGTCAAATATTGAAGCATGGTCAAAGGTGACGCCTTGGGGT
Source organism: Pimephales promelas (assembly GCF_016745375.1). Next base: position 16,415,955 of record NW_024121100.1, read on the forward strand.
GAGAATGCGTTGTTTTTAAATGACAATATCCTGGCTGGACTACAGTTGTCAGTGATATAAGTATGTGAAATCAACATGATTTCTTAAAGGAGCACTTCACCCATTTCAACATTAATCTTTATTGAAAGTGGATCATATATATTCAAAATGTAAAATCATTTTTGAATTTGGTGCCCTCTTGACCAAGAAAAGACAAAAAATCAAAACAGAAACTGCATGTTCTGAATGTTACACATGCAGTGACGCATACTGTGCTCATTTCTGAGTGCGCACACACAGCTGCGGGGCACAGTAAGAGGGCTAGAAGGATTAGAAAGATAGGGAGTTACTTTCATTAGATTCACCCTGTGGGCAGATGAATTGTGCTGCATAACTCCTCAAAGAAGTTTGGTGTTTGTGGCATTGTGTTAGTGTGCGTAGGGGTAGCTGAGTAAGGCCTCTGTGGCTGAACTTTGTAAAGTCAATAATTCTTTGATTTAGCTATCAACAGCATTGGGACTTGTTCTGTATAAATAGATATGGAAGCTCTATCATAGAAGACTGCTTGAAAGAACGCTAATCTTGTAGTTACCAACATTTTTTTTTTTTTTATTTGCTCTTTAGGGCTATTTGTGGGTCAATCACCCATGTGGGCCACATACGATTTTTTGTGTAGCCCACCTTTGCCCCATTATTAGCACCAATTTGGGACCTCAACTGCCAATAAAAACTAACGAAGAAGAAATTCGTCGTCATTGTCATCATGATGTCTATGGTTGTCATCAGGGACTGGTTTCACTGGCGTCGTAGTGAGCTTACATAGATTATTATGGACACAACAAAGTTTTTTATACAGAAAACTAAACCTCACCGGCTGGAGAGAGATTCAGAAGCAGCGTCAGATGAACCATGGACAAGTTTTACTGGTTTGTGAATCCACTGTTGTAACTTAACACTTGAGTTAAGTGATTTTATTGCTGCTGGTTAGCAAGTTATCGTTAGGTGTTATTAAGAGAAATTAGTTGCTAATAGAGATGGGCAGATAATTGTCTGATGATTTGGGGGACACATGAAGAGTTCAGATGCAAAAGCCTCTAAATGCCATTTGAAATTTTCTTCTTTAATGATGATTTTTATCAAACTTGTATATTTAAGTTCAGTAATTTCACTTAAATAACAATTACAGTGAAATCACTGAACTTAAATATACAAGCTTGATAAAAAAAATGATCATTCTAGAAGAAAATTTCAAATGGCACTTAGAGGCTTTTGCATTCTGAACTCTTCACATCTAATCTCGGCACAGAGACTAATTTAGAAATATAGTGCTAAAGATGATTAGAAAGACATGAGAAAGTATATTTCCTCCTGATGACAGCAATTACAAGTCACGTTACAGATGCATCAATATCGTTAATAAGTATTTTTTCCCCTCATACTTTAATTTAAAAAGTAAATCTTTAAAGAGGCTATATGCAGCTTTTTCCCCAAAATAAACATAACAATACCCTTTTTATTTTACCATTTATGACTAAAACTTCTCCTGATGAGCATACTGACACCTTGTCCGCTCACAGTGGGTGCACCTATAAGCCTGTATCCTATTTTTCCTATTTTCTGTCGGGTCGGACTTTTCCCGCGCTGTTTGCGGATGTGACGTCAAGCGCGTTCATGTTAAACGTTTCAGATCACTATGCCACCACCGCTAGTCAGCAAGTAGCCTACACTCGCAAGCAGAACACTTTATCTCAAACAATGCTCTTACCTCGGTAAACATAATGTTGACCTCCTTGCAGCAGATGGCTAGTGAAGTGTGCACGTAAAAGCGCGCGTTGCGAGAGCGAGCAGAAAGGAAGAGCAGTTCTGTTTTTTGGCCACAGGTGTCAGTCGCGAGTTTAAATTTCAGGAAACGCATGCAGCCTCTTTAATATATTCTACAGTAATAAAAAAGTAAAATATTTCAAGCCTTTTACTGTTTTAATCTTGATGATGGATTACAGCTCATGGAAATCAAAACTCCAGTAGTATATAGTAATGGCAAAATGTATTAGAATTTTAAAACAAATAATTTTTTCTCTAATCAGCTAATCAACTCAACACCTGCAAAGGTTTCCTGAGAATTTAATCTGTTAGTCTTGTTCTGGTGGTGCAGCACAATTTTATAATACATTTTTGAGATGCACCTGTAATAATGTAATAAATGTATTGTGAACTGTCTTCATAAAGTATCTTCTTATTAAACGGTCTGTACACTTACAAAGTTCTCAATGCTTCGTTTTGCATGTATGGAGCCTCATTATGTTACTGCGTGAGTGTGGGGCTATTTTGAGCCTTGTTAGTGGTATAAAATAGCGATTTCTTTTTACTTAGTCAATGCCCAGTTTTTAGAGATAAAACTCTTTACATTCGATTATCATGAAAACAAATCTCAGAGAACGGTTTACTATGTACCGATGTTTTATTAGACCAAAGGTTCATTGTTCGCCGGAGTTCTCCTTAGTGTCTTCTGCTGATTAGATCAGCATTAAAGAACTATCTCAACTGTTAAATAACAGATATAAGATTAAAATCAGATTTATCTAATTTTAAATAAACACAAAAAACAGAGATGAAAAATTTACTTCTGTAACAAATTGTCATGGGTCAAGGTTTGTCACTGGTTCTTCTCTTTTGTCAGGGTCCTGTCATTTTCTGCAGCTTGTGAATTGAGCAATCAGTGCTGCTTGGTAGCACTTTGTGTACAATCACAAGCTGATCTCCTCTATCTGTTGCTTGTTTCCCTTACCCTTTATATTTCCAGCTGTGTCAACTTCTTGTTGTCAGTTGATCAGTTTGCCGTGTGTTTGTCTCATGTTCTGTGATCTCTTGTGTGTTCAGTTACTCACCTGCTTGAGTTTGTGCTCAGGAACCTAAGACGAGGAGCCTGTAGCAGCACTGTTTCGCTTGCTGGACTCGGGGCCTGTCTTTCTGTGTCATCCTGTGCTAATTTCCTCTCAGTGGTCTTCTCTGTCTGTGTGCGGAGCGCACAGGAACCACCATATGGAGAATCATTTATTTTGTGTTACAATATTTACTAATAAACTTTTCACATTTGTCACCGCTATTGAGTCCTCCAATAGACTCCTTTTCAGTGAGTAAACATGATGAGGTTTTTTTGCAGGCATGGCTTAGGTGGAGGCAGAACGATCCCTCTGGCCAAAAAAGTTCAAAAGTTCATTTTAATGGACGGAACCAGATTAGCTGACCCGTACATGCTCACCCATGCTCACCCACACCACTCAAATTGCTCGTATGAAATTGCTTCAGCTCTGGCTTTGCGACCGAGTCCCGAGGTGGGCATGGCAACACGGCACGCTCTGAGTATCAGTTACACGGACCTGTCAGCAGACCTTCACCCCCTGGACGAACCTCAGCTTTCTACGGGCCGGAGTGCCCTTAGAACGAGTTTCCAGGCATGTTGTTGTCTCAACAGATGCCTCCACCACAGGCTGAGGTGCCATGTGCAATGGGCATGCTGCCGCTGGCTCATGGACAAGACCCCAGCGCCCATGGCAGAGGTCGGCAAGTAAGGTTGGCATCGGGCCAAAAAATATTTTGAATCTTCTAGATGGCGGGCCAGAACACAGTCAATGGGTAATTTAAGAAATGAATTGATGAAAAATGCAACTAGAATTGCCTGTGACTGACTGTTACAGTGTCCTTTGTAACTGGTAGTGAGCTCTGTGTTAAATCCAGTAGTAGGACAGTCATTAAAGAAGGGGTTGATTGCGATTTCACTTTTTTCATTTTAAATAGTGTGTAATGTTGCTGTTGGTGCATGAACAGTATCTGCAAACTTGCAGCGCTGAAAGTTTAGTGTAAGCAGACATCGTCTTTTAAAAATCAGGAAGTATATTGCCTACAAAAACGACTCGATTGGGACTACAGCTGGGTTTTAGACGTCACTAACCCATACATTTACATCAACCCCTCCCTCCGGAATATGCAGAAAAGGGCATCACCATATTTCTGCGGCTAGTCGAGTGTGTTGTGTTCACCCAGCTGTCAGGTCTTCTGTGTTCGAGTTTTCCACGGATGCTGTACTTTGTCAACAATGGATACAATTTATGTTTGATTATGTTCGTGAAAATGACGATCGTAATTTAGCTCTCTGTGCTGCACATTTACAGAAAATAGCTTCCAAAATCTCCACAAGTTCAACGCCGGATTCATCAAGAAACTGTTACTAAAACATGAAGCAGTTCCAGCTTTAAAACAAGAGGCAGCAGTTGTTGGGCCACAACCTGTAAGTAGGCTAAGACTTAATCATTTTTAATGTATTTGCATGTATAATTCCAGACGTAGCTTTGTGTTTTATTTTTTTTCAAATGCCAGCGCAGGCTTTATAGCCACTAGGCTACTAGTTATGCTATTTTGTGTCTACGACAAATGCGTACAAACATTATGGACCTGAATTTTTTATAAGTACTAATGTTGTAAATGTATTTTTCAAGTATATATGTTTTATGACGTTATTTTCGATTTGATCAAGAACGTAAACTAATGCCAATGCTGTTTAGTAGCCAGTCAGTTGCTATTGTTGCCAGTCAGATGCTATTGTGTAAAACAAACGTGTATAAAGTAAAAAAATGTAGCAAATTATCATTCAGAAACGTTTAGTAAGAGCCGTGTGTGGTGAGTTTCTGCTTGACTCTCTTCATCGCGGCTTTCTCTATCTGATTCTGCCTCAAACTGATACTGCAGTTCGACACCATTATTTACCTTATTTACATCTGGACCGGAGCTCATGACATGCACGTTTCGCACGTAAAGGTAATGGGTGTTAACCTTCCGGACAACGTGAGCGACAGTTTAGCCAATCACAACACACCGGCCCAAACTAACCAATCTGAGCCCACTGCCTGTTTCTGAGGGAGTGGTTTCATAGAATCAGGAAGTCAACTGCTCGTTCAGGGCACAGAGGGGAGCGCGGCTGAGAATAAAGGTGAAGTTTATGAAAAATGAGACTTTTTAAAAAAGAAAAACCACAAATAAATTGTTATATTGCACCCCATAAACACAATCATGCAAAGAAAAAAAGCAGTCAACCCCTGCTTTTGTGTGGGGGTTAGTGCTGTAGCGGCGCGTCGATGACGTCGATGATTCGACGTGAAAATTGCGTCGACGTCATATTTTTGCTTTTTTTTACATATTTATGCTCGCCATTCCATTCCACAGACTGGATAAGTGCAAAATTCTCCTCAGGTGAGCCTCACAAGCCCTGAGTTCCTCCAGCGCTGTTGACATCAACGCCAGAGTTTTGCCTCTGGCAGCTTTCTCAATTGGCTAGGCACCGCCTCCCTCGGGGTTACCCCCATATGTGTAGTTCCACTGTAAGCATGTGAGCATGTGTCTTGTCCTTGGCAAGCCACTCTGCCACTCCTGGTGTTGAAATATTCCACCCTACATGCTGGATACCCCAGTGTTCTCTATATGCACCCCCCTCCAGGTCATACATGTATGTGTATGTGTATTCTGTAAGTCATCTCAACTCCCAAAAATTATGCCCCCTTTACACCTGTTTTAAAAAGAAAGCTTTATCAAAATGCAAATCACATGCACATAGTCACATAAAAGACTGACCTGCAGTGCAGTCATTTAATAAATCACAAGGGAGGCTCTGTCTCACGCCACAGTTTATTCAGACAGACACAACACAGTCAGTTTAGAGCCCTATAATCATAAAGGTTCACCGCTGAGCCTTGGTCACTGTAAATGGAATTTAAAAGGCTGTTAGTCCGTTAGAGTGGTTGAAAGGGGCGTGACTCAGCATTAACATGCTGCTAATGAACAAAGTGCTGGATGGCCAGATCAAACCATTCTGACTGTGAGAGAGCAATGAGCACGATACTTATGGCAGAGTTGAGCTGCACTGGTTTATCAGCAGGGGGAGGACTAGATAAAACTGAGACTAACCGAGAGAGAAATACAGACCTTCTCTCTAATGGAGCACAGGAGAGTTGTATGGGAGGCTGTGAAATCAGTTTTGTACATTTCTTCCAGGTCAAGTGTAAGCTTTTCACATCAAATACATGTGAGATTTTTCATTTTTACAAATAGTTGATATTTGAGTATGCCAGGACTAAAACGCCCATTAAGGATTTTTTTTCAAAATTTATAATAAAATCATATTAATTTGTATTAAACTTTAGTGAAGAACATGTAAAAAAACAACTATATTTCATAATACAATATAAAAAATATAGATTTTAATAAAACAGTTATATCATATTTATTTGTAGTATAAAGCTACATGCAAAATGGTGGTAAAAAGTTTGTCTAAAATAAAAACTAGAATAAGACGAATTAAAATGTATAGTAAAATCAATACATTTTATAAACACATCAATTGTATTGGATATTGTAAGCAAATGGTCTTTGTCTTTTGTGTCAAAATATCTGATAGAATCAGTGGTTCTCATTTATAATTTTTTTTAAATGTTATGATAATCAAATTACCTCAAATTCGACCTCTTGAATCAACTCACCAGTGTATAATAACAAAGAGGCAGTTTGGAAAGTAAGGGCATTTAATGTAAGTGCCCTCAATTACGGACATTGTCCTCCTGTGGTCCTTTAGATCCCCCTTTAATTTGAACAAAAACATAACAACTCTAGCATTACTGCTGTTAATAGCAGCATAACACCATAATTAAAGAGATTTGTAATGACAAAGAGCTGGTTTATGAGAGGTAGTAAAAAAGATGCTGTGTGGAATGGACAAGCATAATCTAACAGAAGCTCTGCACACTAGAATGAATTATTGAGTGATAGGCTCTTCCCTTTACTTCCAGATGACTTGACTGAGATGCGTGTCAGTGAATTTGCACACAAGTTTGCATGAGAATTTACTCTCTTCCTCATGCATTTTCGGTGACCTAAAAATTACACTATGATATGTTTTATAGGTTTCCAATCTAACCTGAATAGAGACAGGGGTGGCATATTTAGAAGAATGAATGACATCTGAATGTGACTGTGCATCGGATTTAGCTTGTGTGTGTTGGACTGTGAACTCAGAAGAGGCTCCAGCAGATGAACCATCCAAAAATCACACCTGGGGCCCTTTTATACTGTGCCAACAGCTAATATTCTCTTACTGTGTAATTTTTCGGAAATTACTTCAGTGATGAGCACACTGCTTTTAGAAAGAGTGCTCACATTGATTTATCTATAGAACATATCCTTGTTAAAACCTTCTGAGAGATCCATTAGACATTTAAAAGCTCTTTATCCCTTCATTGTGCCTCTATGTGTGTGTGTGTGTGGAAAACAACAAACATTCATCAGCTTTGCTTTATATGTCTGTTAGAAAAAGAAATAAAATAACAGCATAAACACAAAAGAACCGGTGACATTAAAAAGTTTGAGTTTTCATTTCCACTGTTTGAGAACGACCCTACACAAGGGCAAATACATCAGTGCAGCATTAAGTGTGTGAGTAAAAATGAGGTGATGTCCTTGAAAGACCAGCAGTGACAAGATAATAACCAAACAAGTCAGTCAAGCTTAGGAAATGATTCTGCATGCCTGATCAAAACAGGAAACGAGAGAAGATTTTATTATGTAGTTTGAAGAGAAAGAGAGACAGGGTGAGTGAAACGCCTCAATGCTAATGTAAACGACAGGCTGTCCTTAGAGATCTCTAAAACACTATTTCTGACTTATGTGCCACCTCTTGAGAATATCACGGATACAAACACAAATTTAAAATGGAGATTATCGAAGAAATACAGTTCTTACTTAGCAAAAACCTTTTTGGTGGAGAAATGTTTTATTATTATAATATTTCAGCTACTTGATGGATACTGTATCTACAAACTTTCCAAATTCAGAGAGGGATACAGCTGTGTGCTTTTCTCTGTGGTGAGAAGTGATGTGGTGACAATAAAGCCTATTATCAGTGGACTAAAAATGATGTGAAAGCATCTGCTCAAACAATCATATTTTAAAATCTGTGTGATAGTATTCAACACCATGTTGAGCATGATACAATAGCTGAGGTATGATGTATAAAAACATTTTTACAATTATGTTGCTAGCTATAAATGGGGACATCTATATGTATTGTTTTACTGCTATACAGATTATAAATACTATAACAAAACCATATCCCTAACAGGAAACGTTCTGCATTTTTACAATTTATATAACTTGATGACTTGATATACAGTACATTCCCAAAATGTGTTTTTGCTATATTGTGTCCAAAATGGTTAAAAAGGTACACATTTGTTTTTTATATCTTTGTGGGGCAATATCTGACACAGATATTGTTCTATCCCCCACCCCTTGCAGAAACGTTTTTGCATATTTAATTATTAATCAAAACATTAATAATGTTTATCCATTTATTACCATCAACTGGTCTCCACAATAAAGACAATTTCAGGTTTTACTATTCTTGTGGGGACCTGTACACACACTTTTACCTATCTATCTAAATGAGGACATACCACAGACGTGAAGCAAAAATTACTTAATTTATGAATCATTTAACCTGTAAGAACATCCCTTTTGACAGATTTAACTAATTTCTTGGGAAAATGTTGTCTCTGAAGCATAGTTGAGAAACATACAGTTCCTTTGAAGACACATATTACAAATTGGTCAGTCCAACACGGACCAGCCAAATCTGTGTTTGAGTTATGAAGGTGCGTTGTTGCTGTAGGAAGCAATATGATTGGGGTCTTTGGTTTAGAATGTCATACTATGATCACTAGCCTTGAGTTTGGCATTAATAAGAATCCCTGGTCTCTACTATGAGATGGTACAATTTAATCATCTAGGGGACCATGTAAAAACACAGCAGAGGGACAGCAGGTGCCATAGATAGTCATATAGATAACCTTCTCTTCATATGGATACTCGTACTATTTAAGTCTCTGGGTGTTTTGCCAGCCATGTTCTGATCTGCTATTTTTCTTTATTGTCATGTGCTAGTGGCCGCTGTCCTTGGTTCTGAATGGCTGCCTTCAAAAAAGTGATTCAAGTGTTTGCTTCACTATAAAGCAGACAAAGTCAATCTCTCTTGCAAACTTCCCCTTTACAATGCCCTAATATTTGAGCTCTCACAAAAAGAACACAAACTACAGGAACCTGGCTCAGCCCATCAGTGTTTGTTCATGTGTGTGTGTTTTAGAACACATATACAATACGCTTGGAGAAGGAGGCTTTCCTATTGGATTATTGGCTGCTATTGCAGTGACAAAAGCTTCAGATTCCATATATAGGGACTGGACCATGGAGACCAAGGCACACCACAACAAAGAGCTGAAAAACAAGGGTAACTACAATAACAAGGGTAACAATAATATGACAACAGCACAATGTTGCCTGACTAATCCAGGAAGGACGGAAATGCAGTATTTTGAAGCAAGCATGACCTCAGAATTTAAGCACTGCAAAAAAAAAAAAAAAAATCTTCTAAGAGATAGGATTGAAGGAAGGTAAACGTGCATTTTATTTAAACATCTTATGTGCTCTCATGCTGAGCCACACACATCCAGTTTGGTAAGCAACCAAAGGAATAAATGGAAAAAGGAGAGTAATACAAATGCAAAAACATGCAAATGCACAAACAAATGTTAATTTCAGATATGGCATCACATCCACAGTAATCTGTATAATGATTCAGATGAAAACACAGAAAGGAAGAGGGTGATAGAGAGAAATGGGGTTTCAAATAGCACTCTTATTTGCAAACTATCAAGAAAATTAACTTGATGTTTATCCACAACAATTCTCTAATTGTCCATGTCACGTTTTCATCAAAATACATCTAAATGGATAAATACATTTATTATGATCACTGAAAGAATACACAGATCTTGGACTATTATGTGTTTCAAACTCACTCTAGACCTACAGTATGTGAAGGACAACAACTGTGATTTTTTATTCTGTGTGACTGTGCAAAGTTTATTGCATTTTGTTTGTGTGGTAGCAAGTGCCAGACAAAGCACTTCACTTATACCCCAAATGTTATTTGTATTATGCTTTAAATTGTGTCCTCAAGGTATGATTTTCCACACACATACACAGGGGCAGATATGGTGCATTTTCCCCTTGACAGCCCTCTAATGCTCAAACAAACAAACCCGAAGTCATTTTCCAGCATTAGTCTGTGATTTTCATAAAACCTAGGATAAAGTGCATCTGCTCCCTGAAGCCATATATCAATAATGAGCAGTTCCCTTTCAAGGGAACTTGCGTTGCGTCGAGATTGATGCTATGGGAACACTTTGCGTCATGACATTGTGAAGCACATGTAAAATCAGTCCAATGGTGTGGCGGAACGTCAGACGCGGGTGACGTCACGAACCAGGAAACTATTAAAGGAGAACTCCGGCGCAAAATGAACCTTTGGTCTAATAAAACATTGGTACCTAGTTGACCGTTCTCTGAGATTTGTTTTCATGGTAATCGAAAGAGTTTTATCTCTAAAAACTGTTTAGCGTATAGCGCTAGTAATGGGGGCATTTAACCCTTTCACACGTACAATCGCACCGGTGTGATCAGTCTTGGCTGGTCCCTGGAGTGTACCATCACACCGGTGTGATTAGAGCGGTCAGTGCATCACGTCAACTGCTAAATTCAAACTTGCTCTCGCGCGTTAGCTGGCACTGAGCCAGAGATGGACGCTATCAGTGCTGTCATATATCATAACTATTGAGTGTTTTCAACCACATAATGTTTATTTAAGGTTTCAGACATTTAAATACAAATAAGTACTAGCAAAACAATGATTTTGAGTTTGTAAAATACACACTGATGTCTATGGAAGCGCCAATAACAATCATTTCAATTATAATAAGGCAGCACATTTTATTCATATCAGATACACATTGTGTAAGTAGCTTAACATTTGACCCTATTCTTCTCCCATTTCACCGGCCACTTACTTTCATGTATTTCGTGAGAAGTGGAGGAATTGACGTTGTAAATCCAACAGATCCGATTCTCTGAACGGTAAAACAAACTAAAACGGTGCCGCCCATTGTGCATACAGCTCAACTAACGCAATTGTTATAAAGATGTTTAAACAACAAAACCCATCCACTTGTACATATTTGACAATCGGAATATCAGTGTTTCATGATATAGCTAATACATTTGTGAATATTTTTAATAAAAAAGGAAAAATTACATAAAAGCAGATCATCATTCATTCAGCACTGTGTTCTGGTCGTGCTGTGTCAAGTGACAAGCAATGACGTGTCACCATGGAAACATTAAAGTGGCAAGTTCTAAATAACAGTCGCCTTGAAAAACTCACGCTGGGGGGTCAGTTCGAATATTTTAAACTTACGCGTGAAAGGTTTAATAAGTGAAAAGATATCGCTAGGGTTGCATCTTCGAGTGCTGAATTAGTTCGTTATGCAGCTAAAGTTAAAAATGCTAACACTGAGACAAATCGTGCCACAGATCAGATCCGAGGACTGGTTTTTCACGATAGATCTCAAGGATCCATACATCCACATTTCCATCCTTCTATTTCACAGGAAGTTCCTGAGGATTGCTTTTGAGGGCAAAGCTTACCAATGTCGAGTTATTCCGTTTGGCCTAGCATTATCAGCCCACACTTTCAGGAAATGTGTGGATGCAGCTCTGGTGCCTATGCACCAGTAGGGTATTCGCATCATGAACTACATTGACGATTAGTTGATTCTGGCTCAGTCGGAATCAGTTGGCGGTTCAGCATCGAGATGTCGTTCCCGCCCACATGAAAGAGTTGGGCGTACGGCTAAAAGCCAAAAAGAGTGTGCTTACTTTTGGCTGTGAAAAGAATATAGCTAGGCCAGTCACTCACTGGCTAGTCCAGTTACTCACTCGAACAGTTTCAGAGACTGATGGGTCTGATGGAAGCAGTGTTCAACATGATACACCCCTTCAGTGGTGGCTTAGGACCAAAGGCTTTTCCCCGAGGGGCAACCCCTTTCGCATGATCAGGGTTACGCAGCGGTGCATATGTGCCCTGGTTATGTGGAAGAAACCTTGATTCCTGTCCAGGGTCTCGTGCTGGGAGCTTCTTATCATCGTAAGATGCTAATGACAGATGCCTCTCTCAAGGGCTCAGGAGCAATCCTAGAAGGGCGCTCAACTCAGGGTCTGTGGAGGGACCACCATCTCATGGCACATCAACCGTCTAGAGATGTTAGCGATATTTTTTGCTCTAAAGAATTTCCTTGCAGATCTCAGAGGCCACCATGTGCTTTTCAACATCGGTGGTTGCCTATATAAATCACCTGGGGGGTTTGCGATCGTGTCCACTCTGCAAACTGGCATGCCAAATCTTCCTGTGGTCCCAGTGGAAGCTACTGTCACTCAGAGCAGCTTACATCCCTGGGTCCCAGATTATAGGAGCAGACATTCTGTCAAGACAGGGGCTGAGGCCCGGGGAATGGAGGCTCCACCCCGAGGTGGTGGAGCAAATATGGAGGGTGTTTGGCCAGGCACAAGTGGATCTATTTGCATCTCGAGAGACGTCTCAATTTCCACTTTGGTTCTCCCTACCGCATCCAGCTCCTTTCGGACTTGATGCTATGGTACAAACATGGCCGAGGCTACGTTTGAAGGCTTTTCCCCCGATCGGTCTGATCCTGGGAGTTCTGGAGAGAGTTCGCAGGGACCAGGTTCACCTACTTCTTATAGCCCAGTGGTGGCCGGGCAGAGTATGGTTCCCTGGTCTATTGTCTCTCCTCAACATGCCATCCAATGGAGCTACCCATTCTGTCCCAAGCAGGGGGCTCGATATTTTCCCTCCGACTGGAACTGTGGAACCTGTGGGCTTGGCCTCTGAGGGGGCCCAGCTCATAGGGACATTCTACATTCCAGAGCTAACTCCATGAGGAAACCTTATGCATTAAAGTGGAGCGTTTTTACTTTATGGTGTAGTGACCTTCAGTTGGACCCAGTTAACTGCCTAGTTGGTACAGTGGTGGAGTTTCTGCAGGAGTGGTTCACTCCAGGTCTATCCCCGTCCACTTTAAGTGTTATGTGGCGGCCATAGGTGGTTAGCACATTCCTTTGGGTGGAATGTCTTTGGGAAAAGACCAGTTGGTATCTTGTTTCTTCCGTGGTGCTCTGAGGCTGAGGCCTACAGCTCGTACCGGGGTGCCGACATGGGATCTGGCCATTGTCCTTCAGAGGCTTTCCCTGGCTCCCTTTGTGACTGCAGGAGGTTCCAGATAATTTCCTGAAATTGAAAGCTTTGTTCTTCCTCACTATCTCTTCTTTTAAAAGGATAGAAGATTTGCAAGCACTGTCGGTTGCTCCCTAGTGGTTGGAATTTGAACCTGGCATGGTTAAAGCGTTTGTTCCATGGTTAAAGCCATCCTAGACCAGTTATCTAGGATATGTTCCAAAGGTCCACACTAACGTGGCCAGATCAATTAAGCTGGAGGCCTTTTGTCCTCCTCCCTTCCAGAACTCAGACCAGGAAAAGAATAATCTGATTTTCCCAGTTTGGATGCCAGATGCTTATGTCCACAGAGCTGCCCTGTGGCGTAAATCTAAACAGCTGTTTGTATGTTTCGGGCCCCCTAACAAACGGTCCCTTGCATCTAAGCAAAGAATGAGCAAGTGGGTGGTCGAGGCTATCTCACTTGCTTATGAGTCGGCCGGACAGCCTTCACCTTTAGCTATTCGTTCCAACTCTACTAAGAGTATGGCGGCCTCTAAGGCCCTTATATCAGGAGTTGCCCTCTAAAATGTATATAATGCGGCAGGGTGGTCCTCCCTCCATACATTCATCAGGTTTTAATCTTTGGACTTTGACTCTACAGCAGGGTCTCAGGTGCTCTCGTCTTATAGTTTCTATATGATGTTCAGCCACACCATTGGACTGATTTTACATCAGTTTTACATCTGCTTCAAGACGTCATCACGCAAAGTGCAACGCTCATTCCCTCTTCAGGGAACCGAGGTTATAGTCGTAAGCGAAGCGTTTTATGCTCTTTGGTGTAATGCAAATTCCAGCCAAATGTTGGTAATTACCTATTTTCCCTGAATCAATGTGAATGCATATTTTTCTTTGGAATTAATGCATTACATGAGCTTTTAGAGCCAAGGCCAAATGTTGGCACATATCAAAGGTATTTAAGGTATTGTGCTGATATTAAGAAAAGAAGAAAATAGACATTCCTGAACATAAAAAAAAAACAATTCAGAGACAGCACAGTCTTTCTATAGTGTTTCTACCCTATTACATTTGCCATATCTTTGTTCTCTCTCAAAAGATAGCCCTGTAGGAACACATGCCATTCTTAAAAAAATCTTTATCAGTAATTTAAACATGGAATTATGAATGAATTGCTGATTCACGGATGCACCGCTCTACAGTAATTTGAAAGTGATTGCAGTACCAGTTTTGGCCACAATCTTGCATACGGCACCTTTAAGTCAGATATTCTGAAGCTGCTTTTACACTTAGGAAATGATTATAAAAATCTGCTACTTCAAAAGGGCTAATACTGCTAAAAAACAATCATAAAACCAGAGGGACTTTAAATTGCTGCTATAGCAGCCAAACCAAGATAAGCATGTGCGTTTCACAGACATACACTGCGTTTCCCAGTCATGCACGACATCACACTCATTGCTTGCTAAGTTCAACACACAAGGCAGTAAGACAGAGAGATGATAGTGTGCACAACAAAAAAAAAAAACTTATTTTATTTGAAAGACATCTGTTTAAAAAATGTTTTACAAAAGTGTTAGAAGCTGACAAGTGGTAGTGGAAAAAAATGCAAATGCTGGTATTAAAGAGGGGATTATGTCTCTGATGGAGCAAGAGAGAGAGAGCATGAGTGTAAGAGAGGGAGGAAAAGCAGTCATTTTAATAGCCTGCACAGAACTAAAAACAGTTATAGATTTAGACATCATGGTCAATACATCTGCTTCAAATGATAAAATAAAAACTTCACCATGCAGTATCATAGGATGTGACACACTGAGAAAAAAAATCAATAAATCTCATTATAAACACAAATTATTTGGCATAAATGGACCTGATTAGTCATTTTATTCTGGAATGCAGCCATGCTACAACTCACAGCTATTTGGAGATAACACAATTCTTGACTAATTTCATCCCATAATCACATAGCTCACTGTTTATCCTCAGATATTTTGGTGAACTAATCTACACAACACTTTTTTAACTAGATTTCCTCTATTCCCCCTGGCAAGGAAAACACCACTGCCTGTTGCAGATTTTCCTGAGTGACTGTTGAGTAGTTGGTTGAGACAAGATGGTCTTGTTGTTTGGTATAAAACACCACATATGATGTGCCTGTAATCAGAACTTGTAAGTGGAATGTGGAATTGTAAGTAGTGGACACAGAGCACCAATCAGTCTTATTAGTCTTCTTATGGGCATTGCAGTGCTTCAAGATGGAAGGTGATTAGAAAGGCAAAAAGCAGTCATTAAGTCTTCAATTGATTAGTGGCAGATTGAAAAACAGAACACCTGATTAGGTATTTTCTTTTTGTGCAAGGAAACCAGTAAATAGTTTTAAAAGAGCTTTGTTGTAGCGACGGAAAACCGTCACTACATATATATGGATTTCTGTGGTCATGTCAGTGACTCTGATAAGTGTTGGTTAAAACAGGTAAGCTGGCATCTGTGTTTCATAGTTAATTACGAGAAGAAGCCAATTAGAGGTTGTAGGAAAAGCCCCAGAGTTCCCAGCACACACACCAGCACAAAGACCCAAAGGAAGATGCGGTCAATCACCATGGCAACATACTTCCAATCATCCTCCACCTAAGAGAGAAAGGGCACACAATAAATAGACAAAAAAAGAGATACGGAAGGTTAATAAATGAAAGAAAAGAGAGGTCAGAGGTAACAAGGAAAGAAAGAGACAGAAGGAAAATGAGAAATGTGAAAGCAAGGTAAATGGAGGAGAAAATGGCAAAGTGAGGATGAGAATGAGTGAAAAGCAGGCCTATAATATGTCCAGAATGTTTACTAACTACACAGTGACAGGGATAAGTTCAATTATATTGTGCTACTATAAGTAGAGCTGAGCTAAACATTTTACCTGCATATATTTAGGCACTGGGTGCTTTACAATGCAAATTTGATTCAGTAGTGAAGCTCTGAGCCAAGAGTGAAGATGAAGGATTAAGTGGTGAGACTTTCCATATCAAAGTGTGATGTCTCTGTTGAGGGATCTAAAGCACTTATTGCCAGTGAAGCACTCAGTAAACATTTCCACTGAGAGTAGAGGAGTCTGTAAGCTTATGCTTGATGTCTGTGATGTATAACCTGTCCTTCTGAGGATATTACAACCAAAACATGGTATGATATTGGAATTTGAGTCAGGCACTAAGTGGGAACCTTCTTCCAATGGGTAATAAAGGATCTTTATTGTAAAGACATTATGATATCTTAATGGACAAGTGGATGGAACAATGGCACTTCATGCATTACCATGTGACTAAAGGTACAGTTAAGCATGCAATTACTGTTCCCAAAGGGAAACAAAGTACAACACACTGACTATTGGAAATCACACTTGATTTTGGTATTCACTTAGTCAGAGTTTTCCGGGTGGTGCTCAGCTAAAAACCTAGACCCACAGTGCTGTGGTGTTACAGAGGTTCTCTCCTTCCAACAGAAGCTTCTGGACGCTCAAAGTGTATTATGCAGCCATAGCAGAGTTTATAAAACCCTTGCATTGCCAGTCATTGGGGAGGAATGATCTCATCGTCGGCTTCCTTAGAGGGGCTAGGAGGCTAAACCCTCCTCACTCCCAATGGTCCCGGTCTGGAACCTTTTCACGGTCCTAGATGCTATGAAAAGCAATCCCTTTGAACCACTGCAGTCTGTGGATCTGCAGTGTCTCTCGCTCAAAACCGCTTTTCTTATGGCTCTCGCTTCAGTTAAGCGAGTGGGTGACCTGTTACAACCAGCGCTCTCTGTGAGCGTTACGTGCTTTGAGTTTGGGCCTAACGACTCTAAAGTCATTCTCAAACCAGTACAAGGCTATGTCCCCAAAGTGCTCTCCACTCTGTTCAGAGAGCAAGTCATTTCACTGTCAGCCCTCCCAGGATCTGATAGTGGGCGCTAAGAATATACGTTGAGCATTCGGCTGCTTGCAGGCAGTCAGAACAGCTTTTTATTTCATCTGTCAGCTGCACTAAAGGGCTTGCCGCTTCGAAAGAGAGCCTCTGCAGATAGATAGTTGACGCTATCACTCTGGCTTATAAGTCGAAGGGCCTTCGATGCCCTTTAGGCGTTAGGGTCCACTCCACTAGAGGCATGGCCTCTTCATGGGCCTGGTCCAGTTGGGTTTCACTCCAAGAAACTTGTATGGCAGCAGGCTGGGCCTCTCCGTCTACATTTATAAGGTTTTACAACCTGAAAGTTCCTGCGCTACAGGCTAAGCTGTTTTCAGCCTATTACCATTATTTACCATTATGGTAATAGGTAATTACCATTATGTACCATTATTTCATCATGCAGCTCAGGCTGACTTCGTCCTTACTGTTATACTGTGCTATGCTATGTTATATTCTTAGGCCCACGCCTCGTTGGCCTAGACATTACCCACTATCATGTGAACCCTGGGCACATGCCCTTGGGGCCATGTGTGGACTACCCTAGCACGCATGGCGCTTTACATTGGGTTCCCGTAGCGTAAGCTTGCTTATGCAACACAGAAGTACTCTTGTAAGAGAACGTACTTGGTTACAAACTCAACCTCGGTTATCTCTAGATGAGGGAACGAGTGTTGCGTAACCCTGCCATGTTTGTGCTGCGTTCTGGTTTTGCTTCAGTATGAAAAACCAAAGAACAACCTATCTGGACTCTGCTTATATAGACATAAGCCACGCCCCTTTTGGCAGAACATGACGTAGACTCATTGGTGCTTACGTCAAGTACAGTCCCACGATAGGTTGCAGCAGTTGCTGCAGAGCAACCAATAGGCATGCGAGCTGCCTCGCCTAGGTCTGCTTTGTGCAGCAATGCGTTTTAATTTAATGTAAAATTAAGGATAATTTTTTGGTTTCAGCATTCTCGAGAAAAGGGGATTACTACAAATTGCTGTATTTTACATACAACAATTAACTGTAAATTGCTTTTCAGTATTATACTGTAATCTATTTTACAGCAATTAACAACATATTACAGGACTTTACAGGCAACTTCAGTGTACATCCACCTGGTAGAAATACAAATACTGCTGTGTACGTCATTCCCACAGTTCATAGATGCGCATCGTCCCCCTGCTTCTCGGACAGTCATTATGTATTCATAGTTATATATATAGTTGCTCTACTCTGTGCAGTACTTTGACTAAAGGACAAATATCTAGCAAATACAGAACAGGAATAAATATGACAGCTTGGAAACAGCCATCCCACGAGTTGAATGTCTGTGCAAACCCTCGGGCTGTTACAAGCCAAGAGATAGCTTCCACAATTCAGTGAGAAAGATGTTGACTGCACTGTACAATGAGCTGGATTGGCAAAACAGACAACAATTTAATCTAACAATTGAAAAGGTCTTAGACATATTGTTGGATAGTTTAAGGCACCTCACATTTCTCAAGGGGAACCCCACAGATTTCCATATGACATGCTGAACAACATGACATCATAACATTTTTTCGTAAACATACACGCCACTTTCAAGTCAAGTGGCGTGTTATCTCTACGCATTTTGAGCTATCCGCGTGTATGCGTGTGTCTACAGCATTAACGTCCGAGTGATTCCGCGTGTCTGTACACGCCGTCAAATGTCCGAGCGAAACGAAGCAAAATGTACATCTACATCTGGGGAGCGATCATTTTTTTCCTATAGGATGGTAAGGGGACAGTCATAAATGCCATTAACCCCAGTGACGGGTAGGTTTAAAGACGGGGTTGAGGTAAGTCATATATTTATATATACAGTAATAACGTTAAGTCAACGGCGTTCATAAACACTCTGAAAAGCGATAATGCGTGTTGATAGCACGCCAAAAATGGAAATACGAATTGGCGTGTCATACACATGCTACTTCATGAGATCAGTCTGTGCTGAAAGATTTTCTAGACTTTTAGAGTTATAGAAAAGGGAAAAATGAATAAAAAATAGACTGTTTGTAGAGGCTTCGCCATTGTGAGCTCTAGAAACAACACTGAGCCCACAATATTGACTTCAAAGCCTACAGCTCTGGATAGCGATGCAGAACTTCCCCCTTTGCTTGGGTGAGCAGAACTGTAGCAAATAGGAAACACTAAGGTCCAGATATACTAACAGCTAGTGCCAGCGCAAACACACTTTTGGCCTAAAAAAATGGAAGCTTTAGCGTAAGTTCTGCCAGGAAGACTCAATAGCATCACATATTACCTTCTCATCTATCCAATCGTGTCTAACACTTGTGTAAGACCAGTACTTACACATGTTTGAGTTTGCAGATGCTGATGTTTTCATTCACCTCCATCCTTCCCACCACCACCAAGATGGTTCCTTCCCCTCTATCCTCCCCACCACCACCAGGATGGTGCCTTCCTCTCCATCCTCCCCTCCACCACCAGGATGGTCCCTTTCTATACCTCCCAGGGGTTCGGCTGCGCCCCTGCCTTCGTCTTCAGGCAGGAAATGCAGAGTCCGGACCCAACCTATGGACGGGTCCTACGCCAAAGAACTTTATTGCTTGCTGGGCTATCAATCAATGTGTTATATATGTGTTACATATATACTTGTTATGGTATTTTTTGGAGACTTGTTATGGAGTCTTTCTGGTAGAACTAATGTAAGGATTTAGTAAAGACGCTGACCTTATTGCATATGCATTTCTAGGAGTTTCCCTTTCAGGCGCAAAAAATATGGGAGGAGAGTATTAAATGTAGGTGAATGATGTCAGCATACCATGTTTTCCCTCCATGAGACTATGTCACTCCCACCAATCTGTCAGCAGGATATACACAGATGCCTGGACAAAATAGAGCACTGAACAGGAAGCCTAATTTGACTACTACTATCATAGGGGTCATCAGCTCAAGCAGGCGCAAAAGTCTAGTTTGCTGCCCAGCTTACACTAATGTGATAGTTGTGAAACACAACTCTTTGTGTGACAGAAAAGCTCTATTGCAAATGGAGATAAGTTACATGACAAGGAACCTTATATGTTGGCAGGGGAATACAATTTTGGCGGTGTGTTTATCCAAAGAGAACAATCATTTCATAGTCAATGTGTTGTACAGATTGTATTGACTGAGTGAATAGGAACCCCTTTACCTCTTTGGCTTTGTTGCGACTCCTCATGTTCTCAGCAATGTACTTCACACTCTCAATAGCCTGTTTGATTTCTGGTGACACCACAGAGAAAGCCACAACTGTGTTAATAGCCTGTGGACTCAACTGACGACTCACTTTCCCACAATCACCCTCGGTTGCCTCTTTCATTGGGTGACAAGGGCATCCCCCTTTCTTTCCTTCTAATGCTGCTTTCCCTTCTCCAAATTCCAAAGAGTTCATCGCTCCCTGTTGGGATCCACTATTTTTCCTCTTCTTTCCCTCTCCACCTCGTCCCGCTCCAGTCGCAGAAGAGCTCCCGCTTTCTAGTCCTACTTTTCCAGAGGACTCTGATAGATCGAGAGGCCGGCGCATAAGCATGATGCGGGGTAAAGCTCGGAGGAAGACAGTACGTACCCAGCTAGGCATAGTATGGGTCATGGGGGTGCGATAGTGCACATTCAATACAAAGACGGTGATGACAATAGAGAGGGTGACGAAAATCATGGTGAAGAGAAGATACTCGCCTATCAGGGGGATCACAAGTGAGGTGGAGGGGATGGTTTCTGTTATGACAAGAAGGAACACAGTGAGAGAGAGGAGTACAGAGATGCACAATGTCACTTTCTCGCCACAGTCTGATGGAAGGTAGAAGACGAGTACTGTCAGAAATGAGATGAGGAGGCAGGGGATGATAAGGTTAATAGTGTAGAAGAGGGGCAGTCGGCGTATGTAAAAACTGTATGTTATGTCTGGGTAGATCTCTTCACAGCAGTTGTACTTGATGTCATGCTTATAACCGGGTGCATCAATGATCTCCCACTCTCCACTCTCCCAAAAGTCTTTAAGGTTGACCTTTGAGCCAATGAGAACCAAGTCAATCTTTGCCTTGTCATAGGTCCAGGAACCAAACTTCATTGAGCAGTTCTGATAGTCAAAGGGGAAGTAAGTGATGTCCATAGGGCAGGATGATTTGAAGATTGCAGGAGGGACCCAGGTGATGGTTCCATCATATTTCAACAGAGCTTTGGTTTTGTCTTCCACCAAGAAGTCCCCAACAGCACTGGGTCAGAAAAAGAATATTTGAATGTTATGATTTTATGAAATTTAACCCTAATATGACTATTAGCTCTGTTGATGCTCATTTCGCTCCAAAAGAAATTAAGAATTTTAAAATATCCCTCAAATGACTACATTTCTAATATTTTAATATTAAATTTATACAAGTTGCATGTTAAGTTGGAATACTTTACTCACTTGTTGTAAAGTACAATGTCAGGCCTCCAGATTTTATTTGATGGAACTCTGATGAACTCAATTCCATCAAACTCTACTGGTAACCACTTCAGCTTGTAGTCATTCCATATCTATGACAAAATCACAAAATATTACATCTAGGATTTACACTGGTATGTGTTCCTCAGTCATCCGTGCCCTATCATAGTCTTTAAAAGTCTTTAAGTGTGTTTTTGTGTGTGCACATCACTCCATCTGCAAGGGGAAAAATGCTTTTTCTGTTTGAACAGGTATATTGTATATTACCATTTACTATCAGATGTGAATACAGAGCTGAAAATGTTTACAGTGGTTTATTGTATAGTTGTGATTTTGTGCTAGTATTTTGGGTATGTAGAGATATCTCAATAAGACTGCTTATCTCTTTATGTTGATACCGAGATACTGCTATCAGGTGTTGTACCATACTAAAGGGTTTAAAGGATTAGTTCACTTTTGAAAAAACTTTTGCTGATAATTTACTCACCCCCATGTCATCCAAGATGTCCATGTCTTTCTTTCCTCAGTCGAAAAGAAATTTAGGTTTTTGATGAAAACATTCCAGGATTTTTCTCCATATAATGGACTTCAATGGGAACCGGATGGTTCAGGTCCAAAAGATAGTGTTAATAACAGTTTCAGATGCAGCTTCAAATGTCTTTAAACGACACCAGACGATGAATAAGGGTCTTATCATGCGAAACAATCGGTTATTTCAATGCTTATTCCAAAAATGTAACTTTTCTAAGGACAAATGCTAGCCTTTCTCCATTCTGTGAGGCGCGTTTGCAATGTCACGTAGTACGTAATTACGTTCAAAAGGTCACGGGCGACGTAGCCAGAAGTACAGAGTCAGAGTGTTTACAAGTTGAACGCATAGGTTGAACGTGAAAACTAACTCAAACGCCGTTTACAAAAAAGGAATTAAAAGGTAAAACAACGATGTCGGACGATTTTGATTCTGTACTTTCGGCTACGTCGCCCGTGACCTTTTGAACGTAATTACGTATTACGTGACGTTACAAACGCGCCTCACAGAATAGAGCAAGGCTAGCATTTGTCCTTAGAAAAGTTACATTTTTGGAATAAGCTTTGAAATAACCGATCGTTTCGCATGACCCTTATTCATCGTCTGATATCGTTTAAAGACATTTGAAGCTGCATCTGAAACAGTTAATAACTGTCTTTTGGACCTTGAACCATCCGGTTCCCATTGAAGTCCATTATATGGAGAAAAATCCTGGAATGTTTTCATCAAAAACCTAAATTTCTTTTCGACTGAGGAAAGAAAGACATGGACATCTTGGATGACATGGGGGTGAGTAAATTATCAGCAAAAGTTTTTTCAAAAGTGAACTAATCCTTTAACATAAGCACAGACATTCTTAGAAAAATGTGCAAAAAATACAAAAATGCTAATTTAAGCAGTAAGTTTAGCGGTCATGCAGGAGCATCTTGAACTAACTATTGTAGAATTTAAATATAACCAGACATTTCCAAAGAAACCCAATTACTAATAATTGGGTGCAATATTATTTTCATTATAAAAGAAAAAAATATGCAGTACTTTAGACATTTATGAATTCATATTGTATATGGTGAAAAATAGGTTGACTAAATTAATAAAGTTCTAAATTAAAATAATTAATTAAACTAATTAAAAAAACTTTTCTGACTGTGAAAAACCTATTATTATTATTTAGCTGATTATTAAAACCAAACTGAATTGTTTGATCTAGTTAGACTAAACCATTTTTGCACATATTTTAGCATATTTTTAACCTCTTTCTTTCCATTCGTTTTGGAGATAACAACTGTGCTAAAGTACCTCTCAGTTTTCAATTATTTACATAGATACCTTCTCATCTGTTCCATCTACTGTATATATCTACTTTATTCCTCGTTCCCTGCATTACTCAATATCATCCTATTGAATGTTTGTGCTATGTACATTTTCTTGTCACAGTACATTATGACTGTCAATGAGACAACAATGACATGCACAAGGTGCAACAGTACATGCTGCACACGTACATCACTTACATGTCTCAGCCAAAGGTTTGTTTCCATGATCTGATTGACTTCATCCTTTAAAGAGGAAGACAAAGAGAAAGACGAAGAAGAAAGAAGACAGCCTTGCTCTATTATTTAGAATGGAACATAGCAACAAAATCAATACAGTTCTTGTCTAATGGGAAAGGAAGATCTGACAAGAACCCAGAAAAGGGGTTTGGAGGGCTAATTTTGCATACTGTATGCCATTAATCCCAGTAACCTCAAAAGTGATAATAGCTTCTGCATATTCACTAGAAAACATCTGCACACACACACACACACACAAAAAAACCTTGTTGAGCAGAAATTCTCAATCCTGTGAGTGAGTATAATCTATAATCCAGGATTCTGTTGCATAGAGTGGTGGGTTATGGCTTGTTAATCTCTCAGGTGTGTGCAGCAAGAATAAAGGTGTGATGATTATCTTTGCCTCTTTCCCCTGGTAAAGTGGAAATTTAATCCAGGAGTTATAAGAGCCATGCTGAATTTGTATGACGCCAGGGAATGCACAGAGTCTGCACTACTTCCTGTAACAGCGGGGCACAAAGGCTTTTAACTCAATTGCACTTTCTGACCACAGTAAATGAAACAAAAAGCCCTCAAAACTGAAAACAGCACAGAATTACACAAAGCACCCTGTGGAGAAAACAACTTTGCACTATATCCTTACAAAAATCCTATATTGAGCTTTATTCAAGGGTTAGTTCACCCAAAAATGAAAATTATGTCATTAATAATTACTCACCCTCACGTCGTTCCAAGCCTGTAAGACTACTGTTAATCTTCGGTACACAGTTAAAGATATTTTTGATTTAGTCCGAGAGCTTTCTGTCCTTCCTTTTAAAATGTATGTACGGTAAATTGTCCTTGTCCAGAAAGAAAATAAAGACATCATCAAAGTCGTCCATGTGACATCAGTGGGTTAGTTAGAATTTTTTGAAGCATCGAAAATACATTTTGGTCCAAAAATAACAAAAACTATTACTTTAATCAGCATTGTATTGTCTTCGATTCTGTTGTCAATCCATGTTCAGTGATGCTGCTGACGTAAGACGCGTTGAATTTGGTGTGTCCGTGTATTTGGGTTTAAATAAATATGCCTGGGCAAAAAAATGCAAGTCTTACTCTGTGTCGAAATCCTTTAGACATGTTTGTGAAGATTGTTTTGTTTACAGAGCGCATCTCCTTCAGACTGTAAACGAAGCTCGAGCGCACCAAATAACATGTCAGCAGTGTCTTATGTTGCCAGCGTCACTGAACGTGGATTGACAACAGAACCGGAAGAGAGTACAATCCTGAATAAAGACGTAGTTTTTGTTATTTTTGGACCAAAATGTATTTTGCATACAAACATTCTAACTAACCCACTGATGTCACATGGCCTACTTTGATGATGTATTAATTATTTCCTTTCAGGACAAGGACAGTATACATTTTCAATAGATGGGCAGAAAGCTCTCGGACTAAGGGTGTACTCACACTAGGCACGGTTGCCATGAACCGGGCCCAAGTACGATTGTCCCCCCTCCCCACTCCCCCTCTGGCCTGCACTCACATAGGGTTTCAGCAGCATTCGTGCCGGAGCACGCTTACGTCATTATGGTGCGACGGTTTCGGGATAAACAAGAAGAGCGGCGCTCTCTGAACACAATGGAGTCCATCGCTCTGTTGTCTTTGTGGATAATTTTGTCATTTGGTCCACGGTGGTCCACAGCCCTCTCACAGCCTGTTGTTAAACAGATGTGTCGCCTTAGTGGCGCGAAAATTTTCACGTAATCGTGCTGCTCGTATGAGGAGGTTTGCAAGTTACCAGCTGAGGTGCAGCAAGGACTTTGCAGCTTTGATTACGGACTACAGTTCCCAAAACCATGACCTCACGCATCCTGTTCCGAGCTCCAGCACGGTTAGCGCTCACACTGCATGTGAACCGCGCCCGAGTCCAACTGAACCGTGCTCTGGCCCACCTCTTCCAAGCTAATCGAGCCGCGCCCGGGCACGGTTCGGAGCACTCACACTAGTCAAACGAACCGCGCTTTGGTGCTCAAACGCACTCGGGCACGGTTCAAACTGGCTAGTGTGAGTACATCCTAGATCTAAAATATCTTAAACTGTGTTCCGAAGATGATGGAAGGTCTTACGGGCTTGGAACAACATGAGGGTGAGTCATTAATGACATAATTTTCATTTTTGGGTGATCTAACTAAGAGGTCAAACGTGCTTGCATTTGATTGAGCTTTAGTTTACACAACTAATTTATTTGGACAAGAATCTTCTAGTGTTTTGATGCAAATTTCTCAGCTTTGCTTGATTCTCTTTTTTTCAATAATGCTTAACAATATGATGATGATTTGTAATTGGATTTATTAGTGGGTTCCTTCTTTAGATAAATATTAACCAAATATGCACAAATATATAAAAAGTCTGTCCAGTTAAGATTGGCTAAATATAACATTTGAATCTTATTAAATATATGTTATATATTAAATTATTGTTTTTAAAGATTTAAAGTGAGTGTTCAATGATTGCAGACAAAACATGTAAAACTGGGCAAGCATTCACAATTAAATATACAGTACTGATATATTGATCATTAAAAAATGTTTATACTGACTAATAACCAATATATGATGTAGTGCTAGTAATACTGACCACAATTCAAGTGAGAGTTACATTTTATCACAGATGTCAGAACAAAAATCGGGTTAAATGTTTTGAGACCATGGACAGTTTTTCTTACCACTTTAACAAGCTGTGAGATGGAGACCTCAAACTCCACAGTGACAGGGTCAGACACATTTTCGACTGGCCGAATGAATTGATTATACCTCCTGAATAAACGACGAAACAGCCTGTCTTCTCCTTTAGATGATATACAATCTGCACAAACACACACATACAGAGATAAACACACATACAGGAACAGAAATTTACTTTAGTATGCAGTGCACTGGGTGGGACCCAGGGACAGACTTCATTCATTATACAGTGGATGGCGAAATAGAAACTACAAAGAATGAGGCACATCCTGTAGTACAGTAACATTTAGAATCAGGAATGTAATGTATGTAAAAGTGATATGGTTGATATGGTTTTCAAAACCAAAGCAAATCAAGAGAACATGGTTGATATCTTTATTTCAAGGAAAGCAAGTAAGCTAAATTGGCTGAATTTATGTGATTATTGTACAAAATATTTACTTAAAGGGCACCTATTATGGAAAATTCAATTTTACATGGTGTTTGAACATGTGTGTTGGTGGTGTGTGAGCAAAACCACCCTAGAATGATAAAAATCCACCCAGTGGTTTTTTATTG
The DNA here is from genome assembly GCF_016745375.1 of Pimephales promelas. Next base: position 16,442,853 of record NW_024121100.1, read on the forward strand.
AGTGGTTCTCAATAAATCATATGCACTGTCTCAGAACGAGCTGTTCTAAGATTCAGCTCTTTGTGACATAGAATTGAGCAAGGAGTTTGATTGACAGTGTGGTTGTGGCCTAGACCCCGCCCTCGGTGATCTGTGCACCATCCTCCATTGTTTCAACGACGACAGCCGGTAATGTCTCTTGGAAACATAAGTGTTCTGTCGTGGACTCGTGGGTTAATCCTGTTGTTGTGGCTTAAAAGTTAATCCTCAAGTGTGGATCGTTGTCTACTGTTTGCGATCCAACGTCACCAGGGCCTGAAGTAAATTTTTTCGGCCACCGGCCACTGTGGCAGGTGGATTTAAAAATTCACCCGCCACAGAGACTTTTTACCAGCCATTTTTTTTTTTGCCTCATAAACGTAAAAAAAAAAAAAAAAAAACAAACCCGGGAATTTCACAATATTGTTCTTTAACTTGTAAGAACACACATTTTAGTGCTGTCAAGTAATAATAACTCTAATAACATACATAAAAAAAAAATATTTTTATTCATTGATTTTGACAGACACACACACACACACACACAACATATATAGTATATACTCAACAGATAGACCTACCGCAGCTCGTAAACAAATCACACGCGGCTGTGTTGATGGCGGATTTAGTCACGTACAGGTCTTACTCTTAACAGCTTTTAGTTACAGCGTTCAGGAACGGTTAAATATGAACTAAATTAATAATGTTATTACTGATAAAATTACCGGGTACCGGACATTTTCTCACCGGTTCCCAACTCCCAACATGCACAGTTGCACACGCACACACATCTGTGCAACTGTCATTGTACTGTAACCTACAACAGCGACGCGTTACATTATCTCATCCCATCTCATCAACAGTTTAATACTCGCACACGTAGTCAGAAAAAGAGCCTCATCTTCTTTCTGATCGCATGAACGTTACGAAACAACAGTCGCTGTCATAAATCAGCCGCTCACGAACCTTGCCATTGCCGCCGATTGTTCACTTTGTATTAAAATGTCTTCTTTACTTTTCTTTTTCTCATCCTCATCTTTTTGTTGGCTGTTTGTTTTGTTTCAGCTGGCCTCTTTACCCCAGTAATGTGCCGCCACATTTTAGCTAAAGTCCACCGCAATAGCGGACTTCGTTGAAATGTAAAAATCCTAATGAATCACTCAATTCTCATTGGCTACCCGCCAATGTGGCAGGTAGATTGACAGTGTTACCCGCCAATAGCAAAATTCACCCGCATTTGGCAGGTGGTCGGGTGTTAATTTCAGGCCCTGAACGTCACCTCTAGTAAGTGTATTTTATGATTTTTGAGCAAATAGTCATTTCAGTCTGTCAGCCAATTCAACAACAAATGCGTCTAAAGTTGTTGTCGTCGTAGGATGTCTGTGTATATAATTTAAACATTGTTTGTATAGTGTGTAACCACACGTTTATAAATATATATTTAAAGATATTGTATTAAAAACTGCATATATGTTATTGTTCTTTAAGTTAGCCATCACATTTGCTACAGAAGCACCTGTATGACAAGTAAACATGACGCCACAGTTCCCTCGCATAAATGTAATTTCGCTTGTACGTAGCAAACTTTATCACAGAATGTGTATGTAGTTTCAAAAAATTGTGCCAGCGTTAGTGTTTGTTTGTGTCTGTGTGTGTGTGTTCCACATCCATAATTGCAAATGTGACGCTATTACAACTCTATAGGTACATAAATGTATCAAATTACCATACTGAGACGTACTGGTCCATTCTCATTTGTGTTTATTCTGCCGGAGTCTCTTCGTACTATTTATATATTCCGATTCAAACGTATGCTGAATGACAGACAAAACAGGCGTCTCACTCTCTCAGTACCGGCTGCCATAGGTATCAAGTTACGCCCTCGTCAAAGGCAGGGTGGGGATATGCAGCTCATTTGCATTTAAGGTGGTATACACCCAAAACAGCTAATTTTTAATCAGGCCCCAAAATGACATTTTCAAATGGTTATAATTAATTAACTATGTGGTATTTTGAGCTGAAACTTCACAAAAACATTCTGGGGACACCCGAGACCAATATTACATCTTGTAAAAAGGGGCATAATAGGTGCCCTTTAATTCACACACAAACACACACACAAGCACAGTTGTCAGCTATTGTCAGTAATCCAAAACGGGCAAATAATTTTGTACTTGTATCCGTGAAAATTCTGCTGTTTTTGATTGTCCCTCACTCTATTTTGTGTTTTATATTTCGAATGCATGTTGTTTTGTTATAATGTGAGTGTTTACTCTGGTTGCTTTTAGCATATTCCTTGGGGTCAGAGCCAAAGTCCTACCACCAGACACTATAGGGTCCAAATATAGCTCTCAAGGTTAGAGGTCATCATCAGCATCACCAGAGAGACCAGATGTAATCAAGTGGAAAATGGAACCACTTTAAAATAGTGCACTCTGATGGACCTAGAAAAGTCTGAAGAAACACTGAAGAACACCCGACGAGTCAAGAACAGGGTATGGGTCGCAAGTAGTCACATATGAGGTTAGCCTGTACTAATGCAAAAAGAGGCTTTCAAATTTTCTAAACATATGCAATGTCCAGAAGTTTACATTTCAGTGTATCTTGATACTTGTCAGTGTACTTTTGTTTCTTTTGCCTCAACTTTTTCCTTATCAATTGAAAGATGATGTATATAAAAATTAATAACTAATTATAGTTAAAGCTGCTATATGTATTTGTTAACAGCCTCTATCGGTGATGTTTCAGATTGCAAATAATTTTTCCAAGAATGCTTGTGCTCTTGTGCATGCTTGAACACAAGAGCGAGCACTCATGTTACACGGCCACACTGAGACTTTCAACACACCGGAGAAAGCATCACACATCATGCTGGTAACTCATGTCAACTCGTATTGCAACTTTACAATAATAGGCTACTTTTATTCAGCTTGACGTTGAACTAATGCTCCATGCTCGTACCATGATACCGTTACATTTGTGGTGCTATCTAGCATAAAGAATTTCACTTTTTTTGTATTTGTGTATCTTTCACAATCAGCAATGTCAACATAGGTGAATGTATAATATGACAAATGGATAACATAACAAAAACATTTAGTGAACTAGAGGGAACAATTTCAGTGTAACAGTAAGATTGTAGGAAGTAACATTGAACATGTCTGGAAATGTGTATTCTGAACAATATGATAGTAGTGGGATGAGTGATGTTAGACAGCTGTAGCTCTAGTACATAAAATAAGAAGTTACATCCTAAAGCACCTACTTTTTGTTATTCTGGAACAGTCTTTTGTATTCATTTCATGTCTCATATATGTTGTTGGCCTAGTTTACCTTGTTATTTCATTACAGTTTACCATTATTTCAGCATATCTGAAAACCTACTTTGTTACAAACATAACCTCGTTTCTCTCTAGTAGAGGGAACGAGTACTGCGTAATATCATACGCAAAGGGAAAGCCTCTTTTCCACAAGATATTGAAGCCAAAAATTATCCTTAACCCTCTGAGACCTAAGGGTATTTTTACAATAAATTTTCCGTCTGGTGTCATTTACTAAAAAAGCTTGTAAAATATCAACCCTTTGGTGCACAGACAATTGACACACCTCTTTTTTTTCAGGACAAATTGAACTTTCAGCATATTGGTGTTACATTGATGTCACCTGAATGTAAAATAAGTTATGGGACCATAAAGACAAATGAAAAAATAAATCGGAAATGGAATCACTCAATTATTTATTGAAATCACACACAAATAAATAAAAGCTAAGCAATTTTCCTCTGGAAAATAGTTTGTTCATGTCTTTGGAGTCCTGGAGCACAGGAATAAACATTATAACTTGTACAGAACAAAAAATATTGACATTTTTCCAAAAGAAGTCCAGGCGTTTGGGGCCTCATGAAATTCACTGGTGCCAAGCCTCAAAACAGTTCCTATCAGCAATCACACAGAGGGCCACATCACAGGTTTTGCATTTCTATTTTATTTATTCTTTTATTTATTATGTTCTTTTTATTCTTTTATAATACATTTATACTACTATAATACTTTTTTACAGTAAATAAATAAATGGCACTTCAGCTGGGTCTATCCTGGTAATCTAGTTCCTCATCTGTCAAAAAGCTCTGTTCTCCTGAAAATCCTTCATCCTGCAATGCACCAAAATAGACCAGCGCTTTATTTACGTCCATTTCGCTGTGTTTCTCTGTGAATCGCGCGTCTCCGTGAGTCTCTCTATCTCTCTACACTATATCAGCGCTTGGTTCATGCGTAATGACGCACACCAATGTTTACAACGGATCAGCCTGTAATTGGTCAAAAACCATCACGTGAAAACATCACGTGATATCCAGGATGTCCGCTAGCATCAAGCTAGCGGCAAAAATGACCGAATATTTATGAATTATGGGCTTCAAGATTATCAAAGTTTGACATAAAGCGTTTGGATTTATTGCTGAAAACCTCTGAAAGGAAGCACAAGTTCCAGGCTGGATAGAAAACCTTATGTAAAGGCTAGAAAGACCCGAAAGACACCCCCGTGATGGCTAGCTCGTTAGCTTTCTGCTGGAAAAAACGGTAAGAAAATCGATAAATCTGTCATCGAGTTATGTAAACATTTATCGGAGGTGACGTGTGGCATCGTCGACGACGCCGTCGGGCTCAGGGGGTTAATTTTGAATTAATGTAAAGCTCGTTGCGGCAGTATGCAGACATAGGCAAGGTGGCTCGCGTGCCTGTCCAATAGGAATCAGCGGGGCAGATAATACTTGATTTTATACTGACAAAAGTCTAGCCTGTAAGGCGGAAACCTCTAAGTTATAAAACCTTATAAATTTAGACGGGGAGGCCCAGCCTGCCGCCATACTGATATCCTGTAAGGTAATCCCGCTAGACCAAGCCCACAAAAAGGCCATGCCCCTTACACTTAAAGGACACTTAAGGCCCTTTAATGTGTATGCAAGCGCTATGGCATCAACTATCCATCTGGATAGGCTCTGTTTTGATGCAGCTAGGCCCTTAGCACGACCGCTGAACGAAACGAAAAGCTGCTCAGTCTGTCTGAAAGCGGACGAGTGAGACACATAGGCTCATAATGAGAAGATGGTTCTCGCGTCCATCTCCTCGTTATAAACCGACAGGGTGGACAGGAAAATAACCTGGGCCCTGAATGGTGTGTTGAGGGATTTAGGTACATACTGTATCTGTGTCTTGGTTTGAGTATGACTTTCGAGTCATTTTGCCCAAATTCCAAACACGTTGCGCTCACTGAGAGCGCTTCTAGATGCCCTACGCGCTTTTTGGAGCAAGAGCCATAAGAAATACTGTTTTGAACGATATGGATTGACTCAAATGCTGGGCTTTGCACCAGCCAGCAAACACCATCCACTTTGAGGCATAGAGCCATCTGGTAGATGGGGCTCTAGCCTGCATGATCATGTTTAACTCTCCCTTAACACTCCCTCTGGGAAGTTTGTGGGTACCATGCATGCAGGAACAACCGCTCCGGGTGAGGATGCCAGGAGTTCTTTCCTCATCGGTAATGGCAATGGGGCAGTGCTCGTCAGCTGCATCAGGACTGGGAACCAGGCTTGGTTTGTCCAGAGCAGAGCCACAAGAAGCACTGAGCATCCAGTTTCCCTGATTCGTTTCCCTGAACACCTGAGGCAGGAGCGAAACTGGGGGAAAGGCATAGAGCGGGCAGTGGCATTCCTGCGCTTGGAGAAATATTTCGGGCAGTGAGTGTTCTCTTGGGACACAAACAGGTCTACATGCACTCTGCCGAATGTCTCCCACAGCAGAAGGACCGTCTGCGGGTGTAGAGACCATTTTACTTGTTTCTGGACAGTCCGTCTGGCCCCAAATTCAGGAGACCAGGCTCATGTGCTGCTCTCAGTGAGCGCAGATTATGCTGAGCCCAGACCAGGAGGCATTCCGTCAGCCTGTAAAGGTTTCATTTTGACGCCGTCCTGGCGATTTATGAAGGCTACAATGACACAAGACGTGGAGACCCTTTAATCGGGGACATGGGCGCCACAGCACATTTTCGACTGCCATCATTTCTAGACAGTTTATGTGTATGAGCTTCCAGGTGGAGGCATGCATGGACACCACCAGCACACTTGAGGACGTTTTCAGGCTTACTCCTGACTGATACCAGTCAGTCACTCTTCAAAGTTTCAGAGCTGTAACACATTTCTGATCAACCTTGAGGCGAAACCGACCGGAGGCCCAAGCTCAAAGCGGTACTCGTGCTTTCTGCCATAACTGCAGTGGGCCCATGTGAAGCAGACCAAGCTGAAGTACAGATGATGCTGAGGCCATGAGACCCAGCATTTTCTGAAACCTCTTGAGAAGTACTATAGTGCCACGGTGGAAGAATTTCATGATGCTCTCGCATCAAAACTCACTTGCCACGGGACATAAATGGTAAATGGACTGCATTTATATAGTGCTATCACAGACCCAATGGCCACCAAAGTGCTTTACATTTTGCCTCACATTCACCCATTCATACACTCATTCACACACCAACGGCGGTATCAGACATACAAGGCGCCATCCAGCTCGTCGGGAGCAGCAGAGCCTGTGACATAGTGGAGGCACGGGAGCTCTTGTGTGCTGTCACGTAGACACTGCGTTCATAGTGAATGAGGCAGGGGGCGCACCGATCACGGAGGGCAGCCTGGTACCCACGCGCTTGATACCCTTATAGCAGTTTGCTGTGAGAGAGCGAGCGGTGCTTCCTCCACGACAAGCCACAGGCACTGATGGGGCTTCTGAGCAGTTGAGAATTGCTGGGCAAAGACCTCAACCACGCCGCCGAAGAGGCCGGCCTGGGATATGGGAGCGTCAAGCAGGCGAGTCCGCTCGACGTCCCGCATATCGGCCAGGTTCATCCAAAGGTGACGCTTCTGGAACACATTTGTGGCCATCACCTGACTCAGGGAGCGTGAGGCCACTTTCGTCGCTTGGAGAGCAAGGTCAGTGGTGGCACGCAGTTCGTCAAACGTCCCTGGGTCAGTCCTGCCCTTGTGCATATCTCTGAGCAGCTGGGCCTGGTAGACCTGCAAGGTGCTCATCGCATGCAGAGCTGCGGCCGCCTGTCCTGCAGCTCTGTGAGACCTCGCTATGAGAGTAGACGAGAATCTAAAGGCCTTGGACAGGTGCTTAGGATTGCCCCGAGAGGAGGCGCTCTAAGGACACAGTTGCATCTCAACAGAGCGCTCCACGGGGGGATCCCAGTGTACCCACGGGAAAACCCCCCATCGAGGTTGAGGAAAGGCGGAGAAAGCTGAAGAACATTCACGGGAGGCCAAAGAGGCCTTCCATGACTTCGACAGCTCCTCATGCAGTTCGGTGAAGAAAGGAATTGTAGTCCGCACCCAAAAACCAATCGTCCAACCGTGAGCGCTCGGGGCAGAAGGAACATAAGTCATCCACGAGCGCTGCTTTAGCGTGCTCAAAGTCCAGACACACAAAACAATGCTCGTGCCAATCAGAAGACACACAACCAGAAGAACACGGGCGAGGCATCTTTAAAAAAACGTGCCACATGCAGCTCTTTTAGAGAGGAAAACTCTGCGATGCTGAGGCAACCAGGGAGAAAATACAAAGTCTGGCAGACCACTGCACAGATCGCAGGCAATATGAGAACTCGCTGGGTACCACCGTCACACCAACACCGGAGAGCTTGTTCGTCTCGAAGAGGTGAGTCACTTTCAGAAAACTCAGATCTTGTGGCTTGTGGAGTGAAGAGGTTCTCTTGGCTCCGAAGCGAAAACATAGTGGCGTTTGCGTCAGCATCCTCTTTTTATACCCACGTGGTGAGGCCGGGATACGTTATGCAAATTCCGCAGACCCATGGCATTCTTTGCCATTGGCTCATTTTTTAATACTCGAAGATGACTGGCTTTCTAAGCGAAACCCCCATTCTCCGTCATCCGACGTAACTCCGAGTGACTACGAAAGGGAACTGGCCTCAGAGGTAATAGCAAAACCCGACAAGTGGATCATTGTAATGTGTGATTACAAACCCTTCACACACAGGCAATCAAAAAATAATAATTATAGAAGAAAATTTACATATAGCACCCATATATATATATATATATATATATATATATATATAATAAAATATAGGAACTAAATCTCAAATAAGAATAGGAAATAAATAAATATTTAAAATATGTATCAAATAAATACATTTTAAAATAATAATTTTATAATACACATTTATTTAATTATCTTTTTGTCGATAGGGCAAAATGAAATCGTTTAGAGACACTAAAACTAATTATTAACATCATTCTTAAAGTATAAATGAGTGCGAAGGTTAACATTATAATATACAGTATCTCTATGAATGATGTCTCTTCTGTCCAATATTTGTTGTAATTCAATCACTCTGCCATTTTATTCTTACTGATAGCTTCTTTTATAACTGTTTGGTAAATATGCTGGTGAATAGTGAATATTGTCTCTAGTAAATATTTAGTCCATACATGGGGTTACATTTCAGCTAAATGTAATGATGCAATGTTCAAATATTCAATAGTGTGTAAATTGTAACTTGGTGCTAAAGTTCTGAAAGAATCTTTCAATACAAGCGTAAAGCTGTTTTCTTAAAACAGTGGCTTCCATGTATTGTTGCAACAAATTAACTTTTAAGATTTATATTAAATATTGGATTAGCAGTGATATAACATAAATTGACTTTGAAGTAATCAGTTTGAAAAAAAATTTGCAGCAAACACTCCTTTGCAGTAATCACTTCTGTAAACCTATAGCAAAAATGGAATATGACTGAATGGAGTGAGCCTTATAGAAAAGCCATATGCTGTGATCTTTAAACAGAAACACCCAAACACACTCATGGACACTTCAGTGCTGCTGTCTCATGTGTGTATGTCTCTTCTTTTAGTTTCCTCTTCTAATTACTTCAACTAGTTAACTCTCCAATGGCACCCTCTGTTAATGGGGTTAGCCAAGGATAGCAAGATCTTGCTTCCATTAATTAAATGGACTTAACCCTCACTGAAATGCATTAGATACAAAGCAGAGTGTTGAAGTTTAGAGTTAATTTTCTGAACCCCATCAAGCTTAAGATAACCCTTTTAAATTAAAGTAGGGCAGTGTCTGCATGGACCATAAAATCTTTTAAAGTTGAACTCTTATGCAGACCCTGGTGGGAAACTTAAAAGGATAGTTCACCAATAAATTAAAATTCTATCATGATTTACTCACCCTCAAAAAATTAAAAATAAAATAGAATGTATTATTATTATTATTATTTTTTACATATCCTTCTTTGTTCCACAAAAAAGTCATATAGGTTTGGAAAAAGGATGTAAAAATATGTTCACATTTTATACCATTGTCCAGTGTCATTGGTGAATTTGGAAGATTCTGTGCATTTACTAAAACTGGCAAATCATGAACATATTTGCAAAACTGATAATATTTTGTATTAACACGTTTAGTAAATAACTATTTACAAAATCTGGTAATTATATTATCACATTTATTCCATTTCAGAGCCCAATTCACATAAAAATGTAGATGGAGCAGAAATTGCATACATTATCATAATTGCAAGAAAGCTATCAGTGGCCACATTGAGGATGGAGGCTGATCAAAAATAGCTGTGGTTAAAATTACAGTACATAACAGTTAAGCCCAACATATGACTTAGTCCACGATTCAGCACTGAAGCCCATTAAAATTGCAATTACATCCGAAAAAGCCACAGGGATGAGTCACCGTGGAATTTATTCCCTCTTTACTGAAATTAGTTAATTGTTTTATTTTTTGATAAAAAGAAAACAGATATTTTATATATTAGATTTTTTTTAAGTCCCAATATGGAATTTTAAATGTGTGTGTATGTATATATATATATATAATTATTATTTTTTTTTTTTAGTAAAATGTGTTGTAAAAACTGCTTTAGGTTCAATTGGTGCAATATAAATAAAAACAAAATCAATATTAATTAATCATTTTAACTGTATATGATTTTAACTGCCAAACACATGAATTTTCCAGAAACTGTTTTGATGGAGATAATGAAGAGTGTTCATTTGGTTGGAAAGACTAAAGGGTCATCTCTATGATAATATAAAGCCATCTTATTCCTGAACTGCTGCTGAACACATATGCCCTCATTTAGAAGTAATGAGTGAGAGAAAGCGAAAGGGAGAAACACTCCTCTCTGTCCTTTCCCTCAAAGGGAGTAGGACACTGAGTGTGTTTCTCTGTCAGTGGAGGAAAAGCATTACAGATAGAATCAGACAGGTGAGCTGTCCTTGTTGCCCAGAGACTTGAGCCTGCAGTAGCATACACATGCCTGTTCCCCACTGCAGACTGTGTTTTTCTGTATGTGTGTGAGGTGCTGTCAGGACATGCGTCATTATCTGTAGTGCGTGCGTGTGTGTGTGTGTGTGTGCGTGTGCTGTGTAGCTTCAATCTGGAACAAAGAGTATGTGAGTTTGTGACTAATTCCGAACGCACAAGGAATGACACTAAGCCACCTGGAAATATTCACATTTCAAGCACTGTCATCCATTCTTTAAAAAGTGACATTTTCTCCTGGTCTCAAAGATAAACTTGGAGAAATTATAATCATCTATTATAATTTCTTCTCTCAGTTCACCCTACAAAATGAATTGAAGCGTTACCTCTGATCACACTGAAACATAGAATTGTGCGAGTGCAGGGTCCTGGGGCTCCAAGACCCTTGACACCATGTATAAATAATCCAGCCTCCGGAGTTGAAACGGAGATGGCAATGCTGGTATGAGAAAGAAAGAAAACGAATGAGAACGATTCGAAAAATGACTTTAAACTCATCATCGAGGTGAGGTGATTTTCTCTTTTCTTTGTTTACTTTCTTTTGCCTTTTTCTCCTCGTTTGGAGCAGAGAGGTTTAGCTCCAACAATTTCGCTCCCTACTGGAATCTCATTGATTTCTCTCTTCAGTACCAAAACACAGATGTGCAGCTATAGAAAAGGAGCATTTGAGTGGATAAAAAAGCTATCCTCCCCTAAGGATGTTCCTCCTCAATAGTGGGGGAGCAAGGATTTTTTCATAGGGGTGGCCAGGCAGGGGCCAGCAACGAGTCTGGCACAGACTCTAAACTAAAGGATTATTAGCCCTTTCGCCTCGAGAACTGCCTTAATTTTACGTCACATTGATTCAACAAGGTGCTGAAAGCATTGTTTAGAAATGATGGCCCATATTGATAGGATAGTTTATATAATCTATGATAGAGTTGATGGAGATTTGTGGGATGCACATCTAGGGCACGAAGCTCCCGTTCCACCTCATCCCAAAGATGAGATCTGGTGACTGTGTACAGTGAACGCATTGTCATGTTCAAGAAACCAATTTGAAATGATTCAAGTTTTGTGACATTGTGCATTATCCTGCTGGAATTAGCCAACAGAGGATTGGTACATTGTGGCCAAATAGGGATGGACAGAAACAATGCTCAGGTAGGCTGTGGCATTTAAACGATGCCCAATTGGCACCAAGGGGGCTAAAGTGTGCCAAGAAAACATACCCCACCCCATTAAACCACCACCAGCAGCCTGCACAGTGGTAACAAGGCATGATGGATCCATGTTCTCATTCTGTTTATGCCAAATTCTGACTCTACCATCTGAATGTCTCAACGGAAATTGAGACTCATCAGACCAGGCAATATTTTTCCAGTCTTCAAATGTCCAATTTTGGTGAGCTCTTGCAAATTATAGCCTCTTTTTCCTATTAGTGGAGATGAGTGGTACCCGGTGGGGTCGTCTGATGTTGTAGCCCATCCGCCTCAAGGTTGTGTGTGTTGTGGCTTCACAAATGCTTTGCTGCATACCTCGGTTGTAACAAGCGTTTATTTCAGTCTAAGTTGCTCTTCTGTCAGCTTGAATCAGTCAGCCCATTCTCTTCTGACCTCTAGCATCAACAAGGCATTTTCGCCCACAGGAATGCCGCATACTGGATGTTTTTCCCTTTTCACGCCATTCTTTGTAAACCCTAGAAATGGTTGTGCGTGAAAATCCCAGTAACTGAGTAGATTGTGAAGTACGTATGCTAACCCATCTGGCACCAACAACTATGTTACGCTCAAAATTGCTTAAATCACCTTTCTCTTCCCCATTCTGATATTCAGCTTGGAGTTCAGGAGATTGTCTTGACCAGGACCACACCCCTAAATGCATTGAAGCAACTGCCATGTGATTGGTTGATTAGATAATTGCAGACTGATCTCATGAAGTAGCGTGTGTATGACACGCCAATTCGTATTTCCATTTTTGGCGTGCTATCAAGACGCATAATCGCCTTTCAGCGTGTTTATGAACGTCGTTGACTTAACATTATATAAATATATGACTTACCTCAACCCCGTCCCTAAACCTAACCGTCACTGGGGTTAATGGCATTTATGACTGTTCCCTTACCATCCTAGGTAAAAAAAAGATATGACTTACCTCAACCCCATCGCTAAACTTAACCGTCACTGGGGTTAATGGCATTATGACTGGAGAATTTACTGCGTGTTCAGACACGCGGAATGATGCGGACGTTAATGGCGTAGACATATACGCATACACGCGGATAGCTCAAAATGCGTAGAGATAACACGCCACCTGACTTCAAAGTGGCGTATATGTTTACGCAAAAGTCATGATGTCATGTTGAATAATTGCATTAATGAGAAACTGAACAGGTGTTCCTAATAATCCTTTAGGTGAGTGTAAAAAATTGTTTGACTATAATGTACTGGACTGTTTTACTGCCTACAACACAACTGAATACAGTTATTTTGTACTTGATTGTAATTGTGATTTTGTAATTGTGACCACCATAAATCTGGGCGGGCGAGACCCAAACTCAATAGTGTAATCCTTTTTGACAGTGTGTAGGGTCCAACCAGATATATTTGGCAAAAGCTTCCACGCTGTCAAAATATCTACTGAGGGAACTAGTCTCTCGAGACTGGCCTCTGGTGTTGCTTGAGTAACCAATTCGGTGCACTGAAGTGGTGAACCCGTAGGGAACAACCGATCTTGTCGCTCTGGGACCCTCCACAAAGGGGGAGAGCATCCCAGCACCGCTACATTTCCAGACAAACACTGAAATGTGAGCTCGCTGAAAACCGCTGTGCCCCGAGGCACACGAGGTGGCAAGGTTGGCAGAACGGCCCCCTGGAGGTACAGAAGGCAAATGGTCACCATATAATAAGTTGTTGACAACTTCCCCTGAAGGGGACAGGACCTCTTTCCCACAGCCTTCTTGGAGATAATAGCGGTCCTCTGATCTGTTTTAACCTGTGATCTGCATTTAAGAGCGCCAACCTGACCCCCATTCTTTTTGTGGTGAGGGGGTGCTTGGGTGGCGATGCTCTGTTTTTGTGTGGTACAGTGTAAGGATCTGGCACATGTTTGGGGGTGCTCCCGCTCAGCAGTCCCTGAGACCTGAGAGTGGCAGGGGTCGAATGCCACTACCTGTTTACTAGCCTCCTGAAACCTCTCGAAGACTGTGTTGGCAGCTTAGCCGAAGAGGCCAGGAGGTGACAGTGGAGCATCCATAAAAAAAAACTCTTATCTTTCTGTTTAATGCTGCTAAGGTTTAGACAAAGATGACATTTCCTTGATGGCACAGAGAGAAAGATCTGTGGTCCAGTGCAACTCTTTCACTGCGTCCAGGTCTCACTGATCATCCTTATCCAGTAAATCACAAATGGAAAAATCTTGAGGTCTTTGAATATTGTTGTGTACATTCTCCATAATTATTCAGCCATGATCACATCCACCTCTATGTCAATACCTAGATTAGCTCACCCCATATAAGCCTGGTTTTCTCATTCAGTGTCACTGCATTTCTGAGCATGTTTGTATCCTGTTTCTCCCGAGTCCTGGTTTTCTGCCTGTTCCCCCGGGTCTATTCTCTCTTTGCCTCAGCCCTGGTCTGTTGTTGTTTGGATTGTGTCACAATATGGGTTTGTGTTTCCCTGGTTCACCACTAGAGGTCCTCTTGCCTTACGGTGTCGGTCACATTAGAAACTGCATTTCCCTCAATCCTTTTCTGTTCTCATCATTGTTCATTGCATCCAGCTTGCACCCATTATGATTGTTAGTCTGTGTGTATACTACCCTGCTTGTTTAGTGTTTGTTACGGAGTCCTTATCTATTTTCACACCACGTCTGAGGTCTGTTTCTGTCTGCTCATTGTTCTTTGTGTTTTGGATTGCTAATGTGGATGTTGACCCTTGCCTGGACTGTTTTGTGAGTAACATACAGTATTTCCCTCTCAAAAACTTGCTGCATTATTGGACCTTCCGTGTTCCTTGAGTGTGGACTATGACATTTTGTTGGTGTACGACCCTTGCCTGTTATCTTAATTACCCTGTTCAATAAATACTGCATTTGGATCCTCAACCTTTGTGTCTCAGTACGTGCAGTAGCAGTACGTGACCGTATGTGATGTGATAGTAAGGAGGGAAGGAGGTACCCGGTAGAGCCAAAGAGATGGAGGGCTGAGTCACAGCCAGAAGCCTAGAAGTCCACTGCAGAACCAGGATGAAGCCCAGAAGTCCACTGCAGAACCAGGATGAAGAGTGACCAGGAGGGACGAGGGTGTCTGGTGAAGCCTAAGCAATGTCAGACCATGGTGAGGCTGAGGAAGCACAGAGCCTAGGTGAAACGAATGGGCTGAGAGCCAATGTGGAGTCATGGGCCTGGAGGCCTGAAGTCAAGCCAAGGGATCCGTCTCGTAGAGCTTAGCTGGAGAGGAGACCTGAGGCAAGCCAAGGGATCCGTCTCGTAGAGCTTAGCTGGAGAGGAGACCTGAGGCAGAGCTGGAGAGGTAGTGGGAGTCTTTGGGGGAGTGGAGGCGAGGAGCTGCACAACACCAGCAGAGCTAATGTGTCCTGGGGACTGGATTGAGCCAGTTGTGATGATGGGGAGAATGGGGTGGGCAGGTGACGGGGTGGGAGTCGAAAATCTAGAAGATTCAGGGGACTAGACAGAACCAGCCATGATGATGAGGACAGCGGAACAGGTAGGAGACAGGATGGGACTGGGTCGTCTAATATCGTCAGAAAGCAATGCTTTGTGTTTAAGTTGTATTTAAAGTATTAGTGCACCTCAAAATTAAAATTGTGATAATTTACTCACCCCAATGCCATCCAAGATGTTCATGTCTTTCCTTCTTCATTGGAAAAAAAATTAGGAAAATAGGAAAACATTTCAGGATTTTTCTCCACACAATTGACTTCAAAGGAACCAAATTGTCGAAGTCCAAATCAATGCAGTTTCAAAGAGTTTGAAGTGATTCAAAGGGATCTGCCCAATCCCAGCTGAGGAATAGGGTCTTATCTAGTGAAGAGATCGGTCATTTTCTAAAAAAAATTAAAATGTGTATACATTTTAACCACAATTGTTCATCTTGTGCTGGTCTGTGACGTGCCAGGCATTACGTAATTACGTTGGTTTCTGTTGAAGTCCATTGTGTCAATGTTTTCCTCAAAAAACATAATTTACTTTCCACTAAAGAAAGACATGAACATCGTGGATGGGTGGGCATGTCATTGTCATGTCAAAATGTCATTTTTGGGGCCTGTTTTAAAAAGAGCTGTTTTGGTGTGTACGACCTTAAATGTAAATGAGCTGCATATCCCTGCCCTGCCTTTGGATGAAGGCATCACTTGCATACCTATGGCAGTCGGTCTAAGCAGAATGGCTGAGAGTGAGAGACCCGCTGTTTTGTATCATTCTGCTGTACATGTTTGAATCGGAATATATAAATACCGTATTTTCCGCACTATAAGCCTTATAATCCGGAGTGCCTTTTATATGGTTCAGTTGGTTAATTGGATCAATCGGTTACTAACGCTCCGCATTATTAAATTCGCCCTCGAACTCGTGCTCGTGTCCATCTTATGCCCACTCTGTCACATGGCCAGTTCAACCTCGTATAAATCAGGTTATGTCTGTAAGTCACGTGCCCGCTCACGAGCGCTCACTCTTACTAACAGACACATGAACAGACACACTGTCCCCCGCGCAGCTGGCACGTCACAGAATGTTCATAAAGTGCTGCCTGTTCACAGTAACCGGGTCGTCTCATGTAAAACAGCCAGCTGTTGCGGTCAGCGATCCGCCGCACACGAATGAATATGAGTCAGGCTGCGAATGTAAGTTACGTGCCCGCCCCAGCATGCTCACGCTTACTAATAAACGCCTCGCCTCCGGCGCTGCGCACTCGCTACATTCCCTTTAGCCAGTGGCGGTCCGTGCATTTCACACTTAGGCCTTCTGTCCTACCTGAATTTATAACTTTTAATAGTGTATCAGCGCAAAGACTCTTCGTTCCGAATCCGATTATAAGTTATTATATTTATAAGAAACGGAGCCTCCCTTATCTTGTCGTTCAAGGGTTACAATAGTCCCTTTCAGACGTTACAATAGTATGAATGTTTGAAAAAAAATTAAGTTTCGATCATAAATTTAAAAGAAAAATTAAGAAGAAAGTCATATTGACCACGGGGAAAAAAGCATATTATACTTACCAAGATTATTTTTTTACACAAAATCCATCCTTATTTCTTTCCTCGAGAAGACTACAGGTTCTATCTGCGTTTCAGTTCCAACAATGTCGTTTCTGTCTCGTCATATTTCTAGCAGTTTTTATTCACTTTATGGCTGAGAGTGCCTGCTCGACAGAAGCACACACAGTCACCGCAAAACATGACTATGTGTACAGCTGTCCCATGCTCTCGTACAGAGTTTTGAACAAAATCAACGCGATCAGCGGGACTTTTGCCTTCAGAACCATTCATGGCATAACTTACATTAGTCAGTTCTGTTTTTATCCGGAGAGATTGAATAGAGTTCCGTATCTGCGTTTAGCTCAGGCTGAATAAGGTATTTTTTTCTGCTGGGGGTCGAGGAGGGAAAGAAACATTAATTTGTGGGTTGACAAACTATTAGGAATATATTTTAGTTTAAGCAGTTCGCTACAGATGCAGATACTATGCGCTCTGAGCATCCAATCAAAGAACGTGAAAATACAGACCTTATTAAATGCCAGCTAGATGGCCCCGCTGCAGTCAAAGCGAAATCTGATTGGCTGATTAAATCTTATGGATCCGTTTCATTGCCATTCATTTTAAGTTACAGACGCCGCACTGTCGATTCTGAAGGCCTCCGGGCAGATTTATTTGACCCTGGCAACGCATGATGGCTGAAATATGATTGGATATAAGCTCGCCTCTAACATAAAAACACACTACTAGAAGCAGCGCAACCAAGAGAAAAGCTGTGATATTAAAAGAACGAACTATTGGGGATAATTTAATTCTCATTCTTGGAAAAAAAATATATTAAAGTGGAAGTCAGTGATTCTGATCGTGTTTAGGCCAGCAGAGAAGGCCTTGCTGGCCCTGACGGCCAACCGCTGCCTTTAGCACATCTAGTGGATGCATAACGCAAACCCAGTCAAACGTTTGACTGCAGTATACCGGCTGTCGTTAAAACAGTGGAGGATGGTGTACAGATCACCGAGGGCGGGGTCTATGCCACAACCACACTGTCAATCAAACCCCTTGCTCAATTCTACGTCACAAAGCACTGAATCTTAGAACAGCTCGTGCTGAGAGTGCATTTGATTTATTGAGATTGGCATTCATATTGAGATTGCATTTATATTTATTTTGAGATTGACATGATTTATAAAATGGCAATTCTTTTGCTTATTCCCACAAATATACATTGGCTTATCTTACTATATGAAGAGTTCAGATGCAAAAGCCTCTAAGTGCCATTTGAAATTTTCTTCTAAAATGATCATTTTTATCAAGCTTGTATATTTAAGTTCAGTAAATTCACTTAAAAATGGCAATGAAGATTACCTATTAATTGTCATTTAAGTGAAATTACTGAACTTAAATATACAAGCTTGATAAAAATGGTCATTTTAGAAGAAAATTTCAAATGGCATTTAGAGACTTTTGCATCTGAACTCTTCATATTTTAATATATATATATATATATATATATATATATATATATATATATATATATATTAAAATATACTCATTGATGATAATGAGTGTATAAGTTCATGACTATTCCACAGAAAATCTTTTGGCATACAATATGTACTAGCCTATATTAGTAACTCCCCACAGCACTCTCCAAAACTTCATATTTGTGGATATCTCCAGAGAAACCTTTCCTATGGCCACTCGTGTGCCTTTATTCAAACCCTATCTCTTTGTCTGTCTCTTCCTTCCTTCTCACTTCATACATTGGCCCTGTAACCAGTCCAGCATGGAGGGAATGCTTGCAGCAAAAATGACAAAATAGCTGGAGTTGAGTTCATCCTCAGACAGCTCTTCTCTTCAAAGCTAACAACAGCAAAAGCAATTGAACAATGTGATAACTCAACAGGATGAAAGAACAAAGCAGTATGTGTCCTCTGAGTCTTTGCCTGTTTCTAAGTTTATCCCCTTATAGTGTGACTCACTCTTGAGTGACATGGATGCATGGCAGTGACAAAAAGTGAAGCATCTTGCATCTTATTTACAGTAGATCCAGATTTACCACCTAAACCAAACAAGATGGGAGGGAAACTAACAGCAGACACTTAATCCAGTGACAAAAACTGGTGAAGACGACCAAACGTGGATATGTTGCAAACTCAAGGTAAACAGCTTTTTCTGAGCAGAGAAGACTTAAATATTTCAAAGCTCTGACGCACAAGCGGATGTTGACGAAAATGAAAAGCGAACTGATTATAACCCGCATTTAATTATAAAAATGCCACTAGGCTCACCTACCGGTTTCATTCAGCCGATAAAAGGCTTTAAAGCGATTAAACACAATTGTGCTATCGTTGTTGTCTAAAATATGTCCCGCAGTTACTGTCTTCCAAGCGAGAAAAATATGCGCCCCAAACTCCGCGTTCCGCGCGCACGCCAGCAGCGTGAATGAATTTGACTATTTTAAAATGTTACGCTTTAGCATAAATCTATAAGATAGCTATCAAATCCAAATTCCTAACCTTTTGACAAATACGAATTGAGCACTGTCACGCTGATTACAAAATAACATGCTAAACGACTTTAGCAGTTTTGGTCATTTTGCATTAACGAAACCATGTTAAAGGGATGATTTAGGCTACCCAAAATTTCTGTCACAACTTATTCAACACAATGCAGTTTAAACCCTTTCTGACTTCCGTGGGATAGGGGGTGTTAGGCAGAATATTAGGCTAGTGATTAAGGCGAGCAATTACCATTCACTTTCGTTGCACTCTTTTCCACATAATAAAAGTAAAATATGACCGAGTCTCTTTTTCCCCACAGAAGAAATTCAGTCATAAGGGTTTAGAATTAAATAGCTACATGAGGGTAAATGAAGAATTTTCCTTTTGGGCGAACCATTCTTAAAAAGAAAAAAAAGAAAAAATACATCATGGGAACTGATAAAATGTTCTACATTCTCACCAAGTTTACTTGTTACGGACAGTGTTTACTATAGTTCACGACTGACAGCATATAGCCTAATCTATACTTTTTTTCTCTTTTTTTTTTGCTTGATCACAATACCACGAGGTCAGTGTTCACAAAAGAAGCTGAGCAATTATACTTTTTCAAAAGTTATTGCAATCATAAAATGTATTAATAAACTGAATACAGTGGACCTTACCTTGCGTGATCAGGGCAATTAAAAGAAAAAACAAAGTCACTCTCCCCGCAGAATTCATCGAGCTTCGCAGTTAGGGAGTCCGTCTCCTTTTCCAAAAGAAAGCAACAAATTCGTGAATGAATCGAGAAGGACCAACCTGTAAAAAGGATGGTTGCGGATCCCGGTTGTGTGGCTGAGTTGTGCTTTTTGCGAGCAGAAAGCGGGTGAGGTGGATTTGATTTCGTCCCTCCCCCTGGGCGCGTACATCCTTCCCCTAGTCTTCAAGAAACTGTCATTAATGAGACGCACAATCACAGAGTCGTTTATACAGCCATTTAAAGCGGTAATTCATGCAAACATGATAATTATGTTATAATTTACTCATCGTCGACGTCCTGCAAGATTGTCTGTAGAAAACAAAAGAACACATTTTGGAAAAATATAAGCCTTCTATTTGTTTGCATTGCCAATGAATGGTGACTGAAGAAACACAGCCTTAAAAAGATGCAAAATCAAAGTAGGTAGTCCATGAACAATAACTATCTTGTAAATCAATACGATAGCTTTGTGTGATAAAGCAAGTCGAATCATTTAGATCAGTTTTGTAAACTCCCTTTTAAGCAGATTTATTGATATTCCGAATCAAGATCCATTCCATAAACTCCTAATTCTTATCAAAGTGCCAAATTTTTCACGACTTCAATTTGAGCTATTATGCATGGCTACAGAACTTTGTTTGGACAACTTATAATACTGTAGCCTACTTTGTGTCTACAGTATCATACTACAGTATTATATGTGTACTTTATTTTATTTGTATTTTTTTGTTTGTTTTCTTACATCTTCAGTCATCATTTATAACTGTAAAAACAAATCCTAATATATTTCTCCAGTGTTGCACACAAGACAATTAAAACATATTTGGAACATGACTGTAGTCATGACAGAATAACTTTAAAGGTTTTTTTAAGGCTACTTCATGATATAGTATAAATGTAAAATGTGCTCAGTTGCATCTTTGTGTAGTAACAACCAGTTGCATTTAACAACATATACATTGTACTTACTACTTGAACTCTTCCAACATGTTGTCATCACCCTAGGCAAAAAATTTGAGAGAAACAAGTCCGAGGTTTATTTCCTTTAATTGCAAAATGGAAGAGGCTCTTTGAGTTGCATAACGTTTTGTGTCAAGTTTTAAAAGCAGAGCAGTCGATAGACTTCGTGGCTGGTGGAACTCAGCAGGTGACTAACCAAGTGCCATGGGAAAAGCCTCTAGAATATTGATTTAAATTTAGCCATAAAACTTTGAGTGTTATTTAAAATGTGTTTTAAATCTCATTTTATTTATGCAGAGCAAACAAAAAAAATCCCAGGGAGCAGCTCAAGGTCTTCAATCTGTGTGAATCCATATTTAACTTTCAAACGTATGTATAGGCTAAAGGGACACACATGGCGCAGCAGCTGTTGTTGTGCTCTTGTTTTCCCAACAAAAGGCTGTGTTTATCTGTGTATGTTTGCTGTGATGATAATGAGAGATGGACACTCTGATGTTTCACTGATGTGCACAAGCAAAGAGACCGTAAAACTACAATCATCATGTGCAAATGGCTAGAAAACAGAGAGAGAGAGAGAGAGAGAGAGAGAGAGAGAGAGAGAGAGAGAGAGATATTTGACCTTATTTAAAGCCTTTGTATAATGACAGGATAAATATAAATGTTTTAATTTCATGAAGTGCTAATAGCAGCATACCTTTTCCCAAAAATATGATAATGTATAAGATATCTTGTCAATTATCAAGCTTATCTGTGTTCGGGTTGCTGTCTTTGCTTTATTGGTGGATGTTTCAGTTTATTTGGCTATATGCTCTATTTCAATTAATTTAAAAGCTTAATTGGCGTAATAACTTTGCCAAATGTTGATAATTATAATAGATAAGTTAACATACAATAAATATATTTATTGCATTTCCCATTCGTTGCCCTTTTCATTTGGCTTTGTATACCTAGTTGATATGTTTTCACATCCTGCGTTTCACAGGTATAGGAGTTTGTTTGTGTTAGATTTTCATGTGGGGGAACAGTCTGTGTTGATTTTGTATCTCTCTCTCTCTCTCTCTCTCTGTCTCTCTCAAAGTGCATACGCTAGAGGGAGCAGGTGCTGCAAGAGCCTGAGCCCTGTATCAATTGTTTTACATAATTAGTTCAATCAAGGGTTTTTGTTTTTTTCCTTCTCACACATATTTCCATTTAAATTAAATAAATTCAGTTTAGGTGATTATTTCAGCAAATTGTATTGAACTAGTAAGCTACAATGAAAGAGTCATAGGCAGCATTTACAAAACATGCTTGGCATAATATTTTTTTCATAAATTGTTGCATTCTAATCATAACACAAATCTTCATGTTAGCACAATACAGAGCATATACATTCAAAAGTTTTATCAGTATACACTCTTAAAAATGACGGCTCTAAAATGTTTTTTTGTTTTGCAGTGACACTCAGTGAACTCAGTAAAGAGATTTTAAAAGAACATTTTTTTAGATTGCCATCAGACAGAGATAGATAGATAGATAGATAGATAGATAGATAGATAGATAGATAGATAGATAGATAGATAGATAGACAGATAGACAGATAGATCTCAATTTTTACTAATTTGACTATTATTATAACTCCATTATTAATTTAACAGCAGTTGCAGCAGTATATTTTTTCTATACTATGGGAGAATTAGACCATTTTATGGCTACAGCACTGCCGCTGTCCATGGTCCTAAACACTGAGTTGTGGTTGAAGCCGTGTCTATTAAGCTTTCCCTGTTTTTGAAAATGTAGGTGTCTGTAAACATAAACTGACTTATCATTAGGTTGATACTTAAAGGTTGGCAGATACTAATGATACTTTGTAGCTTTATGATTCTTACAATATTTTTAGCTCTTTGCCTTCAATGGGCTCTATGCACAACTTACTTCCGCATTCTGTGAAACAGGTCGCATCGCTTCCGGTCCAGGGGCCTCATGTATAAACGTTGCGTACGCACAAAATGGGCATAGAAATATGCGTACGCATTTTTCCACGTGCACATCGGGATTTATAAAAAATAAACTTGGCGTAAATAAGTGCGCACCGTAAGGATGCTCTTGACCGTGCGTACGCACTCTTTTAGAAGATTATGGGTTTTGGCGACACCGATGGTGAGCTGGAGTCAAATGTCTTTTTGCTTACTATTAGACAGAGAATCTAAAGAAAATTATACATCTACAGAAAGATAATACAAATATAATTTCACAAACCTATCATGAAGCAAACATCCATCCCTTCTTAAATGACCGCGCCAGCACGCGCGTTGGGCCGTTTGGTGAAACTGACGCACATATAGCCTATAATCTAACGGCAGATGGAGTAAAACCGTAAATCTTCATTATGAGTCCAAATCATAAATACAGTCCATATTCACAATAATAGTTTAAATAAATAAAAGAATGGTACTATGTTTTACTTCTGATATAAACATTTAGATTAAATATGCCATTCTCATTAATGGAGTTAAACTCTTAAACTACATGAAATCATTACTGAGAAGTTACAATATATATATATATATATATATATATATATATATATATATATATATATATATATATATATATATATTCAATAAATAGAAATAGACCTATTTGTTGTGGATACATTGCTTTTGAACACTTTTCTTCTGGCATGCTGTGTTTTAATGTTTTAACCAGAGATTGTCTGAGAAAACTGTTTCGTGCAAATAATGCACAACCATGTCTATCTCTTCCATTAAAATCTCTTCCATTATCCATTAAAATATAAATCAATTAAAAATACTATTTGGCCAGTGGAAAAGATTGAGAAAAACTTTCTCTGAAATGTATTTAACACTATTTGATTTATTCATTCAAAAACAAGGCAAGGATATAGGCTACAAAAAAAAAAATGTTTGTAATAATGTGACGGCACATCCGCATTTCATATTTTCCTAACGTCTTGTACCGTTAAACTTGGTATCACGTGGATGAATAATCATATGCAAATGATATGCAGATGAGGATATGCATAGTAAAACTAGGCGTTGTAATCTCCATATATGGTTATTTCGGGGAGGAGACGCACGTGCGCATAATCTCCCGCTGACTGGGATTTATAAAGTGAATTCTGCGCAGGTTCTGGCGTACGAACGGTTTTATAAATCTGAAAACTTTTGTGCGTACGCAAATTCTGCCTTATGTGCGTACGCACACTTTAAGGATGAAATCTACGCAAAGTTTTATGCATGAGGCCCCTGGTCTTTTGTATGTGCTTCATGAAATTTTTTGTGGTTTTACTCAGGATAACTTATAAGGAGCAAGCAAAGATTAGCATAACCAATGTCCCTCACATGTGCAGATTGATATTTAAACGTTTTATATTTTTTCTTCTTCACAGTAACGTTTAGATATTTAAATGAATAAAATGCCAATAGTAAAATGAACTAGGTTAGCTGTTTACCTTAAAAATCCATAGATATCGTAGTCAGGTCTTACGGCCATTAACACTTTCTCTGTCAAGCGGATGCGATGAGACCTGTTTTTCAGTTTGGTCCGTCCCGACGCTCGACATAAAGCCTTAGACAATAAAGTGAGTGGTGTTTAAATGTGAGTGGATCAAAAGTGTGAGTGGATCAAGACATGACTCCAGCCTATATCTCTAGGAGCACTACAGCTCTAATGTCAAAAATGACAACACAAATCTAATTTCATATATGCAAAAGCAGTATATAGTTTATCATGATGTGAGAAGTGTTTGAATAAGAAATGTTTAATCCTGTCACATAGGGCTTTGTGCCTTAAATACTGTTGATGTTCTTTTGCCACTAAAGGGAAAACTTTTAATGTACTGATGTTATTGTTAAAAGGAAAATCCATCAGAAAATACAAATCATGTCATCATTTACTCTCGTAAATGAAACTTGTGTCATTCCAAACCTCTTGGTAAACAAACTGTATTGGTTCCCATTGACTTCCATTATGGACAAAAAAACAATGAACGTCAATGGAACCAAAACTGTTTACCCAAATTCTTCAAAATATGTTCTTTTGTATTCCACAGAAGAAAGAAAGTCATACAGTTTTGTAAGGACATGAGAGTGAGTAAACTTACTCAAATGTTCTCAAACTTACTTAAAATTAAAAACAATATATATATATATATATATATATATATATATATATATATAAACACTATACTAATATGCTATATAAATAAAACTATATTAACATTGGAGTTTAAGAAGTTGGTTTACAATCTGATATTGTGCTGTTTTCTTTTTCAAGGCTATACACACTCTCAGTATTTGTAATAGACTGCCATATGTGACCCTGGACCCCAGAATCAGTCTAGTCGCACGGGTATATTTGTGGCAATAGCCAACAATACATTATATGGGTGGTCAAAATTATTGATTTTTCTTTTATGCCAAAAATCATTAGGATGTTAAGGATCAGGATTAATGATTAGGATCATATTCCATGAAGATATTTTGTAAATTTCCTACTGTGAATATTGTGAGTGGATTTAGCAAAATCACAAACATGGACAACTTTAAAAGTGATTTTCTCAATGTTTAGATTTGTTTGCACCCTCAGATTACACATTTTCAAACAGTTGTATATCGGCCAAATATTGCGGTTTACAATCTCTGTCAAATTGAACTAAAACTACATTCTCATTCTTTGCCATTAGGATTCAGAAGTGGATTCATGGGTGATGTGTCCATCATAAATCAGCAGTGGAACTAGTATTGCTCTATGTTTTTTTTTTCTTCTCTTTTGCTCCTTTCCTTTTTTTCCTCCATCTTTAATTCATGGCTTCCTAAAAGCAAGACTTGGTGACTCGTAGAGCCATTAATGTCTCACTCTTTTCTCTTCTCTCCCTACCCTTCTCTCTCGAATCTGCGTGTTTGCTTTTCCTGTCTCTCCAGTCCCCACCCACCATGCCATATCCCAAACACTCCTTTAAAAGCTTCTTCTATCTTTGGAACCGAATTGCCATCTTGTAGTGCATATTAAAAATAGAAAAAATAAAGTTGCATTCCTCAATAGGACTTTTATGGCCTTGTAAATTATTCACCTCACATATCTACAATACCTAGACGATTGTACCTGAGTGCATTTATTCTTCACTACTAGCAGGAATATCTGGAATCACAATTATCCATTATGGGTGCATTGCTGGCCTGGTGTTGGGTAGAAATCCAGACAGAGACCATCATCACAGCCTCTGACAACCCCACAAACCAAATGCTCCTGTCAAGATCTTGGTAAATAAAAACAAAAATCTTGTATATGTCTCAGAATGTCTTTTTTTGTGAGTGGATGCAGCAAAATCGACAACATAAATGGACAACTTTAAAAGCAATATTCTCAATGTTTAGATTTTTTTGCACCCTCAGATTACAGATTTTCAAATAGTTGTACATCGGCCAAATATTGCCCTATCCTAGCAAACCACACATGAATGGAAACCTTATTTATTCAGCTTTTAGATTATGAATACTATGTAAAAAGTTAGATATACATCATGATTTTACCGTGGTAAATACTTGATATTTTGGTGTAAATTAGGTTTACCATGGCAATTCATCCTACATTTAAGCAGAAGTGTGTAGATAGAAGAGGGATTATCTGAAAAGGACTCGCACAACCAGCGAAACCTGCAGGACGACATGTTGCGACAGACAGACAGGACCGAAGAGGAGGTTTTTTGCACATAACGTATGGTTTAAAAGAGGAAACAGTAGGAAGATAAGACTGAAGAGTAAAATAAAGTGTGCAGTGACTGAAGCTCATGCAAACTAGCATGCCTAGCTTGCTTCAAACGAGACGCACTCGTTCGCCTCAGGCTAGCGTTTCATGCTAACAGCCGGACACCATTAAAGACAGGACAGCTTGTATTCAAAGCCGATAAAGCACATCAGGTGATGTTTTCTGGCAGAATTAAAGGCAGGATTGCGAGATATTAAACATGCTAGTCAGAAATGACTTTTTATCTGTGGCAGAAAGAAACTTTCAATCAATTTTGTTTTCATAGATTTTTTTTAACGAATGTGTTAAAGCGACCTGAATTGTGTTACCTAAAATTAAAAAATAAAATATATATATATATATATATATATATATATATATATATAAATTGCACAATATCACCGTTTTAAAAAAAAAAAACCCTATAAAAAGTGCAATATAAATAAATGTGACTTGACTAATTCATCTAAAAATAAGTTCAGTCATTTACTGAATCTATTCAGCCGATCTCCGGTTCTGGCAGTAGCACTTTTAGCATAGCTTAGCATACATCATTGAAGTGCACTAGACCATTAGCATTTCTAAGAAAAAAAAATGACCAAAGTGTTTTTATATTTTTCCTATTTAAAGCTTGACTCTTCTGTTGTTACATCGTGCATTAAAACTGACGAATTGCGATTTTCTAGGCTGATATGACTAGAAACTATACTCTCATTCCTGAATAATAACAGAGACTATTTATATTTATATACCATTTACTATATTTAGAGAT
The DNA here is from genome assembly GCF_016745375.1 of Pimephales promelas. Next base: position 16,470,137 of record NW_024121100.1, read on the forward strand.
ATATATTTACAGATATGATCAAGCTGAAAGCAACAAGCAATCATTATTAAAGTTCAAAAGGGCAAACAGTTAAAGTTATTATGCGAGTTAACTCGAGAATGTGCAAGGTTGCATTTGTCATCCATCACCGTGACATCAAGTGGACTTTTAAAGCTGAAATAATGAGTGGATTAAGCTTGGAAAAATGAGAGTAATAACATGGATAGCCTAGAACTTTCTTGTCGGTGGATTGTAATGCATCAGTCAGGTAACGTTACAAGGAAATGAGACAACGACAACTAAAATTAGGTAAGACAAAAAGTTTTATTTTTCGAAACTCGTGTCGGGTCCAGTAGGGTTTGTGTCTTCCTGTCGGGTTCGGGTCCAGTTTTCAAATAATAGACGGGTCCAGGTCGGGTCCGGGCAGTACATTTATGCCATTTCTCGGGTCTGCACGGGTCCGGGTCCAACTTTTGAAATGAACGACGGGTCCGGGTCAGATTAAATGTGGATAATCTGAGCCAATGAGTAAGAGTGGTTGAGCCTTGTAGATATCTGTATTTCTTCTGCAGCAACTTAACAGGGTAAGTGTGTTTTGCAAGGCTCAGTTCTTTGGCTGTAAAAGCTCTTTCAATGGTGAAGGATTTGTTTGGCTGAAATGCAGAAGCTACTGAGAATGAAATGTCTCTTTTCACATTCTAAATGTCTCTTTTCACATTTGACTTCAAGACAACATTGTGAGATCTGGTGGTCACGGCCACACCTAAAGCACGTCTGATTTGACTTCAGCCAAGACTCCACTTGATCTTGATTCAGCAGTTTGAAATTAGCGCACTGATTGAAGTAATGCTGCAGTGTTGCAGAAGGGGCAGTACTTTGTTGGTTTCTCCTTCTTGACTGCTGTAACAATTGCTAGTTTACTCTGTTCGCCACCATCCAAGACAGTAGCAAATCATTGAACCGGCTTGCAATTCCTCTGCTGTTCTCTCTGTGGCTGAGAGTAGGCTCTGCTTACATTACAAACGTTCGTTCTGTGACTCATCCTCTTGTATTCTGAGCTCATATTCAAGTTCTATCAGTGTTGGAACTGGGTTCTGAATGGGGTTAACAAACCTTCTGAAGTTTGCTTTAAGATCATGAGACAACTTGACAAGGAGATGTGAAACATGTGACCCACATTTGAGCTCTGTCCATCCTTTAGCTCCAAGTTGGTCCAGCATTCCAACTCATGCACGCACATTGAGGACAAACATTCTAAAAGTGTCACCACTCCTGATTTTTGGGCCATCTATCAATTCTGCAATTCTTTGTAGTGCGAGTTGATGTGGTTGACCATAAAGTGCAGTTAGAGACCTCATGGTGTTGGTGTATGGGTACCAGCCGTTGACGTACGAGTCTGCAATAAGCAAGGCATCCTCCTGTTTCAGATGATCAACGAGTATTTGGTGCTTGAACTGGAGAATTTGCTACAGAACGTTTCAATTTTGAGTCGTGCAAACTCTCTGGGATCTTCACTGCAAAAATGAGGAATGGTGGGGATAGGACCTCTGTAGGTGGGCTCTACATGAGGATATGGAAGAGAAGGAGGGCGCACTGGGTGGTATGGCTGATATGTCTCAGGCTGAGCGTAATCTGCGTACTGTCGCTGGGTCAAGAAGCTTGATTTGTCTGTAGGATTAGGAGCTGATTGACCATAACTGTCTGAGTGTCTCTCATGTGCATGGTGAGCTAATGTATCTTTTAGAGTAAGTCTGTCATCTTGATAGACTGGACTTGTAGCTGGAATCCCATGATAAGGTTGCTGATAACCGCATGGTTCAGTGGAAGGGAAATAGCACACGGTTTTGCAGTTCAGACTATGATCTTTATAAGTCCCATACATAGCTGCCGTCTCTTGACTGTAGTCCTGAGGCATAAACTGAACAGCTGCGGGATATTGGTTAAGATGTTGAATCAGAAGCAGAGATGTTCACAAGTCTTTTTTGGAAGTCCAAGTCAAGTCTCAAGTCTTTGAGGGGCAAGCTCAAGTCAAGTCTCAAGTCTTTTGCCACAAGTCCAAGTCAAGTCTCAAGTCAAGATCTTTTTTGTCAGTGGACCTATAGTTACGGCCATGCCTCTGTGGTCTGTGTTGTAGTAACCATGTGGTCCATCTCTGTGCCTAATAACAGGTTGAGGATATGTAGCATCTTCTTGACGGGCTAGCATGTGTTGGGATTGAGTTGGTTCATAAGAGAAAGGATGACTTGAAGTTAGCAGAGTTGCCGAGCCTGGTAGTCTCAGGTCTCCTAGGTTGTCAGTGAGACAATAAATCTCTTTGTGACAGAATTAGAATGCAGAAGGTCACCTCGTGAATCTACAGACAGTGCCCTCATGGGCTGAGGAGAATCGTCTTGATCTCTAGGCAGAACTGGCCTGCCCTCAGTGGCTGCTGTATATGGACTTGAGGAGAGAACTCTCTGATCTGCATTATTCACCTTGGAGAAGTCAGAGTACGGGGCATTGGCCGCGGCGGTGACAAATCTTGATATGTCTCCACATACGAACTCCTCTCACTTGATCCAGTGCTTGTACTTTTCGTTAGTTCTGGTCCGCTTTCAATACATGTGAACTCTTTAAATGCAGGCCTTTTACCAGGTTTTCCAGTGGCACCAGTTGTAGGATGTTCATCAGAATGTAGTAACTGATGTGGCACTGTGTAATCAACATAGAGGTCATCCAAGTATCTTGGTGGGATGACCTGTCGACGTGGTCGAACCACTGGTGGCACTGACGTAGCCTGTCTTTCTGTTCTAGACATGGTAATGCTGTAGTAGCTGTCTGCTCCGGCTCGAAGGACCAAATTTTGTATGAAAGTTGTTGAGGTGCGGATCTTGAACTGGGTGACAACCGCTACAGATTGTTCCACAATAAAGGTTTTTTTTACTCTCTTCTTTCGATTCATACATCAGTATGGGTGTGGTTCTATCCAAGTCGTCCTCAGACCAGCCTTCCATCATTGCCTCCAGGCATCCTGATTCTCCATGCATCCGGTCAGTTCGTTGGTGCTCTGGGCTCTAAAAATGAACAATAATGAATATAAATACAATGAATCAGAAACAGTAATAACTGAACAATATAAAAGTAATGCAATGGCATGAAGATAGAGGTATTATACAAGTCCAGCAGCTGTAAGTTTCCTGAGGTTTTTTACACATTCACTTTAAATTAACTATCAGATGAAACCAAATTGAATATTTCCACATAATCAAAAGGTAATATTTAAAGTCTAATTCAGCGTGTTTTATGCTGAAATGAAGAATGTACGATCAAGCTTACATGTGCTCCCCTCCAAGAGATATACAGATTTCTTTGTAATGCACACCATTGCAGATTTTGACACCATTACATCTGTGAGAGAAAGTCCAAACAAACAGTGAAGAATATCAACTTTGTTGCTAAAAGTGGATGTCTTGTAAAGATGATGGAGTATATGGTTCAGATCAGCCAATAGCTCACCTGTTCCCTCCTCAGTAACATTTACAAGAAATGTGTCTTGCATTTGGTCTTCAAATTTGGTTTTGAAAAACACTGACACATCAACAGTAAGAGAGGCACAGCCCGTGGTATTCATCTGGTAGGAGAACAAAGACACAATTAAGTCAAGCACAGGCAAAAGGAAAAACCCTCAGCAGTAAGGCAGGAGTCACACACCTTTGCGGTTTGAGTCAGGCACTGTCTGATCAAATCATGAAGCAGACTGTATGGAAATGGATCACGGCACACTTCCACTAAGGCTTGACCAGGTACAGGTTGGCCATATGTACATCTGGGAAACATCATAACAAGATAAAGAACTGACCAACCACAAGACAAGAAAATAAAGCATCACTCACTTGGCACAAGACTCAACTTTCAGTCCCATAACTGCAACGCTGTAGGTCTGCGGTGCGTATACGGTCACGTCAAACTTGGGCAAAACTAAACCAGAAACAAAGTGCTTTAGATTAAGGCCTCAGATTTGTCATTGAACTTCCCTTACACAACAACTTACCGAATTTTTTCCACCTCAAACTCGGGAGACTAGTGTTGGGACTCTTCACTCCATGGCTACTCCATTCTGCGGCGCCTAGGTCTTTGTGACGGACGGACGCACGGACGGACGGACGCACGCACGGACGGACGCACGGACGGACGGACGAACGCACGGACGCACGGACGGACGGACGCACGGACGGACGGACGCACGGACGGACGCACAAAAATTCAGGCCCTTGTACTTCAGACACTGGCGTAAACTGAAGTAGCATTCTAATCAGAAGTGCCACACACTGAAATATTCAGATTAAAAGCCCAAACAAAAAACCTGATTGAGGGACACAGACAGCCTCTCAACTCTCTGATCTACCACGCAGAGATCCTGCTTGAGCAGAAACTGTTTCCCTCCGCAGGAACCGCCGTAGCCGGAGAAAACTGCAGAGACACCTGGAACAAGGACCAACAAGCTGTAGGACACACACCAACATTCCCAAATTGAAAAATAGCCACATCATACAGTACCCTCTTCTGGAAATACATTTCAGTCCCAAACGGCACACTAGCAGCAACTACATTCTCACTGGGAAGAACGCTGTAGACCAGAATCTGCACTGCTGGAGCCAGATCAACGCTGACAGACAACTGGAACGTCACAGAGCCACTTGTGACTGCATCACCAGCCTTTGCTTTAACCATCTGAAATCCATGGAGGATGATCACTCCTTTGGATAAGACCTGACAGAAGACATAGGTGTGCAAGTTGTGGAACAAACAGACCAGCAAACTTAACTACAAAACTAATGTCCACTCACCATATAGATTGTCAGCGCTGTAGCTACCAGCCTCTCCAACAAATGAATACGCCACGGTCACTGGAAACAAAGCACCACATTTGAGCGGCTGATTGAACTTCATTATAGTTAGGAGAAACAGGTAGGAGAAGCTGAACAAACCTTGTATCTGTAGTGAAGTATGGCGATTTAGAACCATAAAAAAAACCTCTGGATTAGCACTCGCCTGGGGAAGATCAAACTTAATCAGTATCATGCTAGAAAAAGTCTGAATTTTTACAAAATACAAGTCGTACCACCAGATTCAGATCAGCCTTAAGATTAGCAGTGTTTAGGGAGAACGCAGCCCGTCCATTCTTGTTTGTGGTTCGATTCAACAGCAGTTTGTTGGGCCAGTTGCTCCCCTCCAAGAGATATACAGCTTTGTTTATAAGGGACACCATTGCAGATTGACACCATTACATCTGCAAGAGAAAGTCCAAACAAACAGTGAAAAATGTCAACTTTGTGGCTTAAAGTGCATGTCTTGTAAAGATGATAAAGAGTATATGGTTGAGATCAGCCAATAGCTCACCTGTTCCCTCCTCAGTAACATTCACATTTACAAGAAATGTGTCTTGTATTTGGTCTTCAAATTTGGTGTTGAAAAACACTGACGCATCAACAGTAATAGAGGCACAGCCCGTGGCATTCATCTGGTAGGAGAACAAAGACAAAATTAAGTCAAGCACAGGCAAAAGGATAAAAAAAATAAAATGAATAAAAAAACAAACAACTTACCAACCACAAGACAAGAAAAATAAACCATCACTCACCTGGCACAAGACTCAACTTTCAGTCCCATAACTGCAACACGTTTACAGTCACGTCAAACTTGGGCAAAACTAAACCAGAAACAAAGCGCTTTAGATTAAGGCCTCAGATCTGTCATTGAACTTCCCTTACACAACAACTTACCGTATTTTTTCCACCTCAAAAACTTGGGAGACTAGTGTTGGGACTCTTCACTCCATGGCTACTCCATTCTGCGGTGCCTGGGTCTTTGTGAAGGATTGGACGGACAAACGCACGCACAGACAAACGCACGCACGGACGGACGCCCGTCCTTCCGGCCGTCATATTAAAAGATTACAACACAAGACTACATTTTTCCATTTTATCTTTAAGCCACGTACCAATTTCTAGAGCAAAAAATCTAACTAACAGACATACCGACACTGAAGTCGTGATAAAAATTCAGGCCCTTGTACTTCAGACACTGGGATAAACTGAAGTGGCATTCTAATCAGAAGTGCCACACACTGAAATATCCAGATTAAAAGCCCAAACAAAAAACCTGATTGAGGCACACAGACAGCCTCTCAGCTCTCAGACGTCTTCCTGGCTCCATGATCCGGATGCTCTGATCAACAGCACTGAGGCAACACAGAGATCCTGCTTGAGCAGAAACCGTCAGAACGTTTCCCTCCGCAGGAACCGCCGTAGCCGGAGAAAACTGCAGAGACACCTGGAACAAGGACCAACAAGCTGTAGGACACACACACCAACATTCCCAAATTGAAAAATAGCCACATCATACAGTACCTGGTTCTGGAAATACATTTCAGTCCCAAACGGCACACTAGCAGCAACTACATTCTCACTGGGAAGAACGCTGTAGACCAGAATCTGCACTGCTGGAGCCATAATCAACGCTGACAGACAACTGGAACATCACAGAGCCACTTGTGACTGCATCACCAGCCTTTGCTTTAACCGTCTGAAATCCATTGAGGATGATCACTCCTTTGGATAAGACCTGACAGAAGACATAGGTGTGCAAGTTGTGGAACAAACAGACCAGCAAACTTAACTACAAAACTAATATCCACTCACCATATAGATTGTCAGCGCTGTAGCTACCAGCCTCTCCAACAAATGAATACGCCACGGTCACTGGAAACAAAGCACCACATTTGAGCTGCTGATTGAGCTTCATTATAGTTAGGAGAAACAGGTAGGAGAAGCTGAACAAACCTTGTATCTGCAGTGAAGTATGGCGATTTATAACCATAAAAAAAACCTCTGGATTAGCACTCGCCTGGGGAAGATCAAACTTAATCAGTATCATGCTAGAGAAAGTCTTAATTTTTTACAAAATACAAGTCGTACCACCAGATTCAGATCAGCCTTAAGATTAGCCGTGTTTAGGGAGAACGCAGCCCGTCCATTCCTGTTTGTGGTTCGATTTAACAGCAGTTTGTTGGGCCAGTTGCTCCCCTCCAAGAGATATACAGCTTTGTTTATAAAGGACACCATTGCAGATTGACACCATTACATCTGCAAGAGAAAGTCCAAACAAGCAGTGAAGAATATCAACTTTGTGGCTTAAAGTGGATGTCTTGTAAAGATGATAAAGAGTATATGGTTCAGATCAGCCAATAGCTCACCTGTTCCCTCCTCAGTAACGTTTACATTTACAAGAAATGTGTCTTGCATTTGGTCTTCAAATTTGGTGTTGAAAAACACTGACGCATCAACAGTAATAGAGGCATAGCCCGTAGCATTCATCTGGTAGGAGAACAAAGATACAATTAAGTCAAGCACAGGCAAAAGGATAAAAAAAAAAAAAAAAAACAACTGACCAACCACAAGACAAGAAAAATAAACCATCACTCACCTGGCAAAAGACTCAACTTTCAGTCCCATAACTGCAACACGTTTACGGTCACGTCAAACTTGGGCAAAACTAAACCAGAAACAAAGCGCTTTAGATTAAGGCCTCAGATCTGTCATTGAACTTCCCTTACACAACAACTTACCGTATTTTTTCCACCTCAAAAACTTGGGAGACTAGTGTTGGGACTCTTCACTCCATGGCTACTCCATTCTGCGGTGCCTGGGTCTTTGTGAAGGATCGGACGGACAAACGCACGCACGGACAAACGCACGCACAAACGCACGCACGCACGGACGGACGGACGGGCGCCCGTCCTTCATATTAAAAGATCACAACACAAGACTACATTTTTCCATTTTAGCTTTAAGCCACGTACCAATTTCTAGAGCAAAAATCAAACTAACAGATATACCGACACTGAAGTTGCGATAAAAATTCAGGCCCCTGTACTTCAGACACTGGGATAAACTGAAGTGGCATTCTAATCAGAAGTGCCACACACTGAAATATCCAGATTAAAAGCCCAAACAAAAAACCTGATTGAGGCACACAGACAGCCTCTCAGCTCTCAGACGTCTTCCTGGCTCCATGATCCGGATGGTCTGATCTACCACGCAGAGATCCTGCTTGAGCAGAAACCGTCAGAACGTTTCCCTCCACAGGCACAGCCGTAGCTGGAGAAAACTGCAGACACCTGGAACAAGGACCAACAAGCTGTAGGACACACCAACATTCCCAAATTGAAAAATAGCCACATCATACAGTACCTGGTTCTGGAAATACATTTCAGTCCCAAACGGCACACTAGCAGCAACTACATTCTCACTGGGAAGAACGCTGTAGACCAGAATCTGCACTGCTGGAGCCAGATCAACGCTGACAGACAACTGGAACATCACAGAGCCACTTGTGACTGAATCACCAGCCTTTGCTTTAACCGTCTGAAATCCATGGAGGATGATCACTCCTTTGGATAAGACCTGACAGAAGACATAGGTGTGCAAGTTGTGGAACAAACAGACCAGCAAACTTAACTACAAAACTAATGTCCACTCACCATATAGATTGTCAGCGCTGTAGCTACCAGCCTCTCCAACAAATGAATACGCCACGGTCACTGGAAACGAAGCACCACATTTGAGCTGCTGATTGAGCTTCATTATAGTTAGGAGAAACAGGTAGGAGAAGCTGAACAAACCTTGTATCTGTAGTGAAGTATGGCGATTTAGAACCATAAAAAAAACCTCTGGATTATCACTCGCCTGGGGAAGATCAAACTTAATCAGTATCATGCAAGAGAAAGTCTTAATTTTTACAAAATACAAGTCGTACCACCAGATTCAGATCAGCCTTAAGATTAGCAGTGTTTAGGGAGAACGCAGCCCGTCCATTCTTGTTTGTGGTTCGATTCAACAGCAGTTTGTTGGGCCAGTTGCTCCCCTCCAAGAGATATACAGCTTTGTTTATAAAGGACTCCATTGCAGATTTTGACACCATTACATCTGCGAGAGAAAGTCCAAACAAACAGTGAAAAATATCAACTTTGTGGCTTAAAGTGGATGTCTTGTAAAGATGATAAAGAGTACATGGTTCAGATCAGCCAATAGCGCACCTGTTCCCTCCTCAGTAACGTTTACATTTACAAGAAATGTGTCTTGCATTTGGTCTTCAAATTTGGTGTTGAAAAACACTGACGCATCAACAGTAATAGAGGCACAGCCCGTGGCATTCATCTGGTAGGAGAACAAAGACAAAATTAAGTCAAGCACTGGCAAAAGGATAAAAAATAAATAAAGAACTGACCAACCACAAGACAAGAAAAATAAAGCATCACTCACTTGGCACAAAACTCAACTTTCAGTCCCATAACTGCAACGCTGTAGGTCTGCGGTGTGTTTACAGTCACATCAAACTTGGGCAAAACTAAACCAGAAACAAAGTGCTTTAGATTAAGGCCTCAGATTTGTCATTGAACTTCCCTTACACAACAACTTACCGTATTTTTTTCACCTCAAAGACTTGGGAGACTAGTGTTGGGACGCTTCACTCCATGGCTACTCCATTCTGTGACGCTGTGGCCTAGTCGCGGTCACCTAGGTCTTTGTGTCTCACTGCCTCATTGCTTCTCTGGCTACGTGGTGTGCTCCACCTCCATCACCTCCAGTAATCCCCTTGGTAGTGTTGGGACTCTTCACTCCATGGCTACTCCATTCTGCAACGCCGCTGTGGGATGCAGTCCTGACTGTGGGCTGGGTCTTCATCTGCCCTTCCCTGCTCAAGGCCATCCCCCCTGGCTGTCACAACCACCTGCACCAACCTTTCCTCCAGCTACGGACGGCTCGGACGGACGGCTTGTTCGGACGGACGAATGGGACGGACGACACGGACGGACGACACAGACGGACGGACGGACGACACGGACGGCCGGACGACACGGACGGACGGACGGACGGACGGACGGACGACACGGACGGACGGACGGACGGACGGACGGACGGATGGACGGACGGACGGACGACACGGACGGACGGACGGACGGACGGACGACACGGACGGACGGACGGAAAGACGGACGACACGGACGGACGGACGGACGACACGGACGGACGGACGGACGACACGGACGGACGGACGGACGACACGGACGGACGACACGGACGGACGGACGGACGACACGGACGGACGGACGGACGACACGGACGGACGGACGACACGGACGGACAGACGGACGGACGACACGGACGGATGAGAAAAAAGCCGAAGAGAACCATGCAAAAGGTTGGTGCAGGTGGTGGTGACAGCCAGGGAGATGGCCTTGAGCAGGGAAGGGCAGACGGAGACCCAGCCCACAGTCAGGACTGCATCCCACGGCGGCGGCACAGAATGGAGTAGCCATGGAGTGAAGAGTCCCAACACTACCAAGGGGATTACCGGAGGTGATGGAGGTGGAGCACACCACGTAGCCAGAGAAGCAATGAGGCAGTGAGACACAAAGACCTAGGCAACCGCAACCGCCCCTTGAACTTCAACCTTCAGCACCAAATCTCCATCTACCCGAGGAGCCTGTAGAGAAGTTCAGTTAACATACAAGAAACCAAGCTTATTTTCACAATCTATAAAGTTTAGTACACAACTCCAACATAAAAACAGGATGCTTCTGTTCACGTCAAAGCCTAATGGTACTTACCTGGTTCTTTAAGTCCATCAACAGCAAAGCGAAAAAGGGTGAAGATGAGCTTCTTCCAAACACAAATCTCTCTCTCTTACAGCCACGAGGACAGCTCACCCAAGACTAACCCTTATCAAGCCGCTCTTCAGACTCTAATATATCAGGAACGCATTCATCTCGTTAATTCAATTAATTAACCACCACCTGGCAGTAATTAATGTTATCATTTGATTAGGAGTTCCAACTGGCATTGATTTTAAACACGACACATTATGAGGTTAGCGGATGCATTTTCTAGTTGCCATATAACACTATAGAATTTAAAAAATATAGCCTATGTATTTAAGATATTACTGAACATTTATTTAACCATAGCAGAAGTAAGTTTCTTGTGTTAATTTTTTTTAACAAGTCTGATAATATTTTATCTTATATCAGTTGAGACAGTTCTTGAATGCTGGTGTGACAGCAGAAGACAGACCAGCCAGGTTTAAGGGTGCTTCTCATTTCTTATTTGTGCATCCTCGTTTCCTTTCCTTGTTTCCTTTCCTTGCGTCTCAGCTCCACCCCCTGTAGGACGCGAGGGAAGGAAGCGAGGAAAGGAAACGAGGACAGAGGAATCGAATAAAAGCTTTTTTATATACATTGGAATACTTGATCACTCGAGTGTCACTCCACAGTGTCATAAGCAGCGCTAAAAGGATCTCCCTTATGCTGTTGAAGTTTGGTTATTTAATAAATTCATAATAAATAATAATAAAGATAGGCTATACTGTTGAAATATCTGAGATGTGTGGTTTATATAAACTGCGAAGGTAAAGTATAAATTAAACCGATTGTGACCAATGTGAAGGGGGAGGAGAATTTGCACGTGCGTCACGTTTAGTCAATATAACAGTTCCGCGTAGGATGCACCTGTGTATCCTCGTTATGACTCCTCAGGAAGCCTCCTCACTCCTCGATCCTCGACTCCTCACGGTGCAATTAATTGAGATGTCCTTCAAGATGGCTGAGCTCGATCGGTTTCCGGGTCATAGGAGGGAGGACGGAGGAGCGAGGAGACGAGGAGGGATATTGAGAAGCACCCTAAATCCTATATTTAAGAGAACTTTGTCCCAGTTGTGCAGGCGGGGCATGTTGTCACTCTGCGTTGCAATGAGCAAATGATTAGAATTATTGCTTTTCTACTCTATATTTGTATGAACTCTATTGAGAAACCATGAGAAAAGGGTGAATAAATTCTGAGATTCAATGTTCAGAAATTATAAATAGAGGGTATGCGCGTGACGTCACCGTTGGCCGGAGTGCCTGCAGTTCCGCACAGTGAGTCTCATTCATAAATATGTAAATATGAGAGTGATTTGCGCGTAAAGAGACCTTCCCGAAAACTCTTCTCCTGATTCACAAATACATCGTAAACGTCAGATGTCATGGTGAAATGTGTGTGTGTTAATGAATTCCAACCTGTTCATTCTCAATTACCAAAAATCAAGTCCATCATCTACGACTGACATCTAGGCATATAACATGAATGCGAATTTGATTTGATTAACTTCATTGTCTGTTCAGAAGTAGTGGACAGAAATTCATCTTTGACACTGGCACAACAACCACGTTACAAACCACATAAACATGTATATCTCAATGTAAAAAAAAAAAAAAAGACGAAGGAGTAAAGAAACAAAATAGGCTTTATTATAAGCCACCAACTAAAAGACAGGAAATTGCTAAAGAACCGGACAAGAGACCGGACAATGAAACACAGGAAACTGGGGGCTTAAATAAATTGGGGATTATTGACTGAAAAAGCCAGGTGACTAAACATGTGTGTAAGACTAATTAACAAACGAGGAAACTAACTAGCAAATCATGCAGGCAAAATGGGAGCAGAACACTGAGAAAACAAAAACAAAACCGATTACACATAGCATTACACCCCGTGCTGCGTCATAACAACTTCCAATTGAGCAAGGAGGGAGGGGGCTCTGGAGGAGGGCAAGCACATACACGTGACATCACCATTGCAGATACCCACACTTGCCATTGCAGCAGGCTAGCTAGGAATATGGAAAAGCTTACATTCAGTGGATGGAAATATCGCCTTTACTTTGACTTTGTCAGTAGAAAGATGGAAAGAACACTTTTGTCAAATGTAAGTTTTGACATTCTTTACTTTTTTGGAATGTGGCTTACCCATTCACATCCCTTTGATTCCGATATACATTGTACCTACCTACCTAAAAGTCTTTATAGAAAAAAAACCCAAAACATTTTCTTTACATGAATTCTTTTGACAACATATACATCATGAAATATAAACGTACCTGGGTAGCAGGTAAATTCTAGCTTTAGCATCAAGCAACACATGAAAATCCATGAGATCATTACAACGCTTTTACTCAAAACTCACTGTAAACCACCATCTACTGTTTGTAATATGATGAACTTCATCATCGTAAGAGACAAAGTGGTCTCATCAACACGTAAAGTACTTCTTAAATGAAAGGCTGCATCCTAGTAAGGCTATATCAGCTGCCACGTCATCAAGCGCCGCTGAAGGCCATCTGAATTCAAAGAATCCTTGGAATGCAACCTTCATTTCATGCCCTTCATTCAGCTCATTTTGAAGGATGCATGCATCATGTGAGGGGCTGCTGTGTTCACTTTCATTTTGTATTTATTTATTTTACGTAACTTATTGAAGTCTTTGAATGTTCGCCGGTTCCCGCCTCCTTCCCACAACATCTAATCAAGCCTTGATACAGAAATGTAAGACAAAAATAATGCTTTCGGAGATGAAGTCATAGGCCCTACATGTTATCTTTTGTTTTGTAAATAAATCACTTAACACTAAACTCCCAATAGTGCAGGCCACTGGGAGACCACAGACGGTTGTTATTCACTATTGCATTGATAGGAAGCCAGATAATATAAAGATTTTTAATACAAAGTATTTTTCCTAAATTAAGTTGTTTTTGAGGTTTAATTAAGGACTGTATATTACTGGAGTAGGTGGATTTGTATCCGCACTGGTGTGTCGGTAAGAACACATACGACTCAGAGTTTGCAGCAAAGTTTGTAGTTTACTCTTGATTCAAGTTGAATAGGAAGTGGTAACAGTAAGTGGTCTGAAAATAATACAGAATAACAATAATATTAGAGATACAGCTAAATCAATAACATTCATCAAGGCAATAGAACTGGTAACATTATTGAAGTTCCTAGATAATCCACAAGGTGGCGCTCAAGGGACGCACATGGAATTAGTTATGTAGGACGCCATTACAGTGTCATTTCGGGCAGTAACGTATATGAAACAGCACATAACACAATATTTCGCAAATATAGGCAAATAACCATATAAATCACCAACCAGATATCTTACACTATGAAAGTACTCATGCATTACTTAAACTTAAAGGATGAAGTTTGGCGCTTAGGCGCTAACGCGAGCTGCCGCGATGGTGCGCAAACAAGCTCGTGATAACTCAGTGAAGTACATAAATCTGCTTTAAACGCATATAGCATCATAAGATAAAAGGAAATAAACAACTTACATTTTGTCATTAACTCACTCACATAAAACCACTTCTGAAGGAACGATTGAGCTATTAGTCTTCTGCATCAGAGCATTCATATTTCGTTCGTCTCTTACTGACTAGGCACTGACTAACGTCATTCAATAAACGACTCTCTGATTGGCTGAAACCTTCTTAACATTGCCGCCCCCAAATATGCCAAGCATATTTGAACTCTATAAATTAATCAGTATGAGGGGCTAAGACAAGTTCCTTTTGATCTGTAAATGCAGGAAGGGGGATCAAGCGAGAAACGGGCCGGATGTAGGTCTTATCCTTAACTTGAATCTCAGCAGATCTGGTACGGCCATCCGAACTTGGGAAGGTCTTCGCAACTTTGCCTACCAACCACAATGCTCGTGGTAGTTGTGGATCGATGAGCATTACCACTGTTCCGATAGAAATGTCACCGGCATCTGTGTGCCACTTGTTGCGGGTCTGTAGCGTAGGCAGGTAATGCTGGGTGAAACTTGACCAGAACTGATCGGCCAGAACTTGACTCTGCTTCCACCTTCTTCGACCCATGAGCTCTGTAGCAGGATACACTACGAGTGGCAGTGAGCTATCTGGCCGCCCCATCAGCAAATAATTTGGTGTAACAGGGTCAAGGTCAGCTACATTGCTGGAAGTGTAACCCAAGGGCTTGCTATTAAGCATTCCCTCCACCTCAATGAGGACTGTTTGGAGAACTTTCTCAGTTACGACTTGGGAGCTGACTGTGATGCGAAGAGCAGTCTTGACTGACCTAATTTCTCTTTCCCACACACCACCAAAGTGTGGGGCTCCAGGTGGGTTAAAGTGGAAAGAAATCTTTTGTTTAGCTAAATGCAGCTGGATCTGTGGAGCAAGCGATGCAAAGGCTTCTTGCAACTCTTTCTGTCCTCCGTGAAAGTTAGTGCCGTTGTCTGAATATAACTCGCGAGGTGTTCCACGGCGAGCTATAAACCTCCTCAAAGCCATCAGAAAGGAATCAGTATCAATAGCTGTAAGAAGGTCTAGATGAACACTTCGTGTCGTGAGGCACTTAAAGATGATTCCCCACCTTTCCTCACATCGTCTGCCAATCTTAATTTGGAATGGCCCGAAACAGTCCATGCCTGTACTGTAGAATGGGGGTTTGAGCAGTCTGAGTCGAGCTGGAGGTAGATCTGCCATTCGGGGAATAACTGGTTTGTTCTTCCATGTTTGGCAGTCTTTGCACAAATGTTGTTGTTTTCGTATAGCTTCTCGTCCTCTCAGTATCCAAAAGCTTCTCCTTATCTCTCCGAAGACTCTTTCAGGTCCTGGATGGCAGAGTTTACGATCATAGTCTCGGATCAGTAACTTGGTAACCCAGTGATGTGGGTCAAGAACTACAGGATGTATAACTGACAGCTCTAATCCTTCAGCTCGGCGTAAACGACCACCAACTCTTATAAGCTGACAAGAGTCGTCAAATTCTGGGGCCAGAGCAAGTAGTCGACTAGTCGAAGGTACTGATTTACCAGCTCTTAGGAGTTTGTATTCATCTGGAAAACTATCCATTTGAGATTTCTGCAGGATATGCCATTCTGCAGTTTGGTAGTCCGCTGCTGAAGGTGGTCCTGTATCAATTAGGCCTTGAACTGTGGCCTCCACTAACTCGCTCCAGGTGTTGTGTGTGATAGGATCGGGAATGTCAGGAACATCTACTTCCGTCATGAGTCCACAGAAGATTCCTTTGCGCTGCTCTGTTTTGATTTCTGGTGGTTGAATAGAAGGACAGACAGGCCATACTGACTCAGACTCAAGCAGGAATGATGGTCCTTGGCTCCATCTGTTGGGCACTGACAGCTGAAGAAGAGTTTTACCTCGGGTCAGGTCATCAGCTGGATTACTGCTGGAATCCACATATCGCCAGGAACATTCAGTTGTCAGCTCTTGAATTTCGGCTATCCTGGTTCCAACAAACACCTTGAATCGGTATGATTCAGATTTGAGCCAGGCTAGAACAGTGGTGGAATCGGTCCATAGCGTCACTGTATTTATCTCGAGGGTGAGCTCAGTTTTCAACAGTTTGGCTAATTGGGCACCATTCAGGGCAGCACAAAGCTCTAGTCGAGGAATTGTCAGACGTCGTTTTGGAGCAACCTTGGACCTTGCTAGTACAAAGGCTAATTGAATATGACCACTGTCATCATTAGTACGTAGGTAGGCGACAGATCCATAAGCTTGCTCGGAAGCGTCGCAAAAGATGTGAATCTGTCTGGTGTTGTGGGAATGATTAATGTCTGAAGATGTGACACAGCGGGGTAGTGAAATACTTGCTACCATAGGAAGTTCCGCCTCCCATTCTCTCCAGGATCTCAAAAGGTCGTCAGGTAGGTTTGGGTCATCCCAGTCTCGTTGCTTGTCCCATAATCTCTGAACTAAAATCTTGGCTCGGGTGGTGAAGGGGAGTATGAAGCCTAAGGGGTCATACTGGGTTGCAAGTACCTTGTAAACATGTCGAAGAGTACATGGTCCAGGCTTAACAGGACGGGTTTTATACCCAAGAAGGTCTGATTTGCAGTGCCACCTCAAACCTAGTGCAGATTCTTGAGCATCGGAACGATCTTGAGATAGCCACAATTCAGTACTACTGGATCTCGCTTCTGTTGGAAGGTGGTCCACCACACTGGGATCATTACTTGCCCACTGGCGAAGTTCGAACCCACCACTGGCAAAGAGGGTGCAGAGTCTGTCTACAAGCGGCCTTGCCTCTTGAGCTGATGGTAGGCTCTTCAAGCAATTGTCCACGTAGAAATTCCTTTCTACCGTAGTTCTGATATTGTCATCAGGAGTGCAATGATCTGCAACATGTCGCTGGACAGCATAAATGGCACAACACGGACTGCAAGTAGTGCCAAAAGGTAGCACTTGCCATTCGTAAATGTCTGGTGGTTTAGATCTGTCCATGTCTCGCCATAAGAAACAGAGGAGATGCCTATCTTCAGGGAGGAGACGAACTTGGTGGAACATCCCTTTTATATCCCCGCTTATTGCCACTGGATGCTCACGAAAGCGCAGGAATACACCAAGCAATGATGGACCCAAGGCTGGTCCTGGCAGCAGATAGTTATTCAGGTTATGGCCTTCAAAGTCAAATGAACAGTTAAAAACCACACGGTTCTTACCGTTGTGCTGCACGAGGTGGTGAGGGATGAACCATGACTCACTTTGTGAATTAACTGCTTCAGGTGGGAGTTTGACAACATAGCCTGAGGTCTCTAATTTTTGTATCTCTTGTTGGTAGGCGGCTGCTTTACTGGGGTCTTTCTCCAGACGTTTCTCTATGTTCCTAAGGTTCGGAAGAACTGCCTCCATAGGAGCATGAAGTATGGGCATATCCTTCTTACGCAGGAGAGGAGTGGCATAGCGATTTACACCATCGATCATTACTCTGACAGTCTGTGACTGAAGCAAGTCAAGGGCTGCTTGGTCCTGCTTAGACCGAGTGACAGATTTCTCATTTCTGTTGGGAATCACGTCTGCTTGCCAGAGTCTCTCAACATTCTGGAACAACTCTGTCATTGAGGGATTAGTGGCAATGTGCAGACACTGCTGGGATTCAACATTATCTCCAAATACTCTTGCTGGGCCTTGTAAAGACCAACCCAGTCTTGTCCTGACAGCTGCCGGACCTCCAGGTGGACCGAGACGGACTGGTTCAATCGGAGTGATAAGGTGAGGATGATCTGCTCCAATCAGTAACAGGGGACAGGCTTTGTGAATAGGCTGTAATGGTAAGCCTTTCAAATGCCGGTATCTTTGTTGAAGGTCTGCAACAGGGTAGGAATGTTCAGCTAAGCTAAGTGGTTCTGCTGTGAAGGCTCCCGTTATTTTATAACTCCTGCCAGGTTGGGATGGAGTTGAAATTTGAAAGGACACTGAAGTACCGCAAAGCTTAGTAATGTCTTGCCTTATAGTTCTTAAGGCTAAGTCCTCTGCCTGGCCAGTAAGTCCCAGTCTCCGGGCTGCTGCTGGTAACAGCATAGTCCGTTCAGAACCATCATCAAGCACAGCGTAAGTATCTAGGCTTTGTCCCTTATGCTTCAGAATGACTCTGACCACTTTCAGAAGGACGCTGCTGAGTCCTTGAGGGCGGTCAAGGTACAGCATTTTGCTAGTCGAGCTGACTAAACATGTCCCTTCTTTCATTGGCTTAAAGTTGACCTCGTGAAGGATCTGGAGGTGCTTTCCCTTGCACAGATGGCAGAGTTTCTTTAGGGTACACTGTGCAGCTCTATGATTGCGTCCACACTTCCAGCATCTGTTATTAGTCTTAATCCAGTCGATCACTTGGTCTTTGGTTAAGGACTGGAATGTGGCACATTGACTAAGGTAATGTTCTTTACTGTCACAGTATGGACAGAAGGCAAAGGTTTTATCTTGACTCTTGGTTGGCACTGGTGGTACTGAGGAAGATAATTCATTTGAGCCATGAAGGATGGTAGTCTGTCTGACCTTGGCTTTAGTTTCCTTCTGTTGATCCACTCGGGAACGGGCTCTATCTTTCTGAGGCTTATATCCACCAAAGCTCTCTGGATCCTGGCACCAGGATTCGAAATTAAGCCATTTAGCTAGATCAAGAAGCGTGTACACTGAGCCAGGTTCATAACTCATGTGCCGGCGGAAAGACGCTCTTTGTTCTGGAGGGAGCTTGGACAAAAGTCGAGCCACATGGGATCCACAATGCAATTCAATGTCTCCTTCTGTTCCTAATGTCTTAAGGAATCCTACTAAGGCTTGTATCTGAAGAGCGAAGTGTTCAAAGCCTACAGTGTCGCCAGACTGAATATCTGATGCATCCATAATGGCAGCAATTTTGCTCAGGGCAAGCTGATGAGGTCGACCGAACCGTTCAGTGAGGGATGCCATGGTATCGGAGTAGGGAGTGGATGAATTTAAAAAGGAATCAGCGATGAGGCGAGCATCTGTTAACTTTAGGTGATCTACCAGAATTTGGTACTTGAATAGCTCTGTAGCTTCATCAGGTAGTAGGTTATTCAAGGCAAGTTTGAGACGGGCAAATTCACCAGGATCTCGACGGGTAAAATCTGGAATGGTTGGCTGCGGACCTCTATAAACTATCTCCTGTCTTGCAGCATTAGTCTGGATCAGTGGAAAGTTAGCTGGTGCTACAAGCGGCTGACTGGCGTAAGCTGAAGGAGGTGTGTAGTTAATAGAAGTTCTTCTTACTGTTGTTGGCTGCCTTGTGCTCCACACATCTCTGTGATTGTCAACCGTGCCTGAGGAAATCTGAGCTCCCACATTATCCGGAACAATGGGATTTGTATAAGGCTGCATTGGAGGAGCATTCTGCGCATGGCTAACTGTATCTGCATAAGGGTCTGTATTCTTAGATGTAGAAAGGTGGCGTGGTGCTGGGACTGGAAAGGCTCTAGAAAGGCTGTCTGCTTGCAACTCTAGGCAGAGGAACTGGAGGGGTTAATACTTGGAATGGTGACTTAGGCCTAGGACTTGACCTCTGGCTTTGCGACTGGTTTATCAGCATCTTCTGCATACTTTTCTGGATCTCTATCAGTTGGCTAATCTCTTCCCTCATGGAAAGTTGAGTAGTACGGAGACGTCTATTCTCTTGTTCCAGATCATGCACTGTGCTTTGGATATCAAGTGGTAAAGAATGTCCATACCGGTCAGGGCTGTGTTCATCTCTCTCACTCCAATGATCTGTGGTAAGGTACCAGGCCTCTGAAGCCAAGTGTGGTGTTTCTAACGAATCAGGTGATCCAACATCCCATTCTCTTTGATCATGATAAGAAATAGATGCTTGTGGATGGGCCATAGGAATATCTCTGTCTTCGTCATCCTCTTGAAAGTCATATGACCCATGTGGTCGCGGTGTTGACTGAGGCAGAAGGACATTAGCTCTAGGCAGTCCAGCATACTGTAATTCGAAATCTTGTAAGTAGGCTGGTTGACGAACTATACGTCTAGGGCGTGCTCCTTCAACTTGATACTCTGCATTCTGGTCCTTTGACATCATTAGTCCAGTGTAAACACACAATCCGGCTCGAAGGACCAAATGTTTTTGAGGTTTAATTAAGGACTGTATATTACTGGAGTAGGTGGATTTGTATCCGCACTGGTGTGTCGGTAAGAACACATACGACTCAGAGTTTGCAGCAAAGTTTGTAGTTTACTCTTGATTCAAGTTGAATAGGAACAGTGAGTGGTAACAGTAAGTGGTCTGAAAATAATACAGAATAACAATAATATTAGAGATACAGCTAAATCAATAACATTCATCAAGGCAATAGAACTGGTAACATTATTGAAGTTCCTAGATAATCCACAAGGTGGCGCTCAAGGGACGCACATGGAATTAGTTATGTAGGACGCCATTACAGTGTCATTTCGGGCAGTAACGTATATGAAACAGCACATAACACAATATTTCGCAAATATAGGCAAATAACCATATAAATCACCAACCAGATATCTTACACTATGAAAGTACTCATGCATTACTTAAACTTAAAGGATGAAGTTTGGCGCTTAGGCGCTAACGCGAGCTGCCGCGATGGTGCGCAAACAAGCTCGTGATAACTCAGTGAAGTACATAAATCTGCTTTAAACGCATATAGCATCATAAGATAAAAGGAAATAAACAACTTACATTTTGTCATTAACTCACTCACATAAAACCACTTCTGAAGGAACGATTGAGCTATTAGTCTTCTGCATCAGAGCATATTTCGTTCGTCTCTTACTGACTAGGCACTGACTAACGTCATTCAATAAACGACTCTCTGATTGGCTGAAACCTTCTTAACATAAGTTTTAATAGTACTTTCTTGCAGTGACCGAGGGGGTGGGAACATGTTTGATGCAGCCATGCAAACTTACTAAACAGTCTCATTCTATAATTTAATGCTGAAGAGGACTCTAGCCGACAAGCCTCCGAAGGACTGGGCCAAGAAGGAAACAGCCTCAATAATAATAATAATAATATATTTAATTTTTATAGTGCTTTTCTAGGCACTCAAAGACGCTTTACATGGTTGGTTTACGTCAATAAAAATCACGGGGGATTAGCGGGCGATGAACACTCGCCAATTAGTATAAAAGAGCCAACAACGCATCAAAGACGCTTGGAGACGCATCTCAGAGCCCAGAAAAATCTTATTTTTCTTATTTTCTTCTTATTTTTTTGCATTTTCTCAGAGCTAGAAGAAAGAAAAAAAAACTGTCCGTTGGTCATCCGGATGCGTTCAAAAATTTGAACTCTTGCGAAAAGCTACGGACTAGCCTGACTTCGTCATACTCTGAAACTGCTCCGTAGGGCTTTGATTATGAGGCGTGTCTTAACCGAACCAGAAAAAAAAAAACTCTGCACTCAATTTCATAGTCGGTAGACCTACAACCAATCAGAGCAACGCAGTAAGTCAAATACTTTGCATACATTTGTCAACTACAGAACTTACTTATTTTGGAAGTAAAATAGCGAGTGTTGCTTCTTTTACTTGGTCCTCCATGAGTGCGACCAAAGGAGAAACCACAACGACCACAGGCTTTACATTACATCCCATCTTCTCAGCGACCGTCAGAGCCAGCTGATAAGTTACACTTTTCCCGAATCATGTAGGAAGGACGGCAAAAATATCTTTCCGATCGACAAATGCCTTGATTGCAGTTTTCTGTTCGTCTATTAAATTGAATGCGCTGTCGATTTATTTTACAACAGACGTGACAGCGGAATCTATACATCTCAATTCTCCAGCTGCAGTCATCTCTGAGGGAAACCAGTCAAGCGCTCTTTGATAACGTGATGATAACGTCCCTGCAGATCACCTGTCCATCATCGTATAAAGCCCGCCCCGGCAATTTGATTGGCGTGAACATTTTTTTGCCTGATCATAATTACTCCTCAATGGATCGAGTCCAGACCGAACTTCCCGACCAAAAAATGTTGTGGGCGGAGTTCGGGCTGGGCAGGCTAGCTACGGACGGTTCCTATCCGACAATTCCAGCGGAAGTTGAGTGTTGCTATGGTACTGATAAACAAACCTGAATTCGTAACTTTTAATAAAATAAATAATGATTTTATAACGATAAGTCATCATGTCAATTTTTATTTTCATGACTTTCTAACGTTGTTAGGGCAGTTAATAAAATTAAATTGTAGGCAGACATTGAACTATTGACATTATACCACACATTTTTTAGCCGATCTGACATGTCAACGTCCTGAGCAACTTTCCTCACGCAGCAGCCTTCCTATTAATATCTCTGTAACCCTCATCAGAGAGATGATACAGAACTGACACAATCAAGCTTTCTAATCTCTCCACCATTTTTGTTTTACCCGCTTCCGACGCTTTTCACTGAGTAGTACGACGTCCGTTGGGGGTGTATTGCGTATAATGGAGCTGATTTCAACTGACAGTGAGAAGGCGGCGTTAGTGTGTTTCCCCTGTCTGAGTCTGTCTGAGCTTGTTGTTGCCCACTGAACATGTTGAATACTTTTTTGAAGATCATTACACTATAAACACATACTGAGGCACACAGAGACAAATACAGTATTGCAGCTAAATAATACAGTGACCCGAAGTATTGCCAGTCTTTAACCAGCTTACAGGAAGCACAGAGGCCACCATGACTTTTACTGGCTGTGACAGTAAAGGGATGAACTAGATTTCCTCTTTCTGTTCCCTTTTTCTACCTCTCACTCACTTTTTTTCTTGCCATGGGCTACCAGAGTGAGCCTAATCACTATAAAGTGTTTATAGATAGTGAAGGATATGTAAATAGATGTACTGCCAGTTAATTGTTTGGTTGTAACCTGAGATTGTCTTTTCTGAAATAATTTATCAATGACAGGTCATTCCCGAATTTTTAGTAATAGTTGGGATACTTCATGCCAAAAAGAAAATTCTGTCATCATTTTGCACCCTCATGCCGAATTCCTACCAATCGATTTTCTTTATTTTTCTGTGAAATGTAAAATAAGGTATTTTGAGAAATGTCTGAGAATGTGTTTTTTTCATCCATATACATTCAATGAAATCCAAAACTGTTTGGTTACCAACATGCTTCAAATTACTTTCTTGTGCAGCGGAACACAAGAGAAGATTATAAAAATACAAATAAAAATACAATTTCATCCACATGGGTGAATTATAGATTTAGAAGAAGTAAGAGATTACACTGTATGTGCAAAACACGACATGTGCATTTGCTAAACTTCAAGCATTTATATTTTACATAACTTTATTTATTGAAACATACAATTTTTCTTAATTTTTCATGGCAAATATATACAATTTATGTATGCACCATAAATTGTTGTTATGGTTGATTTCCAGTCAACATATTTTATTTCAATTTATGAAACAAGTATTCTAAATACATTTGTGTATTTATGATATATACAATTATAGATATGAAGTTTGCATTATCAAGTCAGCCATTTTATTGCATTTTATTGCAAATGTCATTCGCATCACAAGATGATATTAAATACAATATATCATTCGAGATGTACTGGAAATTACATGAAAAATGTATGCAAGCAAAAAAAAAAGAAAAGATATGCATGTCAACTGTTGAACAATGTTAGAGCACTAATTAAATAAACTCACAAGAAAGTGAGTATTATGGTCACAAGAAACATGCGTCATATGACATTTAAATGGAGACAGGAGTCATTTTGAATTCAACTATGAAATTCTTGAAATAAAATAACATTTATTTTAATGAAGCAAAAATACAGCAAAAAGGGAGCAATTATCTAATCAAAGCATGCCCGTAATTTTAACCTTGTGTAAGCCTATAGACTAGACTACTAACAGAGTGTTAAGGAGTCATTATATGCTTGTGTTGGTTACTGTTAGCAGTAAACGTCACTGCACTCTCTTATTTTTAATCTTCAATGACAGCAAGAGTGATCAAACGCAAGCACAGCTAGTCATAAGCCTCTGGGGATGTGCGACCTTAAGACAATATTTAATGAGAGATATCTGGGAGAGGCTCACAAGCTAATGAAATTATGTGTATATTTCTGTGTGTGTGTGTGTGTGTGTGTGTGTGTCTGAGTGGCAGTCGCTCCTCGGATTACCCCATTCTAATGGTATTTATAGTTTACTTTGTCATATGCTTTCTCTCATATGCTATGCTTTTTTTCTCTCTGACTCCATCAACATTTTAAGATGGGCAGTTTTCCAGGAGTAAAATAAGAGCAAAACAACATGCAAAGAGCCGTCTGTCAATGCTGCAGAAGACTGGTTTGGCTGAAGGGCCAAGCAGTTTGCTCTGATAAGTCTGGCAAAACAAGCCTGGCACACTCTAAACCAAAGCAAACATTCTAGAATAATCTGAAGAGCTCTGGAGGCTTTGTGAACTTTTATAGAATTTAGTGAGAGTATTCAATTCCTAAAAAAACAAAAAACAAACAAACGATGAAATCAAATTAGGAGTGCTAAAAATCGAATTGGGCAATAAATTTAGAATAAAAAATAAATTAAAGAAATAAATAAAAGTGTTCCCTCCAAAATACAACCTCACTCACTCATCTCATCCCCACATCTCCCCAACAATGCATGCACAATTCCTGATATGTTTGGTATCTCTCCATCTGAGTATAAATCTGTATTATTATTATTATTATTATGTTGCTCATAGTTTATTCATTTAATTCAAGATTCACTGGGACCAACAAACATATCCCTTCTTTCTCCACACTTCAGAATGCACCAATGCATATGTGGGAATCTGACAGTAAATATGAGACGTCGATATCTCAGCACACTAAGCATTTTTGCTGATCAGCAGCATTGCAGACAACAACGGCTGTCTCTGCTGAGGCAATGAAGTTTCCCCCATGTTAAATCTTCCCCCCGGACATCATCGCTATGGGCAGCAGAAAATATATGTGCAAATAAAAAAATAAATATATAAATTGAACAGACAGGCCATACAAATGATGGTCTCTCGACATTAAAAGGAACCCCCCCCCCCCATTCTTTTTACTTTACAGCCACAATATTCTTATGTAGCTCTAATTGTCTCCTTATTTTAAAATAATTTAGAGTCAGTCAAATTAAGATCTGCTTAAGTGAAGATTTACCACAAGAACAGCTTCTGAGCCTTTTCTAGAGAATTAAGCAATACAGTGTTATCCACTCTGGGAAGGGGGTGTAATTTGTTGACATGTAGACTACTGAACAGACGAGTCAAGAAGAGGATTTTCCATTAGGTCTTATAAGTTTTATGTTATCATTCAACCACTCACAATGATAAAAGCAATGAAAAGATGAATGCAGGCACCCGAACAGACCATAAATGAAGACAGTGTGTCTCTGTTTATATGTGCATACACACGACATAGTATTGTAGTACATAAAGGCTTCCTCATGCTCATGTACACACTGGAGATGAATACTTTTATAGATGATTGGATACTTGGATTTTACAGATGAAAAAAGATGCGCAAACAACTGAAGTCATTCATGCACACACACACACATTGTAAGATTCACATATAAATATAATAATAAATAAATAATAATTTTTTACATTCATGATGCATTCCAGTTATTTTACAACAGGTTCTCTCATATTGCGTTTAGCTTACACTGCGGGTAAAGTCATCTTTTCTCGAGATATTGAAGCCAAAAATGATCCTTAATTTTGTATTCTTTGTATTCTTTGCAGTGCAGCAGCTAGCAGACCTAGAGTAGGCTGTCTATCGTGCTCATTGGCTGCTCCGCAGCAACTGCAGCAGCTTACCACTGATCCTGGCGTGACGTCACGCTCAATGGTGGCGCTTCACGCCCACTACGCATCACAGCCCACTCAAGTGGGTGTGGCTTAGCGTATAAAAGCACAACTCAGAGCTGCTCTATCCTGCTCTAAGCACGGCTCGACAGCTGCTCTATCCTGGCCTCGGACAGTTTTCATACAGAACTAATAGGTCCACAGAAGACGCCATAGCTACAGCCACATGGTTGACCTTCACAGAGCTTGCTGTGTCAAAAAAGCCCAGAGCATTATTAAAGACACTTTCCACACAACTATGACAGTATGAATGGTAGTGTGTGTATCTCCAATAAGTTGGGGAGGTTTTTATTGTTATTTATTATTCTATTTTTGATGTTTATTATTATTGATTTTATTGATGCACCAACTGGTTGGTACTTTTAATTTTGTTGTACAGGTTACAATCACAATAAAGGGAAACATGAAACTTACTTCTATTCCGCAAGTGGAAGAAGCGGTCGCAGCACACCTTTACCCGCCCTCCATTGGATGGCATGAGCATTAGCCAGAGGTGCCTCTCTGTGACGGTGAGCAATGGACTGTTCTGGCCGAACTCTGGCCCAGCCTCCCACAGTATGCTTTCCCTCCAAACTCAATGTTACCACAGGTAATCAAGAGAATCAGGGAATTGTGCCGCCTGGTGCTCCTTATAGCCCCGTGATGGGAGAACCAAACATGGTTCCCAGACCTAACACGGATGTCATGCACACCCCCGTGGCCGATCCCAGTGAGGAGAAACCTCATCTCTCAAGCTAGCGGCTCGATCTGGCATCCCCATACAGAGCGCTGGCCTCTGCACGTATGGTTAATCAACAGAAACCCATTGTCCTGCCAGAAGGAGTTATGAACACGATCACCCAGTCTAAAGCTCCCTCTACGAGACAGCTCTACGCGTCTAAATGGTCTGTGTTCTGGACGCTGGTGCTGATTGTTCACCGCTTCTCCTGGTCTTTTGAAAATGGTTTCGCTCCTATCTTACAGATAGGACTGAGTGTGTAGCCTTGGGGAAGGCAAAATCCTCACCTCACGTTGTTACCTGTGGGGTCCCCCAGGGCTCCGTACTCGGTCCAAACCTTTTTACTATTTACACGCTTCCCCTTGTTCGTGTCGTCAGCAGGCATGGAATGCATTACCATTGCTACGCTGACAACACACAACTTTATCTTCATATCACTCCCTCCGGTTCCCCCTCTGCCATCATTTCCCACCTCACCTCCTGCCTGGAGGAGATCGGGGCATGGATGAATCAAAAATTTCTGCAGCTGAATGGCTCTAAAACAGAAGCCATCCAAATCGGAACACCTCACCAATTAAGTTCATCTCCTTTCACACTTGTTTCTTTTCTTGGCAATACTATTTCTCTCTCTCTCCCTCCGTTACTAATCTTGGGGTCAAGTTTGACCCATACCTTTCTTTTGACAATCATGTCACCTCAATCTGTAAAACCTCGTTTTTTCATCTCCGTAATATTTCCAAACTGCGTTCCTCTCTTTCCTTTTCAGCTGCAGAGAAGCTCGTCCATGCCTTTGTCTCTTCCAGGCTGGATTACTGTAACGCACTGCTGTGGGAACTCCCCGGTAGGAGCCTCCAAAACCTCCAGTTTGTGCCGAATAGTGCTGCCTGGGTCCTAATGAGGGTGCGGAAACATGAACACATTACTCCTATTCTTAAATCCCTTCACTGGCTTCCTGTTCACTTCCGCATAAAATATAAGATCCTCTTGCACACTCACTACTGTCTGCATGGTGTGGCCCCCACATACCTCACTGATCTCCTTTCCCGAAACACCTCTACCAAGACTAGTGCAGGCAAACGGCATCTCTTTGTTATACCTAGGACATGACTTAAGACTATGGGCGACAGGGCTTTTAAAGCATCCGCTCCTCGTCTGTGGAATGCCCTTCCAGAACAACTCAGAGCTCCCAAGACTACGGATGTTTTTTTTTAGGAAAGCGTATTTTTAAGTATTTCTGCGTATTTATTTGTTTTACGTAAGTGTCAGTGTATTTATTTTTTATTTTTGTAAGCACTTTGAGATTTGATGTCAAATATAAAGTGCATTATAAATAAAATTCATCACCATCATCATCATTACTCCATCATTACTTTACAGTAGGGGTGGGCGGCTGTTGACCTCAACTCGGGATGTCGTCGGACGGTGGAAGGAATACTTCGAGGATCTCCTCAATCCCGCCATTATGTCTTCCATTGAGGAAGCAGAGGCTGAGGGCTCAGAGGTGGACTAGTCCATCACCCTAGCTGAGGTCACAGAGATAGTCAAGAAACTCCTTGGTGGCAAGGCACAGGGGGTGGATGAGATCCGCCCTGAATAGCTCAAGTCTCTGGATGTTGTGGGGCTGTCTTGGTTTACACGCCTCTGCAGCATCACGTGGCAGTCGGGGACAGAGCCTCTGGGATGGCAGACCAGGGTGGTGGTTCCTCTTTTTAAGAAGGGGGACCGGAGGGTATGTTCGAACTACAGGGGGATCACACTTCTCAGCCTCCCTGGGAAAGTCTATGCCAGGGTACTGGAGAGGAGAATACGGCCATTAGTGGAACCTCGGATTCAGGAGGAGCAGTGTGGTTTTCATCCGGGCCATGGAACACTGGACCAGCTCTATACTCTCTACAGGGTGCTGGAGGGTTCATGGGAGTTTGCCCAACCAGTCCACATGTGTTTTGTGGATTTGGAGAAGGCATTCGACTGTGTCCCCCGAGGCGGCCTGTGAAGGGTGCTCCGGGAATATGGGATGACTGAAGCAGGACCTTGGTTCGCATTGTCGGTAATAAGTCAGACTTCTTCCCAGTGCATGCTGGATTCTGGCAGGGCTGCCCTTTGTCGCCGGTTCTGTTCATAATTTTTATGGACAGAATTTCTAGGCGCAGCCAGGGGCCGGAGGGTGTCAGGTTTGGGGACCACACGATTTCGTCTCTGCTCTTTGCGGATGATGTTGTCGTGTTGGCCCCTTCACACCAGGACCTTCAGCATGCACTGGGAAGGTTTGCAGCCGAGTGTGAAGCAGCTGGGATGAGAATCAGCACCTCCAAATCTGAGGCCATGGTCATCAGTCGGAAAAGGGGGGCTTGCTCACTTCAGGTTGGTGTAGAATTCCTTCCTCAAGTGGAGGAGTTTAAGTATCTTGGGGTTTTGTTCACGAGTGAGGGAAGGATGGAACGGGAGATTGACAGACGGATCGGTGCAGCTTCTGCAGCCATGCGGTCGATGTATTGTTAGGGGTTAACAGTTAAAGGACCCAGAACCAGATATGAAGAATGAAGACCCGGAGTCGGAATTATAAAAATTAAAGAAAGTTTTACTGAACATAGTTTGCCATTTCATCAGCAGAAGTCAGCTTCAAGACTCACTCAGGAGTTCGTAGGCCGCCCCCTTACAGTTACAAAGATCACAGCAGTTATACTGTTTCCAAGGTCTAAGCTACATCATTGCTTACACGTTGAATGATTCTCATTGGCTACGATATAGATAAACACAGTAATTTTCCACACATATACAGATAGACGAAACATATCTCCATCGATGAGGCACGTCATGACCTTCCAGGTCATAGATTTGGGTTGCTGGCGCCAGTGTGTCCAGAACAACAACTTATTCAATCTCCAATAATGGCAGTGGTTCCTTAACCTGCAACCAAGAAGACTAGCACTGAACTTTAGTCTAACTGGAGTAAGACTTCAACAAAGAAATAGTGCCTTAAACTGTTGGACTCAATGACCCCTTTATGTTTTAACACTCAAACATAAACCAAAATCCCTATTTCCCTATTATTTTCACTGTTACCGCATTCACATAGGACACTAGCAAATAAGAGCTCCTATCAAGGCTGAAGAGAGTCTGAGCGGCTTATTATCAGTTAAGTGTACCAAAACATAATGGTAAAACATTCACTTGTTTGGGAGAAAAACAGATAACATTTGCTCCTCAGAAAGCAAATATAATAGAAAGAATACATTTTAATATAACAATTAAAGTTCAATATAGCAATGCTCAATAGAGCTTGACCATCTGTACAGAGAAGTATCATATGTGGTGGACATATGTGTTCACGACGCCTTTAGGATCCATAAACCTTTCTCCTGAGACCAGAGAAAGAGACAAATGGCCTTGTGCACCTAAAAGAAGCTGGTGACTTGTGCATGTACATCAGCATGCATTTAATAATATTATTTCACAAGCAAAAGCACAAAGAATACATTTATGTCAATAAATGATTAAGTAACATTGAATATACTTAATTATTGATTTTATAAAAGAAATACATAATCATTCAAGAGGATATTATGATATATATATATATTGAAGAGGCAAGGGATTTTGACCACCCCTTCAGTACCATTCTGTTGTGGTAAAGAAGGAGCTGAGCCGTAAGGCAAAGCTCTCGATTTACCGGTCAATATACATTCCTACTCTCACCTATGGTCATGAGCTTTGGGTCATGACTGAAAGGACAAGATCCCAGATACAGGCGGCCGAAATGAGCTTTCTCCACAGGGTGGCTGGGCGATCCCTTAGAGATAAGGTGAGAAGCTCGGTCACTCGGGAGAAGCTCAGAGTAGAGCCGCTGCTCCTCCACATCGAGAGGAGTCAGCTGAGGTGGCTCGGGCATCTGTTCCGGATGCCTCCTGGACGCCTCCCAGGGGAGGTGTTCCGGGCACGTCCCACTGGGCGGAGGCCCCAGGGAAGACCTAGGACACGCTGGAGAGACTATGTCTCCCGGCTGGCCTGGGAACGCCTCGGTGTCCTCCCAGAAGAGCTGGAGGAAGTGTCTAGGGAGAGGGAAGTCTGGGCATCTCTGCTTAGACTGCTGCCCCCGCTACCCGGCCCCAAATGAAGCGGAAGAAGATGGCATGGCATCATCATCATCTAAAACGTTTTTAACGTACCTAAAAGGTAGTCGTAAACGCATTCGGCGTTGCATGTGGTCAAATGTGTTCGAACAGCCACAAAGACTGCTTACTCTCCACCTTCTGACTAAAGGCATAAACATTTTTGGAAATGCGGTAGCCAGATGGTATTTACACTTTGTTGGTGTCAGGGGGCCAGGGTGGACCAGAGAGATCGGGGGCCAGGATGGAACAGACCCTAGTGTGGGCATTGCTTCCATGATGCCATTCAGTGACCTACTAGGATTTGTAATGCTGTATCCCATGGCATCACTGCTGGATCTTGGTGTGGCTAAGTCTTCTGTTACGAAGCACAGGAGTTATTTAGATCCAAGTGCAGCTTGTCTTTATTAAACAGAGTAGTAACCAGGCAAGGGTCATTCACCAACAAACACAGCAGAGAAGATCAGGCAAAATCGTGGTCAATATACAAGCGGGATATCAGGGCAGGCAGCAGACAAACAGGATACAGGAACCAGGCAGAAGATCAGGAACAGATAAGGTCACAACTAGCAGGTAAATACATGGAAAAAAGCTTGGAAATGTTCATAGCAGCAAAACAAGATTTAGCACATAGTGTTGTGTGAGTGTGGCTTAAATAAGTGTTTGAACATGAGGTGCAGATGTATGGTGAAATCAGTCCAGGGAGATGCATGTTGGGAAATGGAGTCCGTAATCACCCAGGAGTATACGTGGCTAATCGTGACAGTTGGCAGGAAACCAAAGTTTTGTTGGAAGACGAAAAATGTATCAAGCAAAATCACCATTCCTGATTTCTAACATGCACTCATTCTAACGTTTGGCATGGTCTTGTGGCTATCAGAGCAGAAACAAAAGCTGATGCTCTCTGTATGTTTTCCTGTCGTCTCCATGCCAATTGTGCAAGCTTATTGTGTCCATTTGATCGAAGTAGAGCTGCCAATAGACCCTTTCCTCGAAGAAATCAGGACAGATTAGGTTGAAAGTGGACAAAAGAGATGGATAAAAACACCAGGTGTAAATGGGTACGTCTCTCCCTTGTTTACTTCCGATACGATCGACCATAGAATGACAATTTCTGATATTTATTTTCATTAATGTAAGCAGTCTACTAAACTGTTTTAAAGATCTCATTAATTTGCATTATAAGCTATGAGAATTTCATCTTACTTTTTGGCAATATAAATGTCAACAACTGCAGCAAATTGTATTTTTCTCAGGCCTCTAAATAAAACTTTTTCCTCCTCAAGTTTGATCTCCATATTCTCCTATTTCATAATATATGTGCCATAAAAGCCTGATGTATAAAATGTAATACTCATGCAATATACACATGCAATCTTTTTAAAGATTTCTTTCATATGCTTTCTAAAAGTTCTATTAACTGTTTAATTTTTAATAATTCAATTCTTCTGACTATTATTTCATTTTCTTTGGCTTTACAGGGTTAAACTGATTTGAATAAGGAATATTGCACTTATAATTATAAACTGTATAAGTGCCGAAAATAAACAAATATTAACCCTAATAATATTAAAAGCAATTATAATAATGTAATCATACATGGTAATATTTGAAAGGGTTAAGTTGTTGCTATAAGGGTTTACCCCTTTACAGGGAATATGAATGACATAGGGAAGACTACTTTGAAATGGACAGCACACCCATGTCCATAGATATATACACTAGATTCCGCCTTGGGGTTCTAAGCATGCGTTATGCATTAAAGAGGAGGGGCTCCCCTGTTCCATGATGGCGGCTCTATTGACACATTTGTTCCAATGAACTGCCGTAGACAAGGTGACATCTAGTGTATATATCGACCTTGTCTCAGTGGTTTCCATAGCAATGGAATACTTACTTTCCATGCTAATGTTAAAGAAGTTATTGCAAGTTATTGAAGTATCAGTGAAAAGGTTAAAAGTTTCAAACACATTGAAAAAATTCCCACCGGTGTATGTATCATATAATTTATAACCCTAGGTTATATAGGATTTAATCCTAGGTTATATAGGATTGTTTACCAGGGATTTAAAGTTTATGTACTCTACTGTAAGTTGACTCTCTCGATTCAAAGATGGGACATAAAAGTTGAATGTGCATTAAGAGAATGAACCGAACAGTAAAAGCGAGATAAAGAAACTGCTTTCACATAAAAAAGTAACAGTGAAAAAAATGAAGGAAAACATTTTTTTATTTGATTATTTTTATAATTACAATGCTTAGTTTGAAAAGTCTATTGATCTTAATGTTGTGGTGGTGAGGTGCTTTTTGATCACAGCATGAAACTTTATTTTAAGGCAATTAAAATGTGATTTATTTCCAGATATTACTCAAGCCATTAATCAAATGTTCATATAAAACAATTTTGAGTGAACTACAGTTTGTGTGTCAAGCAAGAAAGAGAAAAACATCTTAAAAAAATTAGTCCTTGTATCAAGATCTCTGAAAATCTTCCTGCTCTTAAAACCCTGTAAACCTTCTTTGATAGAAGAGAATGTGTGCCTTGAAAAAATATAAAAGTGAACACTACATAAAACATATAAATATTATAGTTATACAACAATTTGGCTGCAGAGATTTCAAGTGAGTGGCACTGACAGCTGTCGTAAGATGCTATTACTGTTCAAATGAGAAATTCTTAACTAAAGAGACAGGATCATTGGTTTATAGCTTTGAGAGTGTAGTGTGCAGAGTACACTTAAGAGAGGTTCTTTCCTATTGCATAAGTTAGTATACGCTATGGGAAAGATTAATCTTTTCAAGATATTGAAGCCAAAAAAGTATCCTTAATTTTTGTATTCATTGTCAACACAGTGCAGCAGTTAGCAAACCTAGAGCAGGCTGTCTACGTGCTCATAGGCAGCCCTGTGGCAACTGTAGCAGCCTTCCACTGAGCCCGGCGTGACGTCATGTCCAATGATGGGCGCTTGTGCCCTCAACACATCTGAGCCCGCCAGAACGGGCGTGGCTTAGCGTATATAAGTGGGGCTCGGAGGCTGTCTCCCTGATTTTCATCTCTTCAACAAAGCTCTTCGCATCGCTGGATTTCGAGAGAAGCCGCTGCTGCAGGAAGATCACCCATACCTCCGGTGCAGTGCGACGATCAGAACCCGGAGGCCATTCAGCCCCTAGCTACACATGTAAAAGCGTGGGAAGCGATTCCAGGGGTATCCGAATGGGTGCTGAGCACAATAAGGCAGGGCTATTCACTAAAGTTCGATCACAGTCCCCTGCGCTTACGAGTGCAGACCGCGATGACACTAAATGTGGAAGTAGCACATCTACTCCACGCAGAAATAGCGAAGCTGCCATAGAACTTTAACCACCTTCTCTAAGCGAGTCAGGCTTTTCCAGACGTTATTTTTTCGTACCAAAAAGGACGGGACACTCAGACCTATTTAAGAACTGAGACATTTACATTTATTCATTTAGCTGACGCTTTTATCCAAAGCGACTTACTGTACAATTGCTATATTCGAACCCGGATCTCTCACACCAAAGGCATGTGTTCTATACACTGCGCCATCACCACCCCCATTTGAACAAAGTTCTTGTGAAAAGACAGTTCAAATTGCTTACGACCAGGAAAATCCTCGTGCACGTTCGCCCGAGGGACTGGTTTATCTCTCTCGATCTGGAAGATGCCTATTTTCAGATAATACCCCATCACAGGCCATTCTTGAGATTCCAGGTATATCAATACACTGTCCTGCTGTTCGGCCTGTCTTTGGCACACCATACATTCTCTCGCCCCTTTAAGAAATCAGGGCTTGCGAATTATGAACTATCTAGACGATTGGCTGATTCTGGCACAGTCAGAGATAGAACTTTTATCTCACAGATCAGTGCTCCTCAGTCATCTTACTGCCCAGCCAGTCAATTTCCTTTTTGGGAAAAGAACTGGATTCTATGGCTATGACGGCTCGTTTATCGACACAGCGCTTGTGCCGTGTTCGATGCCTGACCGTGTCTTTCCAGAAGGGCAGTATTGCCCCTCTGAAGACATTTCAGAGGAAGATGGGCTGTATGGCCTCAGCTTCTGCAGTGCAGTGTGCTCCAGCTGGGCTTAATGCGCATGCGCCCACTACAATGCTGGCTGAACGCTCAAGCATCTCGCTGAGCTTGGGCCTCTCGCTGCGAACGAATCAGAGTGACTCAGAGCTGTATTATGGCTCTGCAGCCCTGGTTAGCGGCCGACTGGTATCAACAGGGGGTGATGATGGGAGCTGTCTCATATCGAAAGGTCATCTCGACAGATGCGTGCAACTCAGGTTGGGGCACTCTCTTTGAGGGCAGACTGGTATTTGCCCTGTGGTCAGACCAAGAGAAGCTCCTTCACATAAACTGTCTGGAAATGATAGCGGTCGAATGCACTGAAGCGCCTTCTCCCGTTCATACAGGACCACCATATTCTAGTCCGTTCGGACAGTCCGTTCGGACAACATGTCTGTGGTGTCCTACGTGAACCGTTCAGGTGGTGTCAGATCCAGGAACCTTTGCGATCTCACAGAAGGCCACCTCTTTGGTCTCAGCACCATCTGCGCATGTACCAGGCCACCTGAACGACGGCCCAGACAAACTGTCCAGGGACATCCCCTGGGAAACGCGCCACTCGGTGCTCCTTATAGCTCCGTGTTGGGAGAACCAAACTTGGTTCCCGGTGCTGACGCGGCTATCAAAAACATTCTGGTGAGGACAGATATGAATGCAAAACTTTTGAGTGTGAACTTTTTGAACTCTTGTGAACATTTGAACTCTTTGCGACGGAACGCAAAAGTTTTGCGAGGGAACGCAAAGTTTCTCGGGGGAACGCAATTCCGATTCTGGTGAGGACAGATCTCCTCTCTCAAGCTTGCGGCTCAATCTGGCATTCTCATCCAGAGCACTGGTCTCTGCACGCATGGTTGATCAATGGATACCCGTTATCCTGCCAGAAGGAGTGATGAACACGGTTGCACAGTCTAGAGCTGCAAGCTAAACTTCTGTCAGTATAAGTGAGATGTATGTTCTGTCCAGATCTGATCGTGCGCAGGCTACTCTCACATGACTTAGCTCTCCTGGTTGAGCTGCACTATATTGGGTTAATATGCAACATGTCTATACCGACCGGTGCCGCCGCTCTCTATTCCCTTTGAGTGCTTATGTACTTGTGCCAGCCCACAACGCCTTATTCCCCGCTTATCTGGGATCCCCTGGATTCCCTGGGACTCATGAAGTGGATGCTTGGCACACACGGCGTTGACAAAGGGTTCCTGTAGCGTAAGCTAACTTACACAATACGAGAGAACCTCTCATAAGAGAATATATCGGTCAACCTCGGTTCTCTCTATAAGAGGGAACGAGTACTGCGTAACCTGCTGTGTTCACGCCAAGAGCGACTTTAGCTTCAGTCGATGAAAACCCCACTTATATACGCTAAGCCACGCCCATTCTGGCGGGCTAAGATGCGATTAGGGAGCAAGTGCCCCTTATTGGACATGACGTCACACCGGGCTCAGTGGTAGGCTGCTGCAGTTGGCGCAGGGCAGCCAATGAGCACACTAGACAGCTTGCTCTAGGTCTTCTAGCTGCTGCACTGACAATGAATACAAAATTAAGGATAATATTTTGCCATCAATAGCTTGAAAAGATTCATCTTTCCCATAGCGTAAGCTAACTTACACAGTACTAGTTCCCTCTTCTAGAGAAAACTGAGGTTACGTTAGGTAAGCCATACATTTTGTCATGTGACACATGGGAGGAATTCACTAACAAGGGATTGACTAGCTGATGGGTTCATTTTCATCAAGGAATTATTCAAATCAGTTAATGGCTGATTTTCTGGCTCATTAGCACTTTACTCCAATTAATCATCATTTGATAATTTACTGCTATTATGTTCAATAGAAAATGCAAACAAACCTTTTATAAAAAATTGTGTTTACAACTTGCTTTCTAAGGTCAATTATAGCACAATGTTAATTGTACCAGGCACACAGCATTCATTTTTAATACACATTCTATAAGAAGCCTAATAATTTGCATAGAAAGGTGGTTACCAAAGAAAACTATACGGAGGACCTAAAGGGACGTGGTGGTGGGAAAAAAAATAGGATGGGAGAACTTTTTTTTTTTCAAATCTTTTGCGTTCCATCACAAAACTTTTGCGTTCCCTCGCAAGGATATTTGCGAGGGAAGCTCGGACAGACACTTACTGTTTAATGTCCAGCTGGCAGTGTTTAAGAGCTCTGCACGTTAATGGAGCGTTTCATAGAATTTGGACTCAAATATAAAGAAATGCGGTCAGGTCAGTGCTTAACTCAAGGAGATCAGTGAAGTTGGCAATATATTCACATAGGTTATTTGAACTTCCCGTATCAATATTCTTGAGCTAACGTTGTAAAAACACAAACGTCACCTATTTACAAATAGGTGTTAAATAGGTGTCGTTTGTTTTTTGACAACGTTGCTTGTGTTATAACATAGACAACAAACTACAACCAAATTCTCCTCAAAACAAACTTTATAAATATGCGTTATGCATTAAAGAGGAGGGGCTGCCCTGTTCCATGATGGCGGCTCTATTGACACATTTGTTCCAATGAACTGCCGTAGACAAGGTGACATCTAGTGTATATATCGACCTTGTCTCAGTGGTTTCCATAGCAATGGAATACTTACTTTCCATGCTAATGTTAAAGAAGTTATTGCAAGTTATTGAAGTATCAGTGAAAAGGTTAAAAGTTTCAAACACATTGAAAAAATTCCCACCGGTGTATGTATCATATAATTTATAACCCTAGGTTATATAGGATTTAATCCTAGGTTATATAGGATTGTTTACCAGGGATTTAAAGTTTATGTACTCTACTGTAAGTTGACTCTCTCGATTCAAAGATGGGACATAAAAGTTGAATGTGCATTAAGAGAATGAACCGAACAGTAAAAGCGAGATAAAGAAACTGCTTTCACATAAAAAAGTAACAGTGAAAAAAATGAAGGAAAAACATTTTTTATTTGATTATTTTTATAATTACAATGCTTAGTTTGAAAAGTCTATTGATCTTAATGTTGTGGTGGTGAGGTGCTTTTTGATCACAGCATGAAACTTTATTTTAAGGCAATTAAAATGTGATTTATTTCCAGATATTACTCAAGCCATTAATCAAATGTTCATATAAAACAATTTTGAGTGAACTACAGTTTGTGTGTCAAGCAAGAAAGAGAAAAACATCTTAAAAAAATTAGTCCTTGTATCAAGATCTCTGAAAATCTTCCTGCTCTTAAAACCCTGTAAACCTTCTTTGATAGAAGAGAATGTGTGCCTTGAAAAAATATAAAAGTGAACACTACATAAAACATATAAATATTATAGTTATACAACAATTTGGCTGCAGAGATTTCAAGTGAGTGGCACTGACAGCTGTCGTAAGATGCTATTACTGTTCAAATGAGAAATTCTTAACTAAAGAGACAGGATCATTGGTTTATAGCTTTGAGAGTGTAGTGTGCAGAGTACTCTTAAGAGAGGTTCTTTCCTATTGCATAAGTTAGTATACGCTATGGGAAAGATTAATCTTTTCAAGATATTGAAGCCAAAAAAGTATCCTTAATTTTTGTATTCATTGTCAACACAGTGCAGCAGTTAGCAAACCTAGAGCAGGCTGTCTACGTGCTCATAGGCAGTCCTGTGGCAACTGTAGCAGCCTTCCACTGAGCCCGGCGTGACGTCATGTCCAATGATGGGCGCTTGTGCCCTCAACACATCTTAGCCCGCCAGAACGGGCGTGGCTTAGCGTATATAAGTGGGGCTCGGAGGCTGTCTCCCTGATTTTCATCTCTTCAACAAAGCTCTTCGCATCGCTGGATTTCGAGAGAAGCCGCTGCTGCAGGAAGATCACCCATACCTCCGTTGCAGTGCGACGATCAGAACCCGGAGGCCATTCAGCCCCTAGCTACACATGTAAAAGCGTGGGAA
The DNA here is from genome assembly GCF_016745375.1 of Pimephales promelas. The sequence continues at coordinate 16,508,949 of NW_024121100.1, forward strand.
GCGATTCCAGGGGTATCCGAATGGGTGCTGAGCACAATAAGGCAGGGCTATTCACTAAAGTTCGATCACAGTCCCCTGCGCTTACGAGTGCAGACCGCGATGACACTAAATGTGGAAGTAGCACATCTACTCCACGCAGAAATAGCGAAGCTGCCATAGAACTTTAACCACCTTCTCTAAGCGAGTCAGGCTTTTCCAGACGTTATTTTTTCGTACCAAAAAGGACGGGACACTCAGACCTATTTAAGAACTGAGACATTTACATTTATTCATTTAGCTGACGCTTTTATCCAAAGCGACTTACTGTACAATTGCTATATTCGAACCCGGATCTCTCACACCAAAGGCATGTGTTCTATACACTGCGCCATCACCACCCCCATTTGAACAAAGTTCTTGTGAAAAGACAGTTCAAATTGCTTACGACCAGGAAAATCCTCGTGCACGTTCGCCCGAGGGACTGGTTTATCTCTCTCGATCTGGAAGATGCCTATTTTCAGATAATACCCCATCACAGGCCATTCTTGAGATTCCAGGTATATCAATACACTGTCCTGCTGTTCGGCCTGTCTTTGGCACACCATACATTCTCTCGCCCCTTTAAGAAATTAGGGCTTGCGAATTATGAACTATCTAGACGATTGGCTGATTCTGGCACAGTCAGAGATAGAACTTTTATCTCACAGATCAGTGCTCCTCAGTCATCTTACTGCCCAGCCAGTCAATTTCCTTTTTGGGAAAAGAACTGGATTCTATGGCTATGACGGCTCGTTTATCGACACAGCGCTTGTGCCGTGTTCGATGCCTGACCGTGTCTTTCCAGAAGGGCAGTATTGCCCCTCTGAAGACATTTCAGAGGAAGATGGGCTGTATGGCCTCAGCTTCTGCAGTGCAGTGTGCTCCAGCTGGGCTTAATGCGCATGCGCCCACTACAATGCTGGCTGAACGCTCAAGCATCTCGCTGAGCTTGGGCCTCTCGCTGCGAACGAATCAGAGTGACTCAGAGCTGTATTATGGCTCTGCAGCCCTGGTTAGCGGCCGACTGGTATCAACAGGGGGTGATGATGGGAGCTGTCTCATATCGAAAGGTCATCTCGACAGATGCGTGCAACTCAGGTTGGGGCACTCTCTTTGAGGGCAGACTGGTATTTGCCCTGTGGTCAGACCAAGAGAAGCTCCTTCACATAAACTGTCTGGAAATGATAGCGGTCGAATGCACTGAAGCGCCTTCTCCCGTTCATACAGGACCACCATATTCTAGTCCGTTCGGACAACATGTCTGTGGTGTCCTACGTGAACCGTTCAGGTGGTGTCAGATCCAGGAACCTTTGCGATCTCACAGAAGGCCACCTCTTTGGTCTCAGCACCATCTGCGCATGTACCAGGCCACCTGAACGACGGCCCAGACAAACTGTCCAGGGACATTATTCCCCTGGGAAACGCGCCACTCGGTGCTCCTTATAGCTCCGTGTTGGGAGAACCAAACTTGGTTCCCGGTGCTGACGCGGCTATCAAAAACATTCTGGTGAGGACAGATATGAACGCAAAACTTTTGCGTGTGAATGCAAATAACTTTGAGTGTGAACTTTTTGAACTCTTGTGAACATTTGAACTCTTTGCGACGGAACGCAAAAGTTTTGCGAGGGAACGCAAAGTTTCTCGGGGGAACGCAATTCCGATTCTGGTGAGGACAGATCTCCTCTCTCAAGCTTGCGGCTCAATCTGGCATTCTCATCCAGAGCACTGGTCTCTGCACGCATGGTTGATCAATGGATACCCGTTATCCTGCCAGAAGGAGTGATGAACACGGTTGCACAGTCTAGAGCTGCAAGCTAAACTTCTGTCAGTATAAGTGAGATGTATGTTCTGTCCAGATCTGATCGTGCGCAGGCTACTCTCACATGACTTAGCTCTCCTGGTTGAGCTGCACTATATTGGGTTAATATGCAACATGTCTATACCGACCGGTGCCGCCGCTCTCTATTCCCTTTGAGTGCTTATGTACTTGTGCCAGCCCACAACGCCTTATTCCCCGCTTATCTGGGATCCCCTGGATTCCCTGGGACTCATGAAGTGGATGCTTGGCACACACGGCGTTGACAAAGGGTTCCTGTAGCGTAAGCTAACTTACACAATACGAGAGAACCTCTCATAAGAGAATATATCGGTCAACCTCGGTTCTCTCTATAAGAGGGAACGAGTACTGCGTAACCTGCTGTGTTCACGCCAAGAGCGACTTTAGCTTCAGTCGATGAAAACCCCACTTATATACGCTAAGCCACGCCCATTCTGGCGGGCTAAGATGCGATTAGGGAGCAAGTGCCCCTTATTGGACATGACGTCACACCGGGCTCAGTGGTAGGCTGCTGCAGTTGGCGCAGGGCAGCCAATGAGCACACTAGACAGCTTGCTCTAGGTCTTCTAGGTGCTGCACTGACAATGAATACAAAATTAAGGATAATATTTTGCCATCAATAGCTTGAAAAGATTCATCTTTCCCATAGCGTAAGCTAACTTACACAGTACTAGTTCCCTCTTCTAGAGAAAACTGAGGTTACGTTAGGTAAGCCATACATTTTGTTATGTGACACATGGGAGGAATTCATGGGTTCATTTTCATCAAGGAATTATTCAAATCAGTTAATGGCTGATTTTCTGGCTCATTAGCACTTTACTCCAATTAATCATCATTTGATAATTTACTGCTATTATGTTCAATAGAAAATGCAAACAAACCTTTTATAAAAAATTGTGTTTACAACTTGCTTTCTAAGGTCAATAATAGCACAATGTTAATTGTACCAGGCACACAGCACTCATTTTTAATACACATTCTATAAGAAGCCTAATAATTTGCATAGAAAGGTGGTTACCAAAGAAAACTACGGAGGACCTAAAGGGACGTGGTGGTGGAAAAAAATTTAGGATGGGAGAACTTTTTTTCCAAATCTTTTGCATTCCATCACAAAACTTTTGCGTTCCCCCGAGAAACTTTGCGTTCCCTCGCAAAGATATTTGCGTTCCCACGCAAAACCTGTCATGAGCTCGGACAGACACTTACTGTTTAATGTCCAGCTGGCAGTGTTTAAGAGCTCTGCACATTAATGGAGCGTTTCATAGAATTTGGACTCAAATATAAAGAAATGCGGTCAGGTCAGTGCTTAACTCAAGGAGATCAGTGAAGTTGGCAATATATTCACATAGGTTATTTGAACTTCCCGTATCAATATTCTTGAGCCAACGTTGTAAAAACACAAACGTCACCTATTTACAAATAGGTGTTAAATAGGTGTCGTTTGTGTTTTGACAACGTTGCTTGTGTTATAACATAGACAACAAACTACAACCAAATTCTCCTCAAAACAAACTTTATAAATATGCGTTATGCATTAAAGAGGAGGGGCTGCCCTGTTCCATGATGGCGGCTCTATTGACACATTTGTTCCAATGAACTGCCGTAGACAAGGTGACATCTAGTGTATATATCGACCTTGTCTCAGTGGTTTCCATAGCAATGGAATACTTACTTTCCATGCTAATGTTAAAGAAGTTATTGCAAGTTATTGAAGTATCAGTGAAACGGTTAAAAGTTTCAAACACATTGAAAAAATACCCACCGGTGTATGTATCATATAATTTATAACCCTAGGTTATATAGGATTTAATCCTAGGTTATATAGGATTGTTTAACAGGGATTTAAAGTTTATGTACTCTACTGTACAAATGGACTCTCTCGATTCAAAGATGCAGAAGGTTTTTGGGATTTGCACTTTGCAGATGGTCCCTTATTCGGACTTGTCTTTCAATCGTCTGGTTAATGACATTTATATTATAAAACTTGTTTTGACGAGAATTGGGTTGTTGCTCGTTGTCTATGTTAATGTGATTGTAAACAGGTGTCGTTTGTGTTTTAACAACGTTTAGCTCAAGAATATTTAAAAGCGAAGTTTGAATAGTCTATGTGAATATATTGCCAACTTCACAGAACTCGTTGAGTTAAGCACTGACTGCATTTCTTTAAATTTGATTCCAAGTTCAAACATAATGAAACACTCCATTAACATGTGGAGCTCTGAAACACTGCCAGCAGGACATTAAACAGGAAGTGTCTGTCCGAGCTCACAACAGGTTTTGCGTGTGAACGCAAATAACTTTGAATGTGAACGCAAATATCTTTGCAACGGAATGCAAAAGTTTTGCGAGGGAACGCAAAGTTTCTCGGGGGAACTCAAAAGATTAAAAAAAATTAAAAATCTCCCATCCAATTTTTTTTTGCCCACCACCACCACGTCCCTTTGGGTGCTCCATAGAAACCAATTAATTTGAATGCAAAATGCAATTTTTTACCAGCTTGGATTGCAGGTGGTTTGTGAATAAGATTTATGTTTGCGTAGATTTCTGTGGATAAGATTTATGTTCACCATAGCTAAAGTGGTGCAACAGTTTAGTGAATTCAACCCACAATGGTTATGTTCTGCTGAACAACGTGGATTTGTGTTTGTGATATGTCAAAACTCGGTCAACAGTTCTGTCCAAAAGTCACAGGATCTTTCAGCAGATATTTTAGAAATCCCCATATCTGTAAAAGGAAGACCAAGGAAAGAGAAAAACACCATGGGAAAGGGAAGGGAGGAAAAAAAGAAGAAGCAGATGCATCAGTAAACGTCAGAAAACTTTTCCACATTGAAGGTGACCCTATTTTTAAATGCATATGAAGTTTACAAAACTCCAGAAGGCATTGGCCTCCAAACACTCCTCTATCATGAATTAAAGAGAAGGAGTAGAGAAAGAAATATGTGACTCACACTTCCTCTGCCACGGGGGTGTTATAGCTCTGAAAGAGAGGCTGAACAAAGAGTCCGAGTGTGCCGACGACACACACCAGGATAAAAATCCAGAGGAAGAGCCGGTCAATCACCATGGCCACATACTTCCAGTCCTCAATAATCTGCATGACACATACAAGCAAAAAAACATATTAATTACAACATATATGTATAGTCATGGTGGGAATTAGGGAATTTGGGGATGAGCTTAACCCTGAGTGGTTTAGTAAGCTTTGAACGTGTTTTAGCACAATGTTTTCATGTCTGGTATTGGTATTTTTATCCACACTTCAGACGTAGTATGTCTAGGGATGTAGGAATTGTAATGAATTAACTTTTTTTAATGGTTAATGATTCTTTTGGTATTTGTAAGGGATAAATATTTCATTAATTCATTTCATTAATAAATATTTATAAACACATTATGGTACAAGGTGTTTACACAGACTTTAAATTTTTTTTTTACAGTCTTTTGGAAGCATAAATGCTTTATAACAATTGTCATATTAAACAACAATACAAAAGAAACAACATTTAAACAGATTTCATTCATTATTATTATTATTTTAAACAGCAATAGTAAGGAAAATGGTTAGGACACAGACACGATGTGATAAGATTCCAACGACAAATAATTTATCAGTCCAGACTAGATGCGATACGACTGCGTGATGCGTCAAAATCAATCAAACCCACAGTCAATCAGAACAGCATGTGGGCGGTATCTCGCGGAAAGTGCACAGCACCAGAGAGTAATCTTGACGGCAACCGCAAGAAAATGGTGTCGGCTACATAATCAAATTCACAAATGATACACAATTTAAACATTATTTAAAATACAAAGAAAACACATGCTACTGAAAACAATCTTTGTCTAAGAATAAACTTATTTGTTCACAGTTTACACAATTGTTTAATCTGATGTGAATTATCCATTGTTGCTTTTACAGCAAACACTGTGTCCTAACTATCACGCGGCTTCGCATCGTGTGATGAAAGGTATCTTTTCCATGTTAATCAGAGTTTTGTCCTAACCAGCCGTGACACGCGACAACTCTATTTTAGAAACAGTTTCTATTTTTTTTACGACGTCGCGCTAGAACAACAAACACAAAGTGTGCAGCCCATTCTCACCCCCAAGGTGTCACCTAACTGACGCCTTGGGAAGCATTTTGACCATGCTTCAATATTTGATGCTTTAGGCGCCCTTTAGCATCAGTTAGATGACGCCCTAGGGTTGCGTGTAACCCTACCCCCATCCCAGACCTAAACCTAACCGCGTCATCTAACTGACGCTTTCCTTTAGCGTCAGTAAGATGATGCCGTAGGATCGCATGTAACTGATGTCAAATATTGAAGCATGGTCAAAGGTGACGCCTTGGAGTGAGAATGCGTTGCAGCGTAGCAATGATAATGCACTGTTTATGAGCTTTATTTATTGTTAAAAATGTGTAATGTGACTATGAACATCATGTAGTGCTCCCAGCTTTGTAGCCGTAAAAGAAACAATGGATAATTTCCACAGATCTTGAAATTAAACGAATGGAAACAAGAACATTCAAACTGTGAACAAACAGGTGTATTCTTTGACAAAGATTGTTTAAGTAACTCAGTATGTAATTTTAATAATGTTTAAATGTTGTAATATTTGTGAATCTGATTATGTAGGCTACTTATCCCTTTTCTTACGAGAGCCGTCAGGATTACTTTCTGGTGCTGTGCATTTTTCGCGAGAGCCCGCCACAACCTGTTCTGATTGGCTATGGGTTTTGATTGATTTTGACACATCTTGTAGTGACGTCACATCTGGTGTAGACAGGCAAATTGCTTGTCGCTGGAATCTTATCGCATTGCATCTGGGTAGGAGGACACGGTGTTATGCAATGCACATACAGAAGATGCAAGTTTCATTCACTCTTTTGTGCCAATAGCACCAAATTAATAATAATACTTTACAAAAAAAAAACGTCTTGGGTTACGACTGTAACCCTTATTTCCTGAGAAAGAGAACGAGAACTGTGTCGAATGACACTTTGGGGGAACGCCCCTCAGTGTAGTGCCTTAAACTATGCAAATCTTGATTGGTGTTGCATCATTACATCACGTGTGACAGCAGACACAGAAGCTACAAAGGGATGCCGGCACACAACAGCATCAGCTTCTGTGTTAAAGCAAGCGCTTCCAGGCAGGGGAAGGCATGGTGAAGGGACGCAGTTCTTATTCCCTTTCTCAGGGAACAAGGGTTACATTCATAACCCGAGAAGTTCTCTTTTGGAGGAACTCGAACTGCGTTGAATTACACTTTAGGGGAGCAAGTACCCACTATGCCACAATGAGCCCTGCCTGTCCCAGTATGAAGCTGTGCACAGACACACTTAGGAAGTGAGCACAAGGGTGCCAAGCATAGATTGAAAATGCAGGCTTTAAAATCTGATGAAAGTATGAGGGGTGGCCCATCCTGCTGCATCGCACACTTGGATCGGGGCCCCTGAAAGAAGGCTCTAGAGGACACTTGAATGATCCAGTTGCTAGAGGGCTGCTTGGAAGCGGGAACCCCTTCTTGTGCGACCTGAAATGAACTAGCAACTGGTCTGACTTCAGCCATGAAGAGAACCTCTGAATATATAATTTGAGAACTCTGACAGGGCAGAGCAGATTAAGTCTTTCCTCAACCGCCATCACGTGAGGTGGAGGATGAAAAGCCTGCAGAACCGTAGGCCATGCCACATTGGATGGCACCTTAGGCAAATAGCTCAGCTTGGGATTCAGGATAGCTTTATTGTCGCCTGGAGCAAACTCCAAGCACCCATGGGATATAGAGAGCTCCTGGAGATCTCCTACTCTCCTCAGAGAAGTAATGGCCAACAAAAAAGCCACCTTTAGGGAAAGGTTCTTGGCCTCAGCCAACTCCAGAGGTTCCAAGGGGGCCTTGGCCAGCCCTTCGAGAACCACTGCCAGGTCCCATGTGGGAACCCTAGTACGAGCCACAGGTCTCAATCTCCAACCCCCACGGAGGAAATGTGCAACCAACTGCTGTCTCCCCAGAGGCCCATCACCCAGTAGGAGTGTGGAAAGCTGCAATGGCAGCCATGTACACCTTGAGTGTGGACGGTGTAAGACAAGCCAAGAAGTGATCTCCACTTGAAATGTCACCACCAGGGAGTTAACTGGGTCCACCTCACACTCTCTACACCATTAAAACATTCCATTGTAGGTCGTACAATTTCCTCATGGAGGGAGCTCTAGAGCTTAGTATGATCTCTACTACTTCTTCTGACAGGCCAGCCCCTTTGTCCCCTCAGGGGCCAGATGCACAGTTTCCATATTTCTGGCCGAGGGTGAAATATTGAGCCATGAACCATGTGACAGCCTTGCGGCGACATCAAAGCGTGTCGTAACTCTCTCAATATATGGCTCTGGGGTGGGGCAGCCCGACTTCTATGCCCCCATGCTCCTTGAGGGGGGGCTCTAGAAGCAATGCTCTCTTTTTGTGCCTGTCTATAGGCGGGGGAGCTAAGGTTAAATCGGGGCATAGAAGTCATTCTGCTTGATGCCTGACAGATTTTACCCTAAATATCTCTCCGAGACCACCATAGCCACCATGGAACAACCGATAGCACAGGCCATTTCCTTGGTGAGTCGGAGAAACAAGTCTGCAGCCTTTCTCAACTCCGCAACATCTTCTGGAGTTGGCCCCTCACCCTCATCAATCGCTTTAAGAAGGTCGGCCTGGTATGCCTGCAGTACTGCCATAGTGTGCAGACATGTAAGCCCTGCTCACCAAAGTAGATGTATCCCAGGAGGGTTTGGTTTTTAGGGATGGCGCAGCGTAGGGGGAAAGATAATTGGTCAAAGGCTCTTCCACCCGAGCCGTCATCCCATAAACATTCTTTCTCGCCCCCACAATATTGCTGCAATCTAATACTGGGGGGGGGGGGGGGGGGGGGGTTGGAAAAACGTGAAGAATAAGATTTGTTTCACAATTTATACAACTTGTTAAGTAAATCGGGAAAGAAGGCAAACCCCAGTGATGAGGTTGTTCTCTATGCTGCTTCTCTCTTCCTGCCTTTCACAAGGCCAGCTGATGTTTAACTGGTCCGAGCAACTCGAGCAATGGGTTCTCTGCATGCGGGAAAGAAGCTGCTGGGCGGGCTTCCGCGCGAGGTGGGAGAACATCGTAACTGGCAGGGGAATCCTGAGAAAGTGCCTCGGCAGTCTCAAGATTCCTTGCCAGATCCATTTCCGAGCCCCACAATGAACGATGCTGTGCCATCTCAACGGACGCAGGACCAACACCACAGGGTTCGCGAGCCTGGCCATCCTCATTAAAAATAGCCAGACGAGAGTGCAGGACCCGGATTGTTAAAACTTCACAATCTGTACAAGCAGCCACCTCGAGAGCTGCCTGCGCATTCTGCGCTCCTAAACAATGTACACACAATTGGTGTGTATCCCCACCAGTGATGTATCAAGGGCAGGGATTGACACACTGCTTGTAACTTTGACTTGCCATTTCTTTATATATGTGTGTGATACTGAGACAGACAACACCAAAATAAGACAGACACATCAAAAGAGAGTGTTTGCGGAAGAACAGAAAACGGACGCTATTGTGCGCCTGCATCCCTTTGTAACTTCCTTGTATGGCGTCACACGTTACATCATGCTGCAACACCAATCAAAATTGGCTTAGTTTCATTCATGCTTCAGAGGCGCTACGCTGAGGGGCGTTCCCCCAATGTTTCATTCAACACAGTTCAGTTTTAATTCTAAATTAATTGATTGCTAATAGTTTGAAAATGTCGCCGTCGCGGCTGGTTAGGACAAAAATTCTGATTAACATGGAAAAGATACCTATTGTCGCGTGTCGCTGCGTTGCATCGCGTGCACAGTACACAGTGTTACAGTGCACGCTCAAGGTAAATCATCATCACTGTCATCCCTTACATGTGCTATGTTGAACTAAGGATGTCTACAGATAGTCTTAGCCTCGATAATCCGGTGCACTCCTGGGTCGGCAAGAAAGCATTCACATAACCAATTTTTCATGCAAACAGTGCCCTGATTCAAACTAAATTGCTAGTGCTGAAGCACACTTAATAAGTCAATTAATAAATAATCTCAAAACCATTCTCACCCCTTCATCATCATCCTCAATCTTCATATGTTCAGCAATGAACCTCACACCTTCAATGGCCTCATCCACATCTGGGTCGTGTCTGACTTTAACTCTCTGCCTGAAGCCCGACCCCTCAGGAAGATCGCCGACCCTCCATGCCCCACATACACGTCCAGGGTCATCGCTTAAGAAGAGTGAGTCTCCATCCAACCTTATGCTCTTTGCATCAGTGGAAAACGATTTCTGCTTGTGTTTCCTTCTAAACCTCTCGCGTACATTAGATCTTCCCGGTCGTCGCATTAGAAGGAAAGCAGGAAGCTTATGCAGGAACACACGCTTGACCCACTCGGGCATATGGTGGGTTGATGGAGAACGGTGGTGCACGTTGAGCACACACACACTCGTCACGATAGAGAATGTGACCAGCACCATAGTAAACATCAGATACTTCCCTATTAATGGAACAGCCAGTGATGTTGGCGGAACAATCTTCGAAATCAGGAGCAGAAACACAGTAAGAGCCAGAAGAACTGAAATACAAAGCGTCATCTTCTCCCCACAGTCTGAAGGAAGGTAGAAAACCAGAATCGCAAGAGAAGTGATGAGGATGCATGGAATGATGAGGTTAATCGTGTAGAAAAGAGGCTTGCGCCTGATCACAAAGTCATATGTGACATCCAGGTATGTGAGGTCAGTGGGGTCTTCGTTTTTTCTGCCAGGGAGAGACACAATATCCCATTCGCCGCTGGGTGTGTAGTCATCACGACTGGCAAAATCAGATGTCAAGACAAGATCGAGTTCTGTGCGGTCGTAGGTCCAGGAACGAAATTTAAGGGTGCAGTTCTGTTGATCAAAGGGGAAGTTACGGACTTCAATCGCACAGGCGCTCTTGTAGATGGCAGGAGGGAGCCAGAAAATGTCACCGGTGTTGGAGACAACTGCATTGCAGTAAAATGATACTTCATACACGCCATCTGCACTGCAAAAGAACAGAATATACATTCTAAATATAGATCAAGTAAATACTGTTTTAAAAAAAGCATTAAGTGTGTTACAGTGCCAAAATGCATTTACTGGCAGAGGGGTTTTCAAACTTTTTGATGCCAACCATTGCCAAATATGAATATTCCCTTGCGAGGGACCCCCTTCTTAAAAACAAAACAAAACAATGGTAGCAATTTATTTTTTTTTATAAATAAAGACCTTTTATACTGTGTGATTTAATCTAAATATTGTTTAATTTCTAAATTAAGTTAATCTCTTAAAAGTTGTACTAAAGCCAAAGCAAATTATTATAATATTAAATATTATAATATTAAAATACTATTTGGAGAATATTCATATGGTGTTAAGTTGACGTATTAAGTTAGCGCATGTTTTTATGCCCACTATTAGTGTAATATATTTTAATTACAGCTGTCAAATCCAATAATATAATTGTGATGAACCTGTTGTAAAATAAAATTTGATGTGTTCATAAAACAACAAGTTAACCTTCTTTGCCCTTAATCATTTTGTAAGCATCTTTATATTTTTGCTCTCAAATTTCCCCATGCACACTCAGAAAAAAAGGTACAAAAGCTGTCACTAGGGCTGTACCTTTTCCATTGCACCTGAAATGTCCATATTAGTACTTAAAAATGTACACACTACCTAAAATGGACATATTAGCTCATGAAATGGACATATTACCACCTAAAATGGACATATTAGCTCATGAAATTGACATATTAGCACCTAAAATGTACATCTCAGCACCTAAAATGTACATATTAACAATTATAATATACATATTAGCACCTAAAATGTACATATTAACACTTAAAGTGTACATATTAGCACCTCAAATGTACATATCAGCACCTAAAATGTACATATTAGCACCTGAAATGTACATATTAACACTTAAAATGTACTTATTAGCTCAAAAAATGGACAAAAGTTTACCTTTTGAAAAGGTACAGCCCCAGTGACAGCTTTTGTACTTTTTTTTTCTGAGAGTGCACTTGCAGAACCTAGTTTGAAAAACCCATGCACATGAGACGTTAAAAACACATCCTCGTCACACAGAGTTCCTGATTAATATGAATTAATATGCATTAATTATAAAGATATTTAATCCAGGATCTCTCTTTTTCTCTGTGCCCTTTGAAAATGATTAGTGTACAGCTTTTTAATTAAAATTAGCATAGAAACACAATGCTTATTTTAGCAAAGGATTACATGCACCAGTGTCTCTTTACATGAGGAAATGCCTCTTAAGCAAATTAGTCTCATCCCACCCAATTTACCCATTTAAGCAATGAACATGTGCAAGTGCATCCTCCATTTTTATCCACTAAAACGGGGATTATATAACACACAATGCTTCCATTAGGAACAAACATCTGACCTAGATCAAGCAGTTTAAACTTTTTTGCTTGTCATTCATCTTCATTTATTTCTTTCATTCTTTTGAGCTTCGTCAAGTGCAAAGACATGAACGACCTGAAAGAACAGCAACAAGGGAGGCAACTGCTTTTGCTTCGGGCAACTCTTTAGCATAATTACAGTAACCAGTGTCTTGGAACAGTGACAGTTGCTTGTTGTATTGAATTTGTCACTAAACAGTGACTGCATCAAAGCTTCAAATCATCCTAAAAGTTTACACGGCTTATGGATGGGAACAACTGTGAAGGCACTAATAACTCTTTCCAAATTTACTGCTCCAAGCTATTACTAATCAAACATCAATTCATCAGATGTTGTGATATGCATTAGAGAATTCACTATTACAGTATATATCTATACTGAATGTAAGTACTGTATAATAATATACAGTATTTCAGTGCTTAGTGATGAGAATGGCCAGTATGTGATCCAGCAAAAGTGTTTAAATTATGTAGTTATTTTATCATTTTCAACATGCATATTTTTAATTGTAAAGAGAAAAATATATAAATAATTATTTAAACTGATACTTATAATTATATATAATTTATAAAGACTTTTACATTGTTAATATATATATAATGTATATAATATATATATATATATATACTGTATAAACTGAATATATAATATATAGGCCTACACTACCACTACAGTTTTAGATCGGTAAGATTTTTTTATGTATTTAAAAAAAGTCTCTTCTGCTCACCAAGGCTGCAATTATTTGATCAAAATTAAAAAGTAAAAAAAAAAAAAAAAAAAGTAATATTGTGAAATTATTATAATATGATGCTCAAGAAACATTTATGATTATTATCCATGTTGAAAACAGTTTTTTACATTTTTATTTCAGGATTCTTTGATGAATAGAAAGTTCAAAAGAACAGAATTGATCTGAAATGGAAAGCTTTTGTAACATTAACCACTACCGTTCAAAAGTTTGGGGTCAGTAAGAATTTATTTTTTATTTTGGGGGGAAAGAAATTAGAAAATACTTTTATTCATTTTTGTTGTTAGAAAAGATTATATTTTAAATAAATGCTGTTCTTTTGAACTTTCTAAGTAATGATGTTGAAAATTCAGCTTTCAAATTACATTTTAAAATATATTAAAATAGAAAACAGTTATTTTAAATTGTCAAAATATTTCACAATATTACTGTTTGTCATTTTTTTTTTCATCAAATAAAGCAGCCTTGGTGAGCAGAAGAGACTTCATTTAAAAACATAAAAAATCTTACTGATCTGAAACTTTTGATCGGTAGTGTATATTGTAAAAATACAGTATATTTCAAATAAATGCTGTTCTTTTGGACCTTCTTTTCATCAAAAAGAAAAATGCTTTATGGTTTCCATAAAAATATCAAGCAGCACAACCGTTTTCATCATTGATTACTAAGAAATGTTTCATGAGCAGCAAATCAGCATATTAGAATGATTTCTGAAGGACAGTGTGGCAGTAATAGCTCCTGAAAATTCAGCTTTGTCATCACAGGAATAGTTAAGCATTAGTAAACAATTAATTCATAATTTATAAAGCATATATTAATGTCTATTATAAGCATAATTTATAATAGACATTAACAAGCAGTTTATAAATACAGCTGTAAATGCTTTTTTTCTTGATTTATAAGCATTTAATGTGCTTAATAATTGTATTTTCATACTTTGTTAATGATCAACTAACAATTTCTAAATGAAGAATTATTTATAAACCAGTTATTTAAGAGTTGTCATTCATAGTAAATACAGGTAGTTATAAAGCATTTAGTAGAGGTTAACTATTTTGTGAGCTCATCTAAAGTGAGGACAAATTGATGCCTTGTAAAGCATTTATAACGGAGATTTAAAGGCACATCAATCTTCTAAACAGTAAAATGTAACAAACACAACACTGTGATACAGTACATAATAATATTTAACATCCTTTAGAAATGCTTTGCTTAATAACTACCCATATTAACCCTGAATTACAGCATAAATCCATATAAAGCATTAACACACTAAGTAACCATCACTATTATGTCTGACTCTGAATAATAAGATATATGATTGTACATTTAAATAGTTTATTAATCATTTTCTTACATGTTATAAGTAATCTTCTGTTCCACTGTAATCTAAGAGTTCCACTGGCAACTCTTAAATAACTGGTTTATAAAAAATTTAATTCTTCATTTAGAAATGATAAATTGATCATTAATAAAGGATGCAAATACAATTATTAAACACATTATAGATATGCTTTTAAATCAAGAATAAATCATTTATAGCTGTATTTATAAACTGCTTATTAATGTCTATTAATGTTTTATGAATGATGAATTAACTGTTTACTCATGCTTAACTAATGATTATTAGCGCGTAGTTATTATTATTAGTCTTATATTATATTATAATATTACTTATTTTATGAGAATTACCGAATAAATTACATTTTAATAATAATTCGTTACATTTATATAGCGCTTTTTCTGGGACCTCAAAGCGCTTCGCATATGGAAGGGGGGAATCTCCTCAACCACCACCAATGTGCAACATCCACCTGGATGATGCGACGGCAGCCATATTGCACCAGAACGCCCACCACACACCAGCTTAATGGTGGAGAGGAGACAGTGTGATGAAGCCAATTAATATATATAGGGATGATTAGGAGGCCATGATGGACAGAGGCCAAGGGGCAAATTTGGCCAGGATTTTGACATCCTGGGATTTTTAATTACCACAGAGAGTCAGGACCTCAGTTTAACGTCTCATCCGAAGGACGGTGCTCTTTGACAGTATAGTGTCCCCGTCAATATACTGGGGCATTAGGACCCACACAGACGACAGGGTGAGCACCCCCTACTGGACTCACCAACACCTCTTCCAGCAGCAACCTGGTTTTCAGGTGGTAACCAGGCTCAGCCCTGTTTAGCTTCAGGGGGTAACCACTCTTGGGCTACAGGGTGATATGGCTGCTGTTTAAAATATATTAAATACAGGCAATACAACTCAATTCAATTCTTGAAGCCTTCCTTATTGTTTGTATTGTTTGTATATAACTGCTGACTTAATAAAACGTGATCTTAGTTGGATCTATTTGTTTGTCTTTAATTTTGCAGTGTTACTGTGATATATGTATGAATTATCATGTTAAGCTAGTAATGTAATAGCCAATGTTAGCAGCATCTACTGGACAGCCTGAATTTGCTTTTCGTTACGTTACACTTGTTTAAATTTCAGACACCACCACTATGCTACTAGTCTACTACACGAAACCACAAAGCACGTCTTTTTTCTGCCTCCCGGTTGCATGCGCAAGCAGTGATGACATTGCAGAGAAATCCATGTAATTAAAATGTAATAATATTTCACAATATTACTTTTTTACTATTATTTACTAATATTATAATTTAACTGTATTTATAATGCAGTCTTAGTGAGCATAAGAGACTTTCAAAAACATTAAATAATCTTATTGACCCCAAACGTTTGAATGGAAGTCCATACAGTACACATTATGCTACTGCTCACAGTTATGGCATACTTGTTATAGAGTACTATATCAGGGAGCCAGATGTGCTGCGATGGAATTCGTAGTTTTTTGATGCCATCGTACTCATTTGGATCCCACACCAGTCTGTAGTCATTCCACTCCTACAGAAAAAAGTAGAATGTGGTTGAAAATGCTGTTGAAAAAAAAAAAAGACGATGTACCAAATTCATTTTAAACAGAACAGCTAAATGCATTCACTCGGTTAAACAGGATTTTCCATCATGCAACAGAAATGACCTAAAAATTAAGTATAATTTAATTTCAACTCAAATCCGCTATGTGCTGTGTTTACAGACATGACAGCTCATTTGACTGTATTATAACACTGTCTAGATGAGTGCACAGACATAGACAGTAAGCTTACCTGCGTCAGCCACACATTCGTTGTCATGATTTGTTCCCTCTCATTCTGTAAAAAGAACAGAACATTGAATGTTGTATTAGGGCTTTCACCTTCATTCAGTTGATTGGTGACAATCATGATCCTGGGTTACAGCTCACTGCTTGATGTAGCCTATACAATAGAATACAGTTAGAATGCCCCTAAAAAGATATTGATTGTCTGAAAAAGACAAGATATTGGGGCAACCCCTGTATAAGTTTTTGTCAAATTTATATCAAATTTATATCAAAATATATAGTTAAGCAGTATAACATGACATGATTAACAAGTATCACACGAGTGCTGTCTTTGTCCTGAATAACATGTGCAAATGTGATATTGATTTTATATAAGATTGATTTTATAATAGATTTGATCTATTTTAGACACAATATAGTCTGTTTTTGCTACATTTTGCAAATGAACCTATAAATTATAGCAGAACTGCTGTGCGTCTTTGAGCAACACAAAGTGGTGTGTCATTACTGAATGAATCAGTGTTTTCAACGAATCGGTTGAACCAATGGTTCAATGGCTCATTTATAAAGACATTAATTTATGAACGAATCAAATGAATGAATGACTCAATAATTTACTCATTTACCGACACCTACTTAGTTTCTTATTAAGGATATCATTTCATTAAAAATTATATTTCATATTTCCCTATAAAATAAAAAATAAAGGGAGTTGTTACAGATAGTTGTTCAGTGGTGGAGGAAGTACTGAATCTCAGTACTTAAGTAAAAGTACAAATACCCAGATAAATATTTACTTTAGTAAAAGTAGAAGTAACACAATGACTACCATACTTAAGTAAAAAGTAAAAAGTACTTTATTTTAAATGTACTTTAAGTATTAAAAGTAAAAGTACTTGCATAACAATTTATTATCTTAATGTCTATTTTCTAATGATTAATAAAACATTTAATTCTAACTCATTCAACCTAATAGCCTACTCCTATAATGATGTTCAATAATGATGGAAAAAAATGTCACCATTTCTGAAACAAGCTTGCAATTAGGCAATATCATGCTTATCCTTACTATATGTTAATAACTATGTTTGGCAGTAAACGCGATTCATTTATGGTGTAATTCTGAACCTCTTGGCTTGCCATAATCCTAACCAAACCAAACATATATTACACACGGTGCGTTTCCTATGCACGTAAAAACAAATTTTCGCGTATGAGTTGCATGATAAACACACTGCGTGTGAGACACATTTAGTGTGACCGGGTTTTTTTTTTTTTTTTAGTGTGACCGGGTTGATATACTGTATCTATGGCAACCAAACGTCACTGGTGAGACAAACATGCAACGAACGGACGGTCAGATGACGTTTTGGCAGGGGAAAAACTGATCAGAAAATGTAACGAAAATGTAACAGAAGTTGTAGAAATGTAGTGGAGTAGAAAGTATAATAATTGCTGCAAAATGTAACGAAGTAAAAGTAAAAAGTATGCACTATTTATTGTACTTAAGTAAAGTAAAGATACGTGAAAAATTTGTACTTCGTTACATTCCACCACTGTAGTTGTTACAGATCTGCCAGGGTCTCTCACCAGCCAATCACAGCCCACTCCCTCACCCTCAAGTTCTGATCACAAACACCTGCACCTCATCATCAGCACGACTAAAGCACACACAGTTCACTGCCCGGTCTTGTTTGTATGAAGAGGACTATTTACCTTACCTTGTAATTTGACTTCTCAAACAATCTATCTCCAACCTCTACTCCAGCGTCATTCTCCAGCGTCTTGCCTCCATTCTCCCCCGTGTGATTCTCCCAGTGTCTCGTCCTTCCGCCGTGTCTCCAAAGTCTCCAGCGATCCTGCATTCCACACCTTCATCAACCCATCAACATTTGATTCATCAATAGGTGGCCAACTTTACCATCTCCGTCAAGGGAATCTGTCAATTAATAATTCTGTTCTTAAATTCAGAACCCCCGCGGCCGCCAGTGGCTGAAATGAGTGCTCGCTCCTTACCACCTATCGGCAGGGATTGAATCCTTAAGTGCGGCTGCATCTCGCGGCATTATGGCGATGCCATCGGTTTAGAAAGTTTCATCCAACCGTCCATCTGTTTCACCACTCGAATGCAGTCATGTGTTGAAGAACACCAGGGTCAAACACCATCTATCTTCCTGCGCCAGACAGAGCTGTTTATTGAACAGCAGAGACGGCTAACCTAGGGGCTCTGCCTGTATTGTTGTGCTGGGGGGCATATCATCACTTCATGCCCCATTTGTCCTCCACATCCCATGGTGAGTGTTTTGTTGACTCCTATCAAGTATTTGAAACCAATCACTACCATTGTAACCCTTACTGCTTCAAAGGTATCTCTCCCAGTCCATGCCCTCCTTGACTCTGGGCCAGCTGGGAATTTCATCACCAGAAAGCTCTGCCGCCAACTCAACCTGCCGACGACCACTACTCAGACCATCTACCAGGTCCAGTCGGCGACTGGGCGACCACTGTGCCACAAGAATGTCCGATATAGCACTGGTCCCATCAAACTACATGTTAGTCAGCTCCATGTAGAGTCCCTCCATCTCCTGATTCTAGAGAATTCCACCACTGAGGTGATCCTAGGGTGCCCGTGGCATGTGCAGCATGGTCCCATCATCTCATGGAAGAGCGGCGGAGATCTAAAGTGGGGCAGGAAGTGTTTTCTCTCACCAGCCAATCACATCGCACTCACCTGAGTTCTGATCACACACACCTGCACCTCATCACCCTCATCACTGCCAATACTAAAGCACACACAGTTCACTGTCAGGTCTCATTGTATGGAGAGGACTACTTGCCTTACCTTGCAACAACCTACCTGAATTCTCCAGCTATCTATCTCCAACCTTTACTCCAGCGTCATTCTCCAGCATCTTGCCTCCATTCTCCTCCGTGTGATTCTTCCAGCGATCTTGCATTACATGCCTTCATCGACCCATCAGCATTCCTGTAAGAAGATGCATTCCATTCACCGCTAGCATCCCACACTCCGATTCATCATTGCACTTCTTGCTTACCTGCTTCCAGTTCACCCGCTCACTTTTTGTCCAAATAAAATGTCTGATTCCTTAAAAATAGTTCACCCAAAAATTAAAATTCTTTCATTTTCTTTCTTTTACAGAACATAAAAGAAGATATTGTGATGTCACGAGAGGCTGTGTCCTGGAAGGACGCTACATTTCCCTGAGATGGCTGCAACCACAAACACCTGTGGCTCCATCTGCTGGTGATGGCGGGAACTCCACTCCTCAATACACAAAGTTCCTGCACACCTGAGACTGATTAGGGTCTGATGAGCTAAAGGCCTACTTAAGGGTTAGAGACAGAGTGACTGGGTGTGTGAGGTTTGGGGAGTCAAGCTTCAGGTTGTGCTCTCTGTGGAAAACCAAGACCACGCCAGGATCGTTTCCATGAGGAATACTGAAGGTTGGAAATACTCACCAGACATCTGAAAGACGTACGGCTGGCTTTGCCAAAGGGCTGCAGCACGGACTGATGTAAAGTTGGAAAAGACGTTGAAAGTTTACGTTCCTGAGGGAAACAAGATTATGATTTCACCATCAGAGGTATCCCAACATGACATCATGACTTTTGTGTAAACATACACGCCACTTTCGAGTCAATTAGCGTGTTATCTCTACGCATTTTGAGCTATCCGCGTGTATCCGCGTGTATGCGTGTATGTCTACGCCATTAACTTCCACGTCATTCCGCGTGTCTGTACACGCCGTCAAATGTATGAGCGAAACGAAGCAAAATGTACATCTACATCTACATCTGAGGAGCTATCTTTTTTTTTTTCCTAGGATGGTGAGGGAACAGTCATAAATGCCATTAACCCCAGTGACGGTTAAGTTTAGGGACGGGGTTGAGGTAAGTCATATATTTATATACAGTAATAACGCTAAGTCAACGGCGTTCATAAACACGCTGAAAAGCGATTATGCGTGTTGATAGCACGCCAAAAATGGAAATACGAATTGGCGTGTCATACACACGCTACTTCATGAGATCAGTCTGGGTATCCTTTAAGTTTTGACTGTTAAAGCCCGACCTGATCCTTAGTTACACTTTTGAGTTGGGAACGCTATATCTGATAATTCCAAAGAACTGAATAAAATCCTTGTTTGCATTTGAACTTTGTGTCCTTGCACTACTTGAACTGTCCCTCTGAGAAATGTATCGCCTCTCATGACATCACAATATTTTCAAGAATGTTGGTAACCAAACTGTTTTGGTTTCCATTGGTTACAATTGAATTCAATTAATATATGAACAATAAAAAAAATACTCAGACAAATTAATTTATTTTACTGACCTTAAACGTTTATGTTCAATCAGATAAAATGTTTGTTTGACAGTGAAGGTTGTACGCAGGCGCGCAGGCTTGGTGTTGTTGTAGTAGTATGCACTCTCAGCCGCCTGGAGTGCATACCACAGTGAATTTCACAGACTTTTGTGTCACCATCTGCACGCGGATTTCACATCCAAAACGCTCGTCTAAACACAGAATAAAAAGTGATAAAGCAATGCACTTTTGCGTTTTCTCTTCTCTTTCTTTTGGTCTTGCCAGAATAGATCTGCTACGCTGCTGCTTTTGGCCCCGTTTACACAAAGGGAAAACGCAGATATTTCCTTCAACATTTTTCAGTCTTCAACTGTCCAATTTTGGTGAGCTCTTGCAAATTGTAGACTCTTTTTTTCTATTTGTAGTAGAGATGAGTGGTACCCGGTGGGGTCTTCTGCTGTTGTAGCCCATCCGCCTCAAGGTTGTGTGTGTTGTGGCTTCACAAATGCTTTGCCGCATACCTTGGTTGTAACGAGTGGTTATTTCAGTCAAAGTTGCTCTTCTGCCAGCTTGAATCAGTCGGCCCATTGTCCTCTGACCTCTAGCATCAACAAAGCATTTTCGCCCACAGGACTGGTGGATACTGGATGTTTTTTCCCTTTTCACACCATTTGTAAAAACCCTAGAAATGTTTGTGCATGAAAATCCTAGTAACTGAGCAGATTGTGAAATACTCAGACCGACCCGTCTGGCAAAAACAACCATGCAATGCTCAAAATTGCTTAAATCACCTTTCTATCCCATTCTAACATTCAGTTTGGAGTTCATGAGATTGTCTCGACCAGGACCACACCCCTTAATGCATTGAAGCAACTACCATGTGATTGGTTGTTTAGAGAATTGCATTAATGAGAAATTGATCAGATGTTCCTAATAATCCTTTAGGTGAGTGTACATTGTAGTTGATATACCTTACAAGGGGGAGGGGTTACATAGAAGTGGAGACACTTTGAAACAAAGCATGTAAATGAGGTATACAGGTTTAGGAACCTGCCCTTAGACTGAGAGTGTTACCAATCCTAGACCAATCAGCATAACATTGTGATCTGAATGCATAGAAACCAATCTAATCAGCCAGACCATTCAACCACAAAAGGTGATAGTCTCAGTGCTCTGATCAATTTAACTTACAATAGAGAGATCAGAATAGACAGGAACAGGCAGATGTGTAACATCATGTACCTTAGTTACAAAATGTGATGCGATCCAGGAAAATCTGTTGGATGTCACGCTGGTACGTTTTCAGTAAGGTCTAAAAACAGATCGCTACAAAGATCGCTCTTAACACTACAAAGACAGTTTCGCCTATCAAAATAAACCACATAACAGAATAAAGGTCCCACCAGTCCAGTGTAAACTACAATTGCACGCAAGTTTTTATTAATTTTGTTTTTCTCCAGCGTTATCGTGTGGTGTGATTCGGAGCACAAGAGAACAACAAAGTCAGAAGCTGCTCGCTTAAAAGACCTTGCTCGACGCAGTGTCTCGTTCCCTCTCAGGGAACTAGGCTTACATATGTAACCAAGACGTTCCTTTTCAAAGGGATAGAGCTCTGAAGTGAAGGATGGTCTTGACAACCTCGGTTGAGAGACCGAAATCTATGAGCTAGGCCCCCTCAGAGGCCAAGCTCAAAGTTTCCACAATTCTGGCCGGGGGTGAAATATTGTGCCGCCCGCCTGAGTGAGTAGATCCCTCCTGACCGGGAGCTCCAGTGAGGAGCTGTCCAGGAGAGAAATTAGGTCCACAAGCCATACTAACACATGATGACCTATCAGGACTGCTAGGAAGTTTTTCAGATCCTGGAACACCACAAATATCTCTAGAAAATTTATATGCCATGACAGATGATGGTCCTGCCACAGACCTTGGGCTGGACGATCACTCATGACCGCCCCCACCCTGTGAGGGAATCATCTGTCGTTAGCATTATGCGACGACATAGAGCCCCCAGCAGAGGACCTCTGGATGGGAAACAAGTTTCTTTCCACATGACCAGAGCACGAAGGCAGTGGCGTGTGACTTTGATCATGTGGAGCAGATTTCCCCTCGGGGAAAATCCCTTGGTCCTGAGCCTCCACTGCAGCGGTCTCATGTACCGGCCGCAAGGTGTAACGTTAGACGCTGCTGCCATCAGACCCAACAGTCTCTGAAACTGTTTTATAGTGAGTAGCTGGCCTAGCTTTACTTGTTTCACAGCTAAGAGAATCAAGAATCGGAGAGAGTCGCGCCCGCATCAAAACCAAATCCCAAACGGCACCCAGAAAAGTGGTCTTCTGAGAAGGAGATAATACACTTTTTTTGCGTTCAGCTTCAACCCCAACTTCCTGATATGTGTGAGAATGTCATCTCAATGCTGAACCGCCATCTGCTCCGTCTGAGCTAAAATCAACCAATCGTCGATGTAATTGAGAATACGAATGCCCTGAAGCCTCAGAGGCACTAGTGCTGCATTCATGCATTTCGTGAAAGTGCGGGAAGATAAAGCTAAGCCAAACGAAAGAACCCTGTACTGGTATGCCTCACCCCCAAAGGCAAACCTCAGGAACTTCCTGTGTTGTGGAAGGATGGAAATGTGGAAGTACGCGTCCTTTAGATCTATCTGATTTGTGACACGATCTGCTTGTGAGCATCTTGAATTTGAGCTTCCCTACCGAGCGAGAGTTTGACCACTCAGAGACCCTCCTCAGAGGGAGCGAGCATCCCTCGGGAAAGCGCTCGCTGGGAGCGTCTGCGCCCCAGCATGAAGGCGGGGTTGGCAGAACGGGCCCCTGAGGGCACAGAGGAAGAACAGCAGAGATGTATAAAGTACTAGAAGCCCGGACTTGAGTAAAAGTACAAGTGCTCTATCAAAAAAGTGACTTGAGTAGAAGTTGAAGTGCTCGTAAAGCACCACACTTAAGTAGAAGTACTAAAGTATTCAACTTTTTTTGTACTTAAGTATTGCAAGTAGTTTATATTAAAATTCACTACTTAAAGTCCCTGTAAAGGCAATTCAACAAAAAAGTTCTAAACACATTATAAATGTTACATATGTATTGCTAAAACATATTACAAAGACAGTGAACCGTGAAGTACTGAAATGTGGAGTTAGACCGTTAAACAGTTTTTCACCATTGCAATTTTAGGGATTGTTTGGGCGGGGCTCGATGAAGCACTGGAGCCCATGAGCTCCTGGAGACGCCCCTATTTGATGACGCACAGAGTCTGATCTCTTCCCTAACACACAATAACACTCCCTAAGCACATTCGCATTTACCGCTCAATCGCGAGTGACTGTCAGTTAGGGTTGGGTACCGAAACTCAGTGCCAATAGGGAACCGGTTCTGACGTAAACGGTAGTAACCAGACCTAATAGGAATGAAAATTCTTAAGTAGTTCTACTTCGTTACTATACATCTCTGAAGAACGGGCACCGTAAAAAGAGTTGAACACCTTTCTCCCTCAGTAGGGACCACCCTCAGTATTGTGCGCGAGGTGGTGTCAGGACTTCTTCTTAGCAGAAGCCTTCTTAGCTAATATAACTGTCCTCAGATCAGTTCTATTTCCAGAAGACTTCGGCTGAGAGTGCCACAACTGAGCCCACTGACCAGCAGGGGGAGCAGGAGACGCTACACCTGCTTCTGCTATAGACGCTTCTGCTGCACCCTATGTGATAAGCTCGTAGACCGCCGGGGCTGCTCCCGCCCAGCAGCCCCAGGGATGTGAACTTTTAACGGGAGAAACTTTTTAAAAGTTGCTCTTTGCTTTTCTCCTCCTGGAATTTATCTATAACAGAATTCAAGCATCACCAAATAAACCCAGGGGAGAGAGAGGTGCATCTAAGAGAAAAGCTTTTTCTTTTCCATTGATGTTTGTTTAACCAAAGATGTCTTTCTGCGGCCACCAGGGCTGCCATAGATCGACCCACTAGCTTGGCCGACTCTCTGGTGGCACGCAGGCATAAATCAGCAGCCTGATGCAGTTTGGGAACTACGTCAACGCTGACCTCCTCACTCTCACTCACGTCCCCTTAGCAGGTCAGCCTGGTATGCCTGAAAGATGGACATAGTATGCAGACATGATGCAGCCTGACCTACCGCCATATACGCTTTACCTACCAAAGCCGAGGTGTTTCTTAGAGGCTTGGTGGGTAATGCCGGTGTCTTGAAAGATGATGCAGCCTCGGAAGAGAGATACCTCGCAAGCATCTCTTTTATCCGCGGCATAGCACCATACCCATTTGCTTTAGCCCGCATAATATTTGAGTAAGTAGACGTCTGGGAACTAAACACTATAAGAAACCGGTTTTCTCCATGATTTCGACAGCTCGGTGTGGAGATCGTGAAAAAAGGCGGGCACAGGCGTGGAGGTTGCACTCATGACGGCAAAAATTTCGATTTTGATACGCACTCCTGTCTTAGTTCAATAATGAGTTTCTCTACTGCTCTCGTTAAAACGTGTAAGGCTGCGAGTCCTCCACATTTCCCGCAATACTAAAAACATCCAGTTCCTCTGAACTGGATAGTTGCAGTACTGGTGCCTCAGCCCGAGCAGAAGGAACCGCAGAGCGTGCTTCCGAACCCGGAGCTAAGGCACTGGATCTCACAGGTGATGGGAGAGATAAGGCTCGGCCCGTCTCTAACCCCGCTGAGAGATCCATCTGCAATCCCACGATAAGCGCCGCCGCTGCCTCGGCAGAAGCGGGACCCGAACCGAGGGGAGCGTGCACCAAACCACTCTCCTTGAAGAGCGCCTGGTGGGAGCGGAGCGTCCATAATGGCAGACACTCGCAGTGCTCACAGTCAGCCCCCTCGAGAGCTGACTGGGCATGCTGCACTCCCAAACAAACAACACAAAGAATGTGTGCATCCCTGCCCGTTAGATAGCGCGAGCAGGGAGGAACACACTTCTTAAATTGCTGTTCGCTCGTCATAGTCTCTCTAGTATAAATTGTCCGTGTGGTGCAGAGTAAGGACAGACAATGTTCACACTGAGACAGATTCACATATGCGCTTGTGCTTTTGGGGTGCTTTATAGTTTCCTGGTCGATGACGTCACCCGCCTATGACGTTCCATCTCTCCATTGGACTGATTCCATACGTGCTTCATGACGCACAACGCAGGGGCATTCCCACAGTGTTCGAGGCAGCTCGAAGTTCCCTTGAAAGGGAAAGAGCGACAGTCGCCCCGCTAGCAGGACGTGACAGTTAATTAAACCTGTTTTTCTCAAAATTCCGTTTCTGAAAATCAGAAATCAGCCGACTTCAGATAACCACAACTTTTGTTACAGACAAATGATGAAATTAATAAAAACATAAATTAAGATTTGGAAAGGGCTTGAATCCAGCTTTAATATGGTCTCAAAACCTGTAATATGTCAAATTTCAATATGTGGTGGGTTTTCCCAGATCGCATCACAAATGCACACTGATAAACTTTCTCAGTTTATATACTATGGTATTGGAATCTAAATTAAACATTTTAATAATAAATTTGTAACCCTACAGGTTGATACAGCAGGCTACTGATACAATTGGATACTGATACAGCGGGAACCAATCAGCTGTGCACTATAGATAATGATTTGATTGCAACCAGGTTGAGCTATTGGCCTGTACCATCTAGAGTTTCATGACAGAAATTTGTTTGGATATGATGAGGATATTTCATAATCCAGGCTTAAAACCTGTATCACCCACATGACTAACACTGTCCTAATCAGACATGAACATGGCAGGGTTCCAGCATCCTCACAATGAGTAGAAGTCAGTCTGAATATATTTACTGTTTAATATACAGCTGTCTGAATCACAGAGTTGAAAAATTGAGTAGAACAAATTTTGCAGTAGGCAGAGATACAGAATGCAACCGGACAAATATAGAAACAAATTGTTGTGTTGCTTGTCACTTTGTGGCATTATGCCTGGTTAGAGTACAGTGTCACAGTGAATATACCCATCACTCTAAATGTACCTTAAGTCTCTAAGTCAAGGGCATTCTTCTGGTGCACCATGGATGTATTGCATGTATTGTGCTTGTGACATGAACATTAAATACTTTAAACGTTTTAAAGAAAGAACATTTTATAATATTTATTTAAATTTGTAAAACATTTTTAATATTATTTTTTTTAAGTTGCTCTGGATACTATACTAAATGCCTAAAATATTAACTATATACACTACCATTCAAATATTTGGGGTCAGTAGTTTTTTGCTCTAATATTTTGGTGTGTGTGTCTGTGTGTGTGTGTGTGTGTGTGTGTGTGTGTGAGAGAGAGAGAGAGAGAGAGAGAGAGAGAGGAGAGAGAGAGAGAAACACTTACCACACTAATGAGCTGTGCAAGAGAGACTTTGATGCCAATAGTAACCTGCTGACTCTTATTAACCGCAGGCCGGATAAGTTTATTGTAGCGCTCAGGACCAAGCAGAAAATCTACCAGCCTTTCCTCTGCATCAGCAGCAAGAGACACTAACATAAACAAACACAGACAGACATCCACATGGGGATATTCAGATATTCATCGAAAGACATTAAAGTCACAAAGCAGTGATAGTTCTTGAGTTTTTGAGAATATCATGAAAAGGTTAAAAATGTCTGCTTTCACTGCAGAGCAAACAACACAAACATGTCAGAATAATTTTACTATGAATCTTATCCCATCAAAGCTCATAAGCCCACCACTGAGAAGGGAGTGTGCTAATGACATGGCAAAACAATGACTTGCCAAGACTGTAGCAAAAAAAGAAAAGAAAACACACACACACACACAAACACATGCCATTTCCTCACTGCATGTGGAAACAGATCTCCAGTGACTCTACTCCTCCCAAAACAGAACACTGACACACAAACGCACAAACAAACACACACACACCTAGTTCCCATCATGAATCCAAGATTGTGTCAGACTCAATTGCTATGATCCATTCCACACCAGAAGAGATACACACAAACAAAAACAGACACACACACACACGTGCGCACACACACACACCTTTTAGCTTATGAGGCTATGCTGAGCCTTAGTCATGTTGGATGGCTTGTCTCCTTAAAGGGTTAGTTCACCCAAAAATGAAAATTCTGTCAGTACTCACCCTCAAGTTGTTCCAAACCTCTATGTGTTTATTTGTTCGGCTATACACAAAGGAAGATATTTGGAAGAATGATTTAATCAAACAGATCTCATTCCCCATTGACTACCACAGTAGGAAAAAATACATACTATGGTAGTCAATGGGGAATGAAATCTGTTTGATTAAAGGGGGGTTGACTGCGATTTCACTTTTTTTCATTTTAAATAGTGTGTAATTTTGGTGCATGAACAGTATCTGCAAAGTTGCAGCGCTGAAAGTTCAGTGTAAGCAGAGATATCGTCTTTTAAAAATCAGGAAGTATATTGCCTATAAAAACGACTCGATTGGGACTACAGCTGGGTTATGGTATGTCACTAACCCACACATTTGCATCAACACCTCCCTCAGAATATGCAGAAAATGGCATGCGCATATTTCTGAGGCACGTCGACTCGTCGAGTGTGTTCACGCAGCTGTCAGGTCTTCTGTGGTCGGGCTTTCCATGGACGCTATACTTCCTCAACAATGGATACAATTTCTGTTTGATTATGTTCCTGAAAATGACGATCGTGATCTAGCTCTCTGTGCTGCGCTTTTTACGGAAGGCAGCTTCCAGAATCTCCACGAGTTCAACACCGGATTCAAAAAGAAACTGTTACTAAAACATGAAGCAGTTCTGACTTTAAAACAAGAGGCAGCAGTGTTGGGCCACAACCTGTAAGTAGGCTAAGTAGACTTCATCATTTTAAATGTATTTGCATGTATAATTCCAGACGTAGCCTTGTGTTTTATTTTTTACAAATGCCAGCGCTGGCTTTATAGCCACTACTAGTTAGCCTATGCTATTTAGTGTCTACGAAAAACGCGTACAAACATTATGGACCTGAATTTTCTATAAGTACTAATGTTTTAAACATATTTTTCATGTATATATGAGGTTATTTTCTATTTATGACGTTATTTTCGCTTTATGACGTTGTTTTCGATTTGATCAAGAACGTAAACATGCCAACGCTGTTTGAGTATAGCATTAGTAGCCAGTCAGTTGCTATTGTTGCCAGGCAGATGCTATTGTGTAAAATAAACGTGTATAAAGTTAAAAAATGTAGCAAATTATCATTCAGAAATGTTCAGTAAGAGCTGTAGTATGTGGTGAGTTTCTTCTTGACTCTCTTCATCGCGGCTTTCTCGGTCTGATTATGCCTGAAACTGATAGTGCAGTTCGACACATATTTACATCTGGACCGGCTCATCTGGAGCTTATGACATGTACGTTTCGCCCGTAAAGGTAATGGCCGTTAACCTTCCGGACAACGTGAGCGACAGTTAAGCCAATCACAACACACCGGGCCAAACTAACCCATCTGAGCCCACTACGTGTTTCTGGGGGAGTGTTTTCATAGAATCAGGAAGTGAACCGCTCGTTCAGGGGACAGAGGAGAGCGCGGCTGACAATAAAGGTGAAGTTTATGAAAAATAAGACTTTGAAAAAAAGAAAAACCACGAATACATTTTATATTGCACCCCATAAATACAATCATGCAAAGAAAAAAAGCAATCAACCCCCTTTTAAAACATTCTTCCAAATATCTTCCTTTGTGTTCAGCAGAACAAATAAACACAGAGGTTTGGAACAACATGAGGGTGAGTAAATACTGACAGAATTTTCATTTTTGGGTGAACTAACCCTTTAAGCAACACTAAGTCCAGATCCACTTATCAGTTTGTGTTGTTGTTTTTTTTTTTGTTTTTTTTTGTGTAACTCGGTCTTCAAGGGCGATATTCCCATGCAAAAGCCATATATGACTCTGGAACGACAATCAATGAACGAGTGTGTCTGACCTATTACCTCTAATCTTAGACCCATCTGTGACCACCATTTCCAGGAGTTGGTGATATTCCAAAACCATTAATAAAAATATGAGCATGTTTATAAATAAACAAGACTTTAATATTTTACAATTTGCATTACATTTTAGACACAATATTGTCTGTCCCGAACAAAGCCAAGGTAGATACAAACTGTTCCATGTAGGCTAAAATCATTTAATCAGTAAGATTTTTTTCTAATGAAATTAATACTTTTTAATAATAATATTTTTATTCAGCAAGGATGAAATTAAGTGTCAGTAAAGACATTTATAATTCCACAAAATATTTATATATTTTTTTTGGCTGCCTCTGCCACTCGTTCTAAAACTGCAGAGCTTTTCCAGGTTTTGAAGCCAAGACCTCTCGCACCCAAAGTGAGAATCATACCCTAAGACCAACGAGTCTGGAGGCTAGATGGTCCTTTGTGATGCCACTGTAAATTTAATGAAGCTCATCTGATGTCAAGATAACTAAAGTCTTATTGCTTCTAGAAAAGTTATTTCAAATTGTGTTCTTTTTCTGTATTCATAAAATAAATGTAGCCTTGTTGATCATAAGAGAAAACGTCCCTCGTTCCCTGAGAAGCCACACTCACCCCAGCCTGTGAGGGATGTATCCATGGTTAAAACTTTCCTCTGACGTGGTGCCCCCTATCACAGGGCCTAGGGACAGGAAGCCTGGTTTCTTCCACATTACCAAAAAACAAAGGCAACTGCGCGTTACTTTGATCATGCGAAAAGGGTCGCCCCTTTGGAAAATCCCTCTGGTCCTGAGCCACCACTGCAGGGCCCTCATGTACAGCAGGCCAAAAGGGATCACGTTTGACGCCGCTGCCATAAGGCCCAGAACCCTTTGGAAGTGTTTGACAGTGATGGCCTGACCTAGCCTGAGACTCGTAACTCTGGTCAAGATGGTGTGTACACGAGTAAAGTACAACTGTGAGCACAAGTACAACTGTGCCCGCATCTTGACTGAATCCCACACTACCCCAGGAAATTAGTTCTCTGTAGAGGAATTAATGAACTTTTCTTGACATCGAGTATTAACCCTAAGCACCATAGATGGTTCAGAACAACATCTCAATGTTAAACTGCCATTTCTACTGACTCAAAGGAGCAAGGGCAGCATCCATGCATTTCGAGAATGTGTGAGGCAACAGTGCTAGGCCAAATGGAAGAACACCCCTAAAAGCAAATCTTAGGAACTTCCTGTGTTGTGGAAGGATGGAAATAGAAGTAAGCATCATTTAGATTTATTGTGACAAACCAGTTCTCGGACCTGATTTGACTCACTATCATGGGTATGGTCAACATTTTGAACTTGTATCTTCGGTTCAATACCAGAGATACCGGTTCAATACTGGAGATACTGGTTCAAAATGAGACCGGTTCAATACCCTGAGATCTATAGTAGGTCATAACCTCCATTCTTCTTGGGAACTATGAAGTACCGGCTGTAGAACCCGTCTTCCCTCTCCTGAGGAGAAACCTACTCTATGGCCTCCTTTGCCAAGAGAGACTGAACTTCTTTGGACTGGACTGACCAGTGTATGAATCACCCCATTGAATCGAGGTGGGCGATACTCAAACTGAATTCTGTATCCCTTTTTCACTGTGTGCAGGACCCACTGAGATATATTTTGAAGACCCTTCCAGGTGTCTAAATAATCTGCAAGGGGAATCAGTCGATCGAGACTGACCTCGCGTGTTGTGCTTGAGATATTGGTGACCTGAAGCATTTGATTGGCAGGAACTAACCGACTTAACATTTCTCCGACAGACAAAGACCTTGCCTGCGTACCTTGTGAGAAGGAACTCACTTGACAGAGCCGCAACATTTTTGGGCAGATACTGCAATTTGCGTTCGCTGAAAACAATGTGCCCTGAGGCGCACTTAACAGTGGGAGCAACACATCGATTTCCTGGGGGCTCCTTGAAGGAGCGAGCTCGATCATGGAGGGAACCACCCTCAGAGGCCTGCGCAACGCGTCAGGACCTCTTTGGCGAAGCCTTCCTCGCCTGAATGACAGTCCTCAGATCTGCCTTTAGTTTGGAGGACTTCGACTGAGAGTGCTGCCCCTGGCTCCAGGCCTTTCTTGGGGGAGCGCAAGAGGCAACACTCTCCTTCTGCTGCTGCAGGTGTGAGGAGCTGGCAGCGGCCTCATGGGACTGCCCCCTGGCAGCAGACCCATGAGACTTGGAACGATGGCAGGGATTAGGTGCCTTAGTGTGGCTGACTGTCGTTTCGACTCCTGAAACCTCTCGATGACAGTATTGATGCATCGCCGAAGAGGCCAGAAGACGAAATCGGGGGGGAAGGCCCTGTCCTTGTCCCCGATGCCCGACAGGTTCAGCCACAGGTGTCTCTCTGTGGCTACCAATGCTGCCATAGAGTGGCCAATGTTGTGGGCCATCTCTTTGGTAGCACGGAGAGACAAGTGGACCATTCAATGCATCTCCCGAATATCGTCGAAGGCGACCTCCCTGCTATCGTCCACCTCTCTGAGGAGGTTGGCCTGGTATGCCTGCCGAAGCCCTATTGTGTGCAGGCATGCACCAGCCCGACCCGCCGCCATATATGCCTTCCCAACCAGCGGCGAAGTGGTACAGCAGAGCTTGGAGGGAAGCGCCGGAGCCTTTAGGGACGATGCAGCATCGGGCGAAAGATGGGATGCAAAAGTCTCTTCAACCCGAGGCATCGTCCCACAGCCCTTCTCTTTCGACCCCATTATTGAGGAATATACGTATATGCATATTGGGACTGGACAGACGAGAAGAGAAGGGCTTGTTCCACGATCTCAACACCTCATTGTGGAGATCAGTGAAAAACGGGAGACTCTGGCGTGAAGGTTGTGGCCAGGCTTGCAGGAAGCGCTCATCCAGCATACTTTTTTTTGCCACTTCCTGCTTTTGTGGTGGCCAGTCGATCTTTAATTTACCCGCAGCCCGGGTCACAACCTCCAGCAGCTTCTCAAAGGCAGGAGAATGTGACAATGGAGCTTCACATTCCCCTACCTCTATGTTCAAACTATCTGATTCCTCAGAACCAGATAATTCAAACATCAGGTCCTCATTGCGGGCAGAAGAAGCCGCTGGGCAGGCTTCCATCTCGCGAGCGGGACAGCAAGAAGCCGTCTCAACATCATCGGCCAGATCTCTCTGCGATCCCCATGAATGCAGTCGTCGCACCTTGATCCACAGGGAGCGTATGCCTGGCCTGATTCATCTAACAGACTGAGGTGGGAACGGAGTATTCTCAGGGGCATTTGATCACAATTTGCACAGACAGCGCCCTTGAGCGCTCCCCGTGCATGCTCCAATTCCAGACAAACAACACAGAGCACGTGTGTGTCACCCTCGTTTAAGTAGCGCAGGCAAGGGGACGCACACTGTATGAACTGCATCTCTTTATTTTCCATCTTAATACCTTTTGATTTACAGAACAAATAACATCAAATAAGACACACAGTTTCGAAAATAACGCTTGCTGAAGAACCATCACATGCAACGTCGCGGCTGACGTCCGGACGCAACACCAATCAAGAATGGACAAGTTCCATACAGGCTTCAGACGCGTTGAGCTGAAGGCGTTTCCCCAATGTGTCGACACAGTGCGAGTTCCCTCAAAAGGGAACATAAATAAATCTTACCGAACCCAACATCTTGAATGGTAGTTTAAATACAAGTGAATTTTTGAATGAATCGTGTTCCTACTTAATATTCATCCCATTTCACCACCAAGCGTAGAGCGCGGCGCGGAAGACGCGAATATGATGGATTAGATGGATGAGGGCGAGGGTGATCCTCGCTCCGATGCGGGACAACAGGTCATCAAACTGGACGAGTGACAGGCGGAAGTACCGCTGACAGCGGCCGTTATCCAGCGCAACTCCTGGAGCGAGCAAATGGTGAAACTCACCAAACGGTTCACCTCCAAAGGGTCCGGTAGACACAAATATACGGCGACGATGATCCCCACGCTGCTGTTCTGCTCTCCAGAGCAAATACAGAGCGGTGACTCTCTCGATGAATAAAAACAATGAAACATAAAAACAATGGCCGCCAACGGATTTAGATTGTGACGTGCGTCACGCGTGTACATTTCGCTTCAAACTATTGTTTTTACACACGTCAGTTTCACTCGACGTGAATTAACACAAAATGGTGAAGCATCAAACTAGATGCATCAGGCGCGAATTTGACGCGCTATTCGCGTTCGGTGTGAACGCAGCATTAGACTGTACATCAAAACTCTCGGAACGCCACTCAGCTAATCAAATTCAAAGACTGAAACTAAATGCTGTTAATGTCATGTCACCAACATCTAATAGTTGTAATACTTTCACATTGAATCGCTAAAATAATGTAGAATAACATATTTCCCCATGTCTTGTCTGGACTTTTGTTTTATTTCCTGTCCCAGTGCCATGTTTGTAGTTCATTGTAGTTTTGCATGTTGATTAGGATCCCCAGGTGTGTCTCATGTCCTCCTTACCCTGTTAAGCCTGTTTGCACCTGATTATATATAGCCCCTGTGTTCTATTAGGGCTGGGCAAAACCTTTTTTTCGATGAATGATTTTTTAAAATGTGGTCGATTCAAAATCGATTCTTTTCCATATTCAGAGCTCGCGGTGCTGTGTCTTCTCTCTTTGCACAGTGCACAAAGCAAACGTCAAGCGCTGCAGGCGTCGGTTCGATCGTGTTTAGGAGTCGGGACATGACAGAATATTCACTTGCACAATCGGCCCATCATTGTATTGTAACTAACATTTATCATTTTCACATCTTTTTAAGTTTTACCAGTTTAAACATTCAAACAATTTTAAAATATCCCGTGCTCGCGCAATCTCAGATATGTTCCCTTTCGAGGGAACTCGAACTGCGTCGAATGACACTTTAGGGGACGCCCCTCAGTGTAGTGCACCTGAAGCATGAATGAAACTAGACCAATCCTGATTGGTGTTACGGTCATGACGTAATGTGTGACGACATAAGCAGAAGCTACAAAGAGACGCTGGCACATAAAAGTATTTAAGTTTTCTGTTCTTCAGCAAGCGCTCTCTGTCTGAACTTGTCGGCCTTATTTGGTGTTTTTTGTCACAAGCATTTCATATTATAACTCTGCTGCCAGAATAATCACCCATACCAAGCGTTCTGCACATATCACCCCAATGTTGCATGATCTTCACTGGCTTACTGTGGCTTACCGTATTCAATTCTAAATTCTCACATTTAAATCTTTGCACCTTGGCTCCCCCATCTCTGTAACCGGCTCCACCCCTAAACCCCGACTCGCTCACTACGATCCCCTGACTCCAGCCTTCTCGTCGTTCCTTGGCATCGTCTGGCTTCAATGATTCAGATCATTGGCAGATCATTCAGTGTTGTTGAACCCAAAATTTGGAAATATGTTCCCCGATCACTCTGCTTTGTTAACACTATTTCTGAATTCAAATCCATGCTCAAAACTCACTTGTTTTCTGAAAGTCATAATTCTTAAGTTGTACTACATTTTTTTACACTCTCCTCTACCTACTGTTGGTTTGTTTGTTGTCTTTGTCTATTGCCTTTTTTGTTGTTTGTTTATTGTAAAGCATCCTTGAGCTCTGGAAAGGCGCTGTATAAATAAAACGGATTATTATTATAATTATTATAATGGCAAGTGCAAGTTTCACTCTGTGTGTGCCTCCCTACCCTTGCTACATCACGGGTGGGGACACACACCAAATGTGCGTGCATTGTTTGGAAGTGCAGCATGCGCGAGCAGCTCTCGAGGGGGCTACTTGCGAGGATTGCGAGAGGCTTCCGCTGCGCTCCTGCCTGGCCATTTTTGACGAAGATGGCTCGCGAGCCCCGTGGTGCGGGCGATGCTCTTCATGGGGTTTGCAAATGGATCTGACAGGGGATCTTGAGGCTGCTGAGGCACCTTCTCGAGATTAATCTGGCATTTTCGATGTTCTCTCACCTTCTCTGAGTAGACGTATTCAGCGTCAAGGGCGGGGATTTTGGGGATGTATTAGCATCTATTGGCGTATTAACATCAGTTGGCCACATGTTACTGTAATTTAGAACAGGGAGTTGGACACACGTGAGGAATGTGGTCTGTTCCACGATTTACACAACTGGTTGTTGAGGTTGCTCTCTGTGCTGCAACCTCAGCATTGGGACTTGCCTTTCTTTCCCGGGACAGGGGCTCAGGCTTTTCATTCTCCATCTCACGTGATGGCAGATGCGAGAGACTAGATCAGCTCTGCCCTGTCACAGTGCTAAAAATGTATACTCAGAGGTCCTCTTCATGGCTGAAGTCAGACCAGTTGTTGGTGTGTTTTGGGTCGCACAAGAAGGGACTTCCCGCCTCCAAACAGACCATCAGCAACTTGATTGTCCATGCTATTTCTTTGGCCTACCAGGTGCACAATTTGCCTTCACCTTTGGCCGTGAGGGCTCATTCAACCAGAGGCATGCCGTCCTCTAGAGCCCTCCTCTCGGGGGGCCTGATCCAGGAGGTCTGCGATGCAGCAGGATGGACCATCCCCCATACCTTTATTAAGTTTTACAGTCTGGACATTCCGTCTATGCCTGCCACTCTTGTGCTCTTGTCCTAAATGTGCCTGTGAGCAGCTTCACACTAGGACAGACTGGGTGCGTTGTGGCATAGTGGGTACTCGTTCCCCCAACTGTCATTCGACACAGTTTGAGTTCCCTCGAAAGGGAACGTCTTGGGTTACAACTGTAACCCTTGTTCCCTGAGAAAGGGAACAAGAACTGCTTCACTTCGCCACACCTTCCCCTGCCTGGTAGCGTTTGATTACAGAAGCAAACACCTGTGTTGTAGTACTCGAGACTCGGACTCGTCTCGGACTCGGTCTCGAGACCATATTTTAATGGTCTTGGTCTTGTCATGGACTCGTCTGCATTTGGACTCGGAATTAACTCGTACTCGAACATTTTTTTTTTTTAGGACTCGGACTTATTCCCGAGTCCACTCGAGTTCAATTCAAAATATTTTTCAGGATTATTAATGTATGTTAAAAAAATATTTCTTTAAATTGATTGACACGCCCAGTGATTGGTGATTTTCTAGTGCGCAACTGCGCATGACAAATTGTAATAAAATTACTTTAAACACCACCTACTATGTGGCCTTTTTACCCTAAACTGATCATATTTTTTAAACTCTAAGTAAATTCAGTAAAAAAATAAATAAAAGTAAATTAGGTAATCAACCCTCACTGGTCTCGGTCTCGACTCGGACTCGACCGTCTCTGGTCTCGGTCTCGACTCGGACTCGAGTGAGGTGGTCTCGACTACAACACTGGCAAACACTGTTGTGTTCTGGCGTCTCTTTGTAGTTTCTGCTTATGCCGTCATACATTCATGACGCAACACCAGTCAGAATTGGTCTAGTTGCATTCATGCTGCAGAGGCGCTACGCTAAGGGGTGTTCCCCAAAGTGTCATTCGACTCGTTCCTAATAATAAATCTATTGTATTTATTTGTGCCACTTTTTCAATTTAATTAAAAGATTGAAATCAAGGTTCCATGGGCTGCACAAACTCTTAACAAAAAAATTACCCCATTGTAAAAACAAACATTTAGGTGAGATCAATTTAAAAAAAATTTTAGAACCCAAGTGTAAAGTCTTTCACTACAGCTAAAGGTAGATTTACAGAAAGACTGTGTAAAAGAGATACATCATAAGCAACAACTTGTGAAAGAGATGATAATCAAAGATGAAAAGAATTTACACTACACGTGTGTGTTTGTGGCTATTCGTTGAGCTGTAATTTATATGAACTGCCTGTGAAGAGGTTGTGTGCTTTTGTCATGATTGCTCGTGTTAATGGATGTTAGTGGAGGTTAAGTGCTCTCATCCCACATTATGTGTCTTCTCCTACAGTATAGTAATAATATTACACAAGCATAACCATAACTAATACACAAACACACACACACAAATATATATATATATATATATATATATATATATAGTATGTTCTTTGCATTTTAGAAATTGATTTCACATGTATATTGTTTACAAAGTCTTGGCAACAATTCCATGACAATTTTTTTTTTTTTGATATTATTGTTACTGTTGTGTGCCTTTGCTTTTTTGTTCATACATATTCATTGTATCTTATGATTTATGTTTTTTTTTTTTTTTTTCAATGTGCAGATGTAATTGAATTAAGACAGCAAATAAATCCAAATTGTATGCTATCTTAATTAAGTTATATATGCACATCGATCCTTATCTTGTCTCTTCGGAACTGCTACATATAACAGTAACATATACGGTTGACCATTTACGGATGTTGTACAGAAGTTTTTCTGTCTTGCTGTGGGTACAAACTGTCACAAAGACTTGGACCATATTTTTTTATGTAAAACAAACAGAATGCTTGTTATACAATTAATCTAAATCCATGCCTCTACAGAAATGCAGTGGAAAAGTCTAAATCTATGGACTCTTTATAACACTCTAATTTGTGTTATGAGATTTTTTTTTAAAGCTACTGGAGTATGGGGAAGGGAATGCTGTGATAACGTTGCTCTCTTTTTACTTAATTTACTTTAACTTATATGAAAGGGTCTATGGACATATGAACTACCTAAAATGAAATAATTTAGCCCAATAAATGTCTTAAATACTTTCACAACATTATCTACATGCAGGTTCTTTAAATGTTTGTATATGACACATTTGTCTGTATGTATGATTGTGTGTTTGACAAAATCAAATGTAGTTCAAAGGTTAAATATATAAAATATCCAACCTATATAGTTTTATTTCTTGCATGGAATACTAAAGGAGGAGTAAAATAATGTTGCTCTCTTCAATGAAAGTGGCCTTCAAACTCTTTTCTCGCCCTGTTAAAGCATCAAAAGTAGTCCATACAACTCAAGCACTATATCCAAGGTCTTCTGAAGCAGTGTAAAAACTACTTATCACCTCTGTTAAGTTTCAGAAACATGAAAAGAATCGTATTTGACATACTTGATGAACAAACAAAAAAATAAACTTAACCAACAAGTCTCTCACTATGCACGTGTCCCACGTGATCACATCCATTAGGGGGGGGAGAGAGAGAGAGAGAGAGAGAGAGAGAGAGAGAGAGAGAGAGAGAGAGAGAGGAGGGTACAAAGGATAAAGAAAAACACCTTGTTACCAATGTCTGTAATAAAAAGTACTGCATGCTTAATTCATGTGCTGTCATTACTAATTTTCTGAATATATAAGACAAACCACAGCCTTATATAAAAAAGTGTTATTGAAAAACTAGTTGCCATAGCTTCTTACTTGTCACGCACAGCCAAAATAGACAGAGACATAAAAACCACGTTGATGCCATCACGGAGCCCGTTACTCTTTCTCTCTTCGTCTCTTTCTCTTCTGTCCCGGCGGTGAAGGTTCACGGTGATGTCCAGTCCACGGCCACTATCACCCTCCAGTGTCCTCCGTCCTCTCCAGGACAGGTGGTGTCGTATGTTTAACGCAACACAAGGCTTATTCTAGCTGTGCTAGGGGTTTTGCTCTTCCTCTCTCAGTTTTCAGCAGCCGTCTCCCAATCATCGACAGATGTTTTGCTCGCGTTAATACAATGGATTCCAGTTCGCCGAGAAAAAGCGCGAGCCCGTCCACAGACTCCAGTCAGATTACGCGCGCTTCCATTTGAAGCACGGATGAGCCATTCATCAAGTCAGCACGCATGTCTTAACAAGAAAGAAACATTGTTGCGTTTGTAAACACGTTTCCCGAAAACACGAAAATAACCGACAGTAGACACCGGCTGCAACTTTTAAGCGATGATGCGCAGGAACACAAGGGACTGTTCAATTTCCCAGACACGTCTGCTTTTATCCTTTTCTGCTTTAGCTCACAAACTTCGGTACCATCAATATTTGTATACTATTGTACAAGGCTATTGTGTATTCCTGGCTGAGTGATCTTCTGATGCAGTCCATGGATCTGTGAGAACAGATTCTCATATGGGGCATTGCTCCGGGAGAACACGTGACGGACCGTGCCGTTTCCCGTGCGAGGTGCAGGAATCTGCTCAAAATGGGTAATTTATTAAACAGTTATATTAATTTAGATATGCTTCACTTTATTCTATCTGTCTATCTGTTTTACTCTCAAATTTTTTTTTCTTTTCTTATTTTTTAGTCTGTAATAGTCTGTATGCCCAAGTGTCTTTTTTTAAAGGACACCACAACATAAATATTTTAGACATTATTTAGGTCATTCTTTATTCTCAGCTCAACAAAAATCAACAAAATATCAACTGTACCATCAGCACAACCATCTCCTTCTCCCTTGTCTGTCATTCGTTCACCCAAATTTTGAAATTATCAGTCGTTGTTCCAAACCCATAAGACTTTTGTTCATCTTTGAAACACAAATGAAGATATTTTTAATGAAACCTTAAAGATTTATGTCTCTCTATTTAAAGCCAATTCTACTAAAACATTCTTAAAAACAGTCACAAAGACATTAACTAAATCCATATCAACATGATTATTAGTAGCTGCAATAAGCAATATTAGAATATTTCACTCATAATTCTAGCCTAATCAGTATGTTCACCCCCCCCCACACACACACACACACACAAAAAGATTATAATTTACATTGTTTCAAAACGATAAAACTTTCAATCACCTTTGAAACACAAATCAACATATTTTTAATGAAGCCTGAGAGATGTCACTGTGACGTAGGAACATGAATGAAGCGGAGAGTGAATCCAAATCCAAGTACATTTAATAATAATACAAATACAAGAGGTAAACAAATACAGTAAGCAACATCAAACAACTACAACGACCAACAAACCACAACTGAAACACAGAGGTATATCCACAAGTTTCCGAGGGGCGCTCCTGTAAAAAATAAAGTGGGTGAAACTTCCGGTACGGCGGCGGAAGTAACATTCCAATGGTATTTTGTGTGTTAGTTAGCGAAGAGGCTAGCTGTTTTTCGGAGAATTATTTTACTATTTAAAGACGCAAATCTTTATGAGAGATGTCGTTACGGAGCTCAGGGACAACATGTGCTGTTCGCGGTTGTATGTATAGCCGGACTAAACTAATTCAGTGGCTTAAACGTGATTGTTTTGAACATAAGCCGAAAACGATATCAGAGGGATCCTGCCAGAGCCCGTCTCTGATCCTGCCAACGACTGTAGTTTCCATCACCTCCCAAAAGACGACGAATCTTCCTGTGTACATTTGTTTAAATTCTTAATATTCTATAAACTCTCTCAGCATGTGATTGGCTGTTCTCTACTGATGTTACACCTAAACTCAGCTCAAAGCCTGTGTTGACAGAATACCAAATGTGCCAGTTAATGTATTCAAGTAGCACATTCATTTATAATTTTGAATAAACTCCAAAGCACAATGACTAAGTGTGTATTTTTTATTTTAATTGTTTGTCAGCTCGCACAACTGTCTTGTCACCATGCCTTGATGAGTATTGATTATTAATAATGTTATTATAATACTCCCAATCAACTACTGCGGAGGGTAAAGGTACTGTTATTTCACCTTTTTTAATTTCGTTGAGGTTGTGTTCCCACATCGTTAGCTAGTTTGGATCGCTATAACTTGGGTTCAGTCGTTGGGTTCATTTTGGATTTAAACTTACCTATGTTTAGTCCCTTGCCGGTTCTCATTTGATGGTTTGAAATTTATCCTATTTTTATTTTTCTGAATGTAATGTTATGAAGTTTAAATAAATAATATTCTGAGTTCTCAGTCTGTCTCGTCATGCATGCTGCAAACCTGATGGTTACAAGAGATTCTTGTCACCTTTAAAAGTCCTTTCCACCAAAACTTTTCTGCTTCAAAACATTCAAGTAAAAGTCATTCTAAACATCAATATGAATCAAGCGGCCTAATTTAAATCTTTAATTTTTGGGTGAAGTTATTTTTAAAAATTGTATTCCTTATCTTTCCATTAGCTGTTGACTTACACATACCTGTCATAAAAAAGTGCTCCCTTTCTCTTTGACCTTTGTCCCAATAGAAATCACAAAAAGGACTTAAACCAAATCTTCCATTATCTGTTGAATGATTATACTTCTTTCTGTGACACCAATTATGGTTCTGGCTCACTGGTGAGAGATAACGTGGCCTGTAGTCTAGTGGTATAGTTTTCAATTATCGTACAAGGACATAAGGGTTCAAATCCCTTTTACACAGTGCTCACAAAGTGTTGAAAAGAGCATGATTTTGAGAACGTGATTTTTTTCATACCATGAAAAAAAGTTTCACATCACATTAGAGTTGATAGATGTCAGAATATTCAGTTTAAAGCAAAAGATTTGAGGAATGTGCAACACGATTCAACTGCATGCATAAATGTGAATGGTAATTTCTGTCTTGACATTTTACAAATACGCCTTTCTTTTAGGTATACCATATAAATTCAAAATCTACTTGACCGAGGGGTATGTCTCAGATATCTTCCATTTGAATGGGCATGGCTGCAGATTTCTGCAGATGCATGCTCTTTCTCTCTCACACGCACAGAAGAGACAGTAGGCTTTAAAAGGCTAGCTTCTGCTTTCCACAACTGCAGTAGGTTACCTGCCAACTGTTAAAAGCAGAATCATGTTCACAGCATAGAAAATCTCCACACTGCACAAACACACTTTCACATTTATACAATATATTCAGATTTATTATGTTTCATTGGGTCACTGAACACTCAAATTTTAGACACTCATTTCAGTGGGAAATCTACTAACATCATGTTAGTGTTGAGATAGCAAAGATATTTAATGCTGTGAAACTGCACAGTAACTGACAAATTTGGCTTCCAGAGGATCTAATCCATTAACATGCATGGGATCATAGCCCGATTTAAAATTGGCATCCTTCAAGATGATTTCTATGACGCTAGTAATAGAAATGATGATGCATATGAAGTATGATGCTTTTTTGAGAGTATACTATAGAGTTATTTAAAACAAAAAATAAAAACAGCTTAAATATACCGATATTCATAACCTTTACAGGCTGACGGAACGCCTCCTGGTCTGGGCTCAGCACAATCTGCGCTCATTGAGAGTAGCACATGTGCCTGGTCACCTGAATTTGGGACCAGACAGACTGTCCAGAAACAATGTTCCAGTGGGAGAATGGTCTCTGCTCCCACAGATGGTCCTACTGATGTGGGAGACATTCGACGGAGCGCAGGTTGACCTGTTTACGTCCCAAAAGGACGCTCACTGTCGAAGTCTTTCTCCAAGAGCAGGGATGTGCTGACCCACGTCCGGCCCCGCTGCCCACTCTATGCTTTTCCCCTGTCTCGCTCCTGCCTCAGGTATTGGAACGAATCAGGGCTACTTGTGGCTCCGCTCTGGGAAAAGCAAGACTGGTTTCCAGTTCTGATTCAGCTGATGAGAACTGCACCATCGCCATTACCGATGAGGAAAGACCTCCTTTCTCAGGTCAAGGGCTCGATTTCTTCGCCCGGAGCTGTAGTCCCTGCACGCATGGGCCATCAACGAATACCCGCAAACCTCCCAGAGGGAGTGTTAAACACGATCACGTAGGCTAGAACATCGACTACTAGACGACTCTATTCCTCAAAATGGTCGGTGTTGGCTGGCTGGTGCAAAGCCCGAGTCTTTTCACCCCCAGACTGCGGGATTACGGAAGTTCTCTCCTTCCTTCGAGAGATGCTGGATAAGGGCAGAACCTCGTCCACACTCAAAGTTTATGTGGCGGCCATAGCAGCGTTTACAAAACCCATGTCTGGCCAGTCACTGGGGAAGAACGATCTGGTCATCCGCTTCCTTAAAGGGTTAGTTCACCCAAAAATGAAAATGAAGTCATTAATTACTCACCCCCATGCTGTACCAACCCCGTAAGACCTTCGTTCATCTTCGGAACACAAATTAAGATATTTTTGATTAAATTTGAGAGCTGGATCACTCCTCCATAGACTGCCTAATGGACTGCCTCTTGAC
Source organism: Pimephales promelas (assembly GCF_016745375.1). The sequence goes on from NW_024121100.1 coordinate 16,552,521, forward strand.
GGCCCATAAAGTCATTAAAGAAAATGTTTAAATATTCCATGTGCCTACAGTGGCTCAATTATAAGTTTATCAAGTGACGAGACTACTTTTTGTGCAAAAAAAAACATAAATAATGACTATTCCATTACTTCCTTATGGGCGCATGCGCGAGAACTGAGATGACGACGTTCTTCTTCGACTACTTCTTGTTACCAGCTGCTCACCGCTTAAGAGTATTACCGACACCTACCGTACAAGATGATGATCCATATATAAGGCGCTCAGGATTATAAGGCACACTGTCGTTTTTTGAGAAGATTAAAGGCTTTTAAGTGCACCTTATAGTGCGGAAAATACGGTAATTGAAAAGCGTATGTACAGGGCAGATCTTCCTCTGCTTGCAAACAGAAAGTTTTGCGCTTCCAGCTATATCAGCACATCATCTTATACGGTAGGGGGCGGTAATACTCATAGATATGTATGGTAATACTCCTAAGCGGTGAGCAGCCAGTAACAAGAAGTAGTCGAAGAAGAACGTCGTCATCTCAGTTCTTACGCATGCGCCCATAAGGAAGTAATGGAACAGTCGAATAAAGTCATTATTTATGTTTTTTTCGCACAAAATTATTCTCGTCGCTTGATAAACTTATAATTGAGCCACTGTAGTCACATGGAATATTTTAACATTTTCTTTAATGACTTTATGGGCCATCAAGATCCAGTCCCTTAGGCAGTCTATGTAGGACTGATCCAGCTCTCAGATTTAATCAAATATATCTTAATTTGCAGTGTTGTAGTACTCGAGACTCGGACTCGTCTCGGACTCGGTCTCGAGACCATATTTTAATGGTCTTGGTCTTGTCATGGACTCTTGTCCATTTGGACTCGGAATTGACTCGTACTCGAACATTTTTTTTTTAGGACTCTGAATTATTCCCGAGTCCACTCGAGTTCAATTAAAAATATTTTTCATGATTATTAATGTATGTTAATAAAATACTTATTTAAATTGATTGACACGCCCAGTGATTTTCTAGTGCGCAACTGCGCATGACAAATTGTAATAAAATTACTTTTAACACCACCTACTATGTGGCCTTTTTACCCTAAACTGGTCATATTTTTTAAACTCTAAGTAAATTCAGTAAAAAAAAAAAAAAAGGATTTCTCTAAGTAAATAAAAGTAAATTAGGTAATCAACCCTCACTGGTCTCGGTCTCGACTTGGACTCGACTCTCTCTGGTCTCGGTGTCGACTCGGACTCGAGTGAGGTGGTCTCGACTACAACACTGTTAATTTGTGTTCCGAAGATGAATGAAAGTCTTACGGGGTTGGTACAGCATGGGGGTGAGTAATTAATGACTTCATTTTCATTTTTGGGTGAACTAACCCTTTAACCCTCTGGGGTCGGCAATCATGTCAGCGTGATCTGCTTGCTTTTTTTTCTTATCAGTGCAAAACAAACTAAAAATACTCTGTTGATTTTGATCTCACATACAAGTGTTAAACATCATTCTAAACTGTTAAATGTCTTTTTTTTAATTGTGTACACTCATAATAAAAACAAAATGTTGTGTGTTTCATAAAATAAAGAAAATAAACATGATGAGCTTTCTCCCGTCTCTCTCAATGTGAAGTCTTTTTAAAATTCGCACCCTGTTGACTTCAATGGGGCATGTTCTAAACCTGCTTTTAGCCTCTTAACATCCTTGATTTGTCCTTGAAAGATAGGCTATGAATAAAATGATGTTATTTCAGCCAGCTCACATACCTCTATTTGCTTCCTGTTTTCGGTCGAAGCCCACAGTAGCCGATTGTCGATCTCACGCACCCGATCATTAGTGAATATCATTTGCACCCTGTTGACGTCAATGGTTTTTTTATCGCCGTGTGTGGGGTCTCTTATGTTTGTAAAATCGCAGACAATTTTATAATCGTCCCGTGTGAACCAGGCTTTAATAGTCCATGATTAATAATACACTAAAATTTTGTTTGTACAACATTTATTGATATTCTATTTTTATTGTTAATTCATGTTTGTTTACGATATGTATGAATGTGTTAAACTATTGATATGTTACTTGTCATGTAAAATGCTATGTATTAGTTATCATGGTAACACTTTATTTTGATGGTCCTTTTTGAGCATGCAGTTGACTATAAGTAACTTTGCAACTATACGTCAACTTACTCTCATCAGAGTATTAGTAGATTGTCTGCTTAATATCTGCAAACACTTTATTGTGATGGTCCTCCAAAAGACACTTTACTGACTATAAGTAATTTTTCAACGTCAACTTAATCTAACCCTAACCCTGATTTTACCAATCAAAGACATGGATGCCACATTAGGTGTAGGGTGGTTTATAACAGAGATGTGTTGTGTAAAGTGTGCTCAGACACACACCTCTCACTTACAGGATGATGGAGATTCCAATCTGCCATAATGGATTTGGTTCACCTCTCGCCTTGTGTGGCCCGCAGTAAAAGAGATTGACGGGCATTATAATGGTGTGTGAGAGACAGATTTTTGTAATATCTTGAGGATGGGTACAGATTTTGAAACAGGACCAGGGATGATTCATTAGATGTGCCATTTTTATTATATTTCTAAAAGACACACACCTGGTACCTAAGGTGAGATTACAGTTATGATCCATGATCATTCACATGCAACCCCTCTGGCAACCAGCACACACTCTTTACAATGTTTTTCAGTCATTGATATAAATGTGTATAAACCATTTCACAAGATGTAAACAACACTGGTCCAGAAGCACTTCCTGTTTCAGTTTGTAACTGTTTTCTTTAGAATATATCTTAAAGATGTTTTAAACTTTTTGATTCAGTTTTAAATGTTCTGTTGGTTGTATTTTATCCCAGCTTTTATGTAGTGTTAAAAACTGAAACAGGAAGTGCTTCTGGACCAGTGTTGTTTACATCTTGTGAAATGGTCTATTGTGTTCAAGATCAGTTCGGTGTTGATTCCGTTTCATTCAATAACTATGTACCATCAAATCAATGTTCAATTCACCTAGAAAGCACCTCTAGAAAATAGTGATGTCATCGCCCAGCTCAGTTCAATTCAGTGGCAAGGAAACCAAACTCTGTCGATGACAATGAAGAAAAACACTTAGGAGAAACCTCAGGCTCAGAGGACTTGTCTGGTTCTTGTGTCTTTGCTGTGGATCTGATGGCTGTCATGTTGACAAGGTCTTCACAGGGGATCTGTCTAGAGCACGTCTAGTTGTCATAGACTTCGGTGACATTCAGTGCTGTTGTGGTCATCATTAGGTACATAATCTCGGGATAAGGATGAATTAGAGAGATAGCAAGCATAGATGCCAATCTTCTTATGATGTAACAACATCGGGTGTTATGGGAAGTGCTCCTGGCTCCGGTTGATATAATTCAGTGGTTCCCAAACTTTTTGCAGCATGCACCACTTTCTAGTGTTTGACACCTGTCAAGTATCCCCCAACACATTACTCTGGTTAAACGTCACATTTTTAATTGCAATAACTCAATACAAATATTCACTGTAGATTAAAAAAACATAAAAACATTCTGTCATAAATACAAACAACTTCTATTACCTCCTTTTTTTAGTGAGATGGATGGGCCTGCATGTTTGCACACAGATCATTAAAATTTGGGTAATGGATGACAGTTTTACTCTCAAATCATTCTCGGCATCTAGTCTTTGTCGATTTTTTGTTTTCAACAATGTCAATGCAGAAAAGCCTGACAAAATTTGTGGTTACAAAAGGGCATCAACACTTTAAGTGCTTGCTTTGACAATCGTGGATACTCCACCATTGCTGAAGCCCAGAAATCCACCGTTGACTTATTTTTAAAAAGTATGTTGTGTCTCCCATCAGTTGATAACTCCAGTAACTTTTCTTGTTCTTGAAATGAGAGGTGTGGGATTGGAGGAGTGACATCAAAAGGATTCCGAATCCATGTCTGAAATTGGTCCATATAGGGGGGAAGTAAGTCCGCAGATTTTGGTTGAGCTGTTTGAGATGTTCAATTAAGAGGCCTTTGCACAGATCACTTAGCACAGATTCTTGGGTTTGCAAAAATTCAGATAGAAGAGGAAAGCACTGGAGTTTGTATTTATCCAGTTGGCCCAGAAAACAAGCTATTAATAAGTGCTTCAACTTTGTCCTGGGTTTTGAAAATGGTGGTACTAAGACCCTGCAGACTTAAGTTAAGTTCATTCAGAATAGAAAATATGTCTGCCAGATATGCCAGCTTCTGAAGACAGATGTCGTCTTGCAAGCATGAAGACAAGTGAAACGGGTTGTGAAAAAAAAATTCCTGAACTTCACATCTGAGCTCAAAAATCCTTGCTAAGACCTTTCCACGTGATAACCAGCACACTTCTGTGTGCAGTAGAAGTGTTTCATGCTCGCTGCCCATTTCGTTGCAACAGCCGAGCCTTGATGAAGTTGACGATTTTCACAGCGTCATGAAGTACAGATAAAAGTTCACTTGGCATGTTTTTCGTTCTCGGTGGATGCTGCAGTGCACCCAGGAAACTGATGGTGCAACTTTTCGGATGAGAGCTACTGCTCCTTTGTGTCTCCCTGTCATAGATTTCGCCCCATCTGTACAAACTCCAACACAGTGCGCCCTGTCAATTTCGTGTCTGAAAAAGCTATCAATCAAATTAAAAATATCTTCCCCTGTTGAATGTGTGACAAGGTGACGGCAAAACAAAAAATCTTCATGAACATGTCAGTAGAAATCTAATTAATGCGACGAGCCACAGTATTGTCAGATAGAGGGATTTTGTCTAGCATCTTTGCTGCTTTCTCCCCGAGCATACAGTTTACCAAATCTTTGGCAACAGGTAAGCAAAGATTTTCTCCAATTGTGTTGGGATTACCTTTTTTAGCTATGCAGTAGATCGCCAGATATGAAGCTTTCTGTGCATTTTTGGAAGTCCCTAAGCCTGAATGCATCTGCAGTTCCTCTAATTTTCCTTGGAAAAAACTTGCAGGCATGTCTTGTAATTGACTGTCTTGTTTATAAGTGCCGTACCATATATGAGGGCTTGAGACTGCTATTTGCAAGAACCTCACCACAGACTACACATTGCGGGTTTGGACTTTCTGCATCACCAATCCATGTAAACCCGAAACCAATGTAACTGTCACTGTATTTGCGTTTCTTACTTGATATTTTCTTACTCTCGAATGTAGGCCTATTTATCTGGACCAGCAGATCTCTGTTATGCTTGTTTGTTCCCGCCTCTTCACCCCGTTCATTATCCTCAGAGTCTGTGCGATCGGGTTTCTCCATATATTCAGCGCAGTGCACATCGGTGCACATCTCCACAGAAAATGCTGATGTAGACAGCTCACTCCTACTGTCCCTTGATTTCCTTAAAGTGCCCATTTTTAACCAGGTGTCCATTTTGATGAATGTAGTAAGCGAAAAAATAAACATATGAATTATCACTTGGCGCCTAATATGATCAGGGTGGGGCTATTGTGACAGAGGTGATTGTAAAATTAAATTGAATCATGAGTAATTTACTGCTTGTAATGTGAAATTTTATTTCTCAATAAAACTTTGGCATGTGAAGTTTACCTCAGTTAAATACCTAAAATAATAAAATTGTACACATTTTTTCCCAACATTACAAACATTCTCTCGCGCACCCCCGTGTTCAGCACCCCAGTTTGGGAACCACTGATATAATTTATGCAGCCTAATAATCCTTTGAAAGATTTGAAATATAGAAATGTGATAGTGTGTTATATGTATAGGTTAAAGAGACCTTTAATCTAGATTTAAACTGACAGAGTGTGTCCGACTTCCAGAAAATGCTAGGAAGACTGTTTCAAAGTTAGGAAAATAGGAAATAGGAAAAGGATCTACACCCTGCAGTTGATTTTGACATTCGAGTTGTTATAAACTGGGCAGAATTTTGAGACAGCAATAAACATGAGGGACTATGATGCAATATGTAATCAAGTACTGAGGAGTTAAACCATTTAGAGCTTGTAATCAGTAATCAGCAGGATTTTAAATTAGATGCAATTTTTAATAGGGAGCCAATGCAGTGTTGGCAGAACCAGGCTAATATGGTCACACTGCATTTTGGACCAGCTGGAGTTTGTTTATTGAGCATGCACAGTAAAGCATTACAATAATCTATCCTTGAGGTTATGAACACATGAATGAAATTTTCTGCATCTGACATTGGGTCTCATTCACCAATAAGTGCGTGGATTGTTACGTATTTGTACAAACAAGACAACTTCTCACAAAAATTATCTGCCTAATTCACAACACGTTCAGAGGCACTTGAATTTTTTCATAACATCGTTTTCATGTTAGTGAATTTTTAGTATTCTAAATGAGCGGCCATGTGCACAAGGTTAGTAACAAACCTAAACCGTCTCCGTATAAGGGATTTCCGCACATTTTCCTTACAGCCTTTCGTCACTCTCTTCAAACTTGACGCTGTTTACAGACGCGCTCACGCCCAATCCTATGAAACTTTACCTGCTCAGGCACTGCATTGGTTATAGCCTGAAATTGAGATTAACTCTTATTCCTCAAATCTAATGGGAATATTGGTCCATTATCAAAAAGGATGTTGATTTAGGAACATTGTACTTGATAAAATCATGTTCATCCATTCACCAAATCCCATTGCACACACTGATTGCCTTGCTTTGAATGTCCTCTTGACAGTATAGTTGTGCGTGTAACATGCATGTTTAACAGTCTGCTAAAAGACTTATAAAATAGGCTGATAAAATTCAGAAAGAGTGTTTTATCATTATTTATTTGATTGTTTGTTTACGCTGTGCTGTATTTGATAGTGTAGTACACACTGGGGCCATGTCCACACTAATACGTTTTCGTTTGAAAACGTATATTTTTCTCTCTGTTTTGGCCCTCCGTCCACACTGAGATGCCGCTTTAAGTCAACAAAAACGTATCGTTTGGAAAACGCTCTCCAAAGTGGATAAATTTGAAAATGCCGTTTTCGCGTTGTAGTGTGGACAGTGAAACTGGAGGTATTTCAAAACGATGACGCAAGTTTAGTCATGTGATCCATGTAGTACCAATAGATATTCATGTTTATCGGTATTGTGCCTGTTATGTGTTATTCATTTTTACACTATTGCTAAAATATGTTACTTTCTATGTTACTTAATATGTGCTATTCTTCATAGCACAGTACTGCAAAGATGACAGATAATGTAGTCTACTCACATTTGCTGTCCTGCGGCAAAACAGGAGAGCAGTTGCGTTTTAGACCAAACATATGGTGACTGAATGCGAGCTGGACGCATCAGTGATGGTGAGATATTTTGCTGAATAAAATGATCCTGTTATTGTGCGATGACATTATTATTTATTATCCCATCTGTATCATCTCAGTGAGTTTTTGTGAAGTTTCACGCATGCGCAGTAAAGTTAATTTAGAAGTTTCTCATCCACACTGAAACGTCGGAAAACACCTGAAAACGCTAGTGTGGACGGAGAGCATTTTTAAACGAAAACCCCGTTTTCAAATGTATCCGGATTAATGTGGACGTAGCCTGGGTGAGAGGAAACACACTGGGTGCTTCTCAAAAATCAATTTGATGCAATCGAACTCAGCCATCTTTAAGGGCATCTCAGTTCTCTAATTGCACAATGAGGAGGCGGGAATGAGGAGTGAGGAAGCTTCCTGAGGAATCATGACTGAGAATCAGGTCACATTTTAAGGGTTTTTCATCTCAGTTTTGCTTGAGAGCAGCATTTCTACCAGAAAGACTCAGGAGATAGAATGATGTAATAAAGCATTTATTTATTGACAGCTCAGCAAGCAATTATTTATAAAGTTCTTTGGCGTAGGCCCCATAGTGTATAATCCGAGGGTAGCGGATTTTTCCTGCCTGAAGACAAAGGCAAGGGCGCAACCGACTCCCGGCGAGGTATGCACAGGACCATCCTGGTGGTGGTGCGGAGGATGGAGGTAAATGTTTGCGTCAGCATCTGCAAACTCAAACATGTGTAAGTACCGATCTTTTATACAGCAAATATGACTGAATAGCTGTAAAGGTAATAAGTGACATAGTAATTCAGTCTTTCTGGCAGAACTTGAGCTAAAGCTTTTATGAATATGCTGGTCAATCAGCCAGGGGTGCGTTTACCAAAACCAACTATGGTTGCAAGTTCCGTCGTTACCAATAGTGTTCAATGGAAATTGCAAACATAGTTGGCTAGTGATGCGTTTGGGAAATGCACCCCAGACCAGCACTATACCAACACTATACAAGCTCTAACCAGCATAAACCAGCCTGAACCAACATGGAATTCATGCTGGCTACATCCTGATTGGTCAGCTGACACCTGCAGTCCTATAAAATGACAATAATTTTAACAATTTAACCCCCAAAAAATATTGCTATGGTTGACATCTCAGATCAGGGGCAGACTGGCCATCTGGAGCACCAGAACTTTTCCTGGTGGGCCGCTGGCCAATGGGGACCATGGGGGTACACAAATATAACAAATGACAGAAATCATAATATTAGATTATTTTCTACGCAAATGGATGAGGGAATAGATCGTGCAGGCACGGCTGACAAGGAGTGTGTTTCGTGTGCATGTGAGTGCATCTCCCTCCTTGTTATTTAGGTCTACTCCATTGTGTATCTTGAAACACGCACTCTTTCACGTCCTGGAAACACACCAAATCAATGACAATGAACTAGTGCAGATGAAAGCTTGTGTTATCGCCTGTGTCGGGGAAAAAAAGCTGCACTTGTACACACTGAGAGAACTACAGCCGACTATCAGCTAGAATGCGTGTTCTGCGCCTGCGTGTAAATGAGACAACTGTCTATTTCTGCAGATATATTCGTCATTCAAAAAGAAACTGATGCTGCAGGCTGCAGATACACAAACTGTAAACAAAGCAGTGCGTGTTTACTGTTCTGAATATCAATCCTGCTACACATTTTCTTTATTTCACTCCTCTCATGTTAAAACTGAAATATTCTCCAAGGAACCCTCAGAACAGATAACATTAGAACAGCCTTTTACAAACAAACAAACATAATTACAAACAATTATCCATGGATGAAAAGGGGAAGAAAAGAAGTTACAGAGATAAAAAAAAGCATTAGAGGTAGATGCTGTGAAATGGCGCAAAGAGTAGCAGTTCAACAGGCTCTGACGACTCTAGCTCTCCCTGACTAGATGATATATTGTTTTTATAGTTTTATGTTGTGTGTCTCATTGTTCTTCTATTTGTTTCCCTTTGGTGTTACAAATATGACCTAATATATGTTGTGTTCCTTAAAATAAATGTTTAAATTAGATTTATTTTTCTGAGTTATATTTTTATGCTATACGTGGTGTTAAAAATATTCTGCACATTAATGGGCCAATGTGTTATGATGTGAGATGTGGTGGGCTGCTGTGGGCCAGAAAGTCCAGGGCAAATTTTTGGTCCCTGTCCGCCCCAGTCTCAGATGCATGATTTATGATCATGAGAGTCTATATTGTCCTGACTAATTTGAGGTAGCTTTTGTGGTTAGGAGTTGATAAAAATTTGATATGTTTAAAACTTTTGTAATTTTGTATGGTGCCAAAAGTGTCGTAGAAATCACACACTTCAATTTTAAATGCAGTCATCAAGTCATTTCATGCTAGTGTGTTTTTCCCTTGTTGAATGTGATTCTGCTGGTTCAGCTGTATTTTTTTCAAGAAAGTGGCAGCAAAATCACAAGGTCAAAGACAGTGGAAAGCTTTAGCCCTGACCTCTATTCTATCAGAGGTCAAAGTCCATTTCAGGGGCAGCAGAGCAATTTAGAGGTGAAGAGAGGATAACTGGGGCTGTCTCTGACAACGTCTGTCATACACACACATATGCAAATGTGCATACACCCGCAAGGTTTGTTCTGTCATAGCAATGCCAGCTTTGGCACTGCTTTGTTTTACATTTGACTATACAGTAGTAGCAATTCATTTTACTCGACGGGAACTACTGTAGACACTGGGCCAATGTGTGTGCGATTTGACAGAATTTTACCTTTTTTTTGCGATTTTACCCCTCTCTTCCTTCATCCTGATTTTTTTCCAATCCTCACAGATTTTGTTCACCCTTAACAGAAAATACCTTCTCCTACAAACAGGAATTGACTTTTTGATTTTTGAATTTGTATGCCATGAAAAACAAAACTCTGCCTAGCCTGGGGTGCGTTTTCAGAAGTCAACTATAGTTGCAAATTCTGTGGATTTGTGTTGGTAAAGACGAACTTGCCACCATAGTTGGCTTCAACGCACCCCAGGCTAGTTGTTTGTGAAGGGCATGCTGGACACTTACTTTGTGGCACCATCAGAGTTGCCATGAAATAATTTCACTGTGGATCCAGTGTAATTAATTTGATCTAAATTATGGCTCGGGTGATTGGTTGTGGAACGGAGTGCCCCTGAGGAAAGATGTCAGCAAGCAGGTTGCCTACTGTGCCAGTTAAGCCACTGTCACTGAGATGAATGGGTATCCTAACATATCGCATTCTCTGTGTATTCTCCATCTCCTGCAGGGCTAAAAAAAAAAAAAAAAAAAGCAGTATGTATTAGCAGTGTGCAGAGAACAGGACACAAAAACAACACCCTGCCTCCTAATCAGGGGCGCAACTACCCAGTTTCAGAGGGGTATGCAGCAACAATTTTAGCGCCCCCCCCCCCCCCCCCCCCCAAAAAAAAAAAGGGAAAAATAAATGTAATGTAGGTGTGCTGTGTAATAAGTGAGCTAACAGAAGAAAATAAGTGCAAAATTCTCGTTTATTAACACAATTAAACTATAGCTACTCCACCTTGATGAACCCCCCTAAGAAAACTATAAGCTCCATTCATTGGAACAGCAATACCATTGTTTCTCACAGGATTTTAGGTAAAACTGTGGACCTCAGTTTCTCTAGGGGGGTTCGGGGGCATGCTCCCCCATAAGAAAATTTTGTGTTCTGTAATGTTAAATTCAGCAGTCTGGTGCACTTTGAGAGTTCAAAATTGAAAGCTCCAACCCATATTCAGGGTGCAAATTAAACAGAGAAAAATTTGAACCTCTTTTAGTTAGTGTCTGTCTACATTACACTACTACATAATAAATAGTTATAATATTAATCCCATGATAGTAGCCATAAAGGCTATTGTAAAACAAAATGCACAGAAAAATAAAGGAAACTTTCATAATTAGTTTTGCACTAATTTCTATACTTGAAAGATACTTGCGCATAATGACGTATTTCATGGGCCAGTGTGTCAGAAAAAAAAACTAAAGCTGACTTTTTTTGACCAATGCATTACACCAGCACAGCGCTGCCAATTAAGCAAAAAACAAAACAAACAACAAACAACAAACAAATGGGCCGCCGATGTATGAGTTTTGTGGGCCGTTAAGACAAATAAATTAAAAAAGGATGAAATGTATTGGCTGAAAAGCACGTCGGCCCAACGGGAATCTCCCGGTAGTCCTGATGGCCACCGAGATATAGCCTACATGTGTTGGGATGTCACATTTTAAATCCTACCTGTTGGCTTTCAGCAATGCATGCAGTTATTTAGCTGCTGTCGTATCAATTGACATGCCATCTCCTTTTCTCTCTTTTTTTTCCCATTTTTAGCCCCACAACATTTTGTTTAATCCATCTTTTTCGACGACAACTCGACTACTCGTACCTGCTCGCTCAGAGCTCACGGCGCCCCCGCCCGCTCGCGATATTACCTGCCCCCCTTCTCCATGAGGGCGCCTACTCTAGCCTAGCTGTTAGTCCTCTAAAGTTTTATATAACAATGAAGGAATGCAGAAATGATTTAGAAACGCACAACGGCAGTTACATATAGAAATACAATATAGCCTATATAATTTTTTTTTTTTTTTTTTTTTTTTACCATCGCTTTGGCGCCCCCCATTGTGCTGCGCCCCTATGCGCCGCATATAGCGCATACCCACTTTTTGCGCCACTGCTCCTAATTGTCACGTGTCAGTGATTTTGGTTCAGTCCTGTTAGTTTTCCCTCTCTGTCTAATTAGCTATTCCCTTCATCTGTGTTCTGTTTATTATCCCATTAGTCCCTGTTCATTTAAGCCCTGTGTTTTCCCTCAGTGTTTGTTGATCGTCGCCGATGTATGGTTGTGTTCATCCCAAGACGTCATATAACTGACGCTATTGACCATACGTCAACATCCGACGTTTTAGGGTACCCTTTAACGTCAGTTAGATGACGCTATCTAATCCTAACCCTAACCCAGACCTAAACCTACCCGCGTCATCTAACTGACGCTAAAGGTAAAGCGTCAGTTGGATGACGCCCTTGGATCGTCATCTAACTGACTTTAAAGGGTACCCTAAAACGTTGGCTGTTGACGTATGGTCAAAAGTGTCAGTACCCCTCAGTGGAAACGAGCCATTAGATGACGTCTTAGGATAAGAATGTGTTTGGTAATAAACCAGCTGCATTGAAATTATGTTTCCTCATCTTCAGCCTACAGCACAACCCTGACGGAACGATCAACTATACTGTAAAAAAAAAAGATGAGCCGAAGGAGGAAGAACAACAGGTTGAGCCCAATGGAAACACCTATTCTCTGTCAGAATGAGCTCTCTCTGGAGGAATATGCAGGGCTTTACATAGGCCTCTATGATAATGGGACTCGGAATGAAGAGGAACTGACAAGGAGTTTCTGGGGTGGACTTAAGGACCTGAGCCCATCGCCTGCCCGTCAGCGCCTAAACTCATCACCTGGCCGCCAGCGCCTGAGCCCATCGCCTGCCCGCCAGCGCCGATCTGCTGGCCCAAAGCCGGAGCCCGTGTCTGCTGTTCCTGAGCCAATATTTGTTTACGTGTTTGTGTCTGTCCTTGTGGCCTTTACTATTCTAGTGCCTGATGATCCTGAGCCGGTGTCTGTTCCCGTTTCTGATCTGGTGTCTGTTCCCGTTCCTGAGCCGGTGTTTTTTTTCTGTGTTTGTGTCAGTCAGTCTTTTTGGCCGTTACTGTTCTAGTGGCTGCTGATCCTGAACTGGTGTCTGTTTCTGAGTCGGTGTCTGGTCTTGAGTCGGTGCCCACAGCCTGCTCCACCCTGGCCACGGCCACAGCCTGCTCTGTCATGGTCACGCTCGCAGCCTGATCCACCCCGGTTCCCCAAGCTGCCGGCTCCGTCCTGGAGGCGTCCTGCTCCTGTGCAACTGCGCTTTCGTCAGCCTCCAGGATGCCCACCCTCCCACCCCTTCGAATTGTTATACATGTAGGACGCGCCTTCGGGGGGTGGGGGGGGGGTGTTTGGAAAGTGAGTTTGGAAATAAACCAGCTGCATTGACAACTACAGCACAACCCTGACACTAGCATACTATGTGGTCTGCATAGTGCATTATGGGATAGAAACCTAAGCTCCCTGTTCCCTTTAGAACTGGTAATAAAAGCATTACAATTGGGTCTACATCGTCTCCTGATAATGGAAGTATAGTTGATTTGTTCCCATTGATTGTGTTGTGAAAGATTTTTGATAATTTGTTTATGACACTGGGCCCTATCTTGCACCCGGCGCAAATGACTTTGTACACTGACGTATGTATCATTCCTATTTTGCACCCACGCAAAGCAGGCTTTTCTCTCCACAGACGCACGTTGTTAAACTAGGAAATGAACTTGCGTTCCCTGGGCGGGTCGGCACAAAAAGGGGGTGTGTTTCGGCGCAAACATTCCCAAGTGCTATTTTGCAGTTCCAGAAAACAATTGCACCACTGACCAGAAAAAAAATAGTCTAAAGTCAGTGGTGCGTTGCGCATTTTTCATATGCAGTTTTAAGCGTGCATGCTTGGCCTTAATACAAAGTGTGAACAAACGCACATATACACTGTAGATGATTCTCTCATCTATACAGCATTTTACTTTTTGCAAATACATTATTACATGGAAAAATATTAAAACACGAGGGAAATCATTGTTGTGTCCATGACAATGGGAAAAATAGGCATAAAGCTTACACATTTACCCAAATTATTATATGCATGTTTAACCAAAGCTAATTTGGGTGTGTTTGTCCCATCCGAAATGTCTCTTCTCTTTCTTTTACGGCCTTGACGAGAACATTGATCTCCTCGGCTGTGAAGCGATTGTGAAGCGCGCCTGGTAAAGGCGCCGTTATAATAGAATTGCACCATGGAACAAGCGCACCTCATTGATCATGCTCTTAAAGGGAATGTGCTACGACCTTCTAATTGGTTTGTTTCCCGTTACGCCCAAACCACACCTATGAATAATTCAGACCAACCCCTTTTAAACTTGCGTCGGGCGCAATAGTCATTTATCCCGCTGGTAAGCAACAGCCCCCAAGACCCGCCCACAAAGTTATTTGCGCTTTGCACTTGATACTTGCATTTCAGATTGTTAAAATAGGGCCCATTGTACGCAATTGCATTTCTGAATAAATAAGAAGACAACTGAATCACAACAAATGAATCACATCATTGAGATGCATGACCTGAATAATACATATACATACTTTTACTTTTTCCAAGTTCATGTCGCTAAGCTGTTCTGTGCCTCTCAGTGCAACATCCTTCTAGTGGTTAAGCACAGCTGAGCTATAGATTATAGAGCTCCTTCACAGAAACCAGTGGCCGGGGGATTATGAGTGCGCTGATCAAAGTAAGGCTTTTCAAATCGAATCCAAAGCACACGATTAAAGGTTATTACACATTTCCCTTCCCTCGTCCACCAAATACCCAGTTCTGTTGAGAACGTTTTTGCCATTTTTTGTCCCTTGCACAGGCACATTTATTAGTTTACATCAGCATTTAGCTAAGCCATGTGTTCCGTCTTTATCTCCTCGTTAAAAACTGTACAACAGCAGAAAAGCAGATACATATGCCCCTGTTGCCCTAGTGTCATTTCACAATAACGTTGCTCTCTACACGCCTCATTGGCTCACCACTGGGAATCTGTGTTAATTTGTTGTCTCCTCTTGCCCAGTGGGGATGGATGGAATGTGGCAAATGTAAATGCACTGTTGTGGAGTTGAGTTGAGTCAAATGTCAAGCTCAGCTGCACAGCCACATGCTCTGTGAGTATGCAGCATCTGTGCACATGGCACTCTGTGGTTAATGTGATTATTCTAGCGACAGTGAGCACTGTGGGAGACAGAGAAACAGAAGTCACACAAAACCATGCACGATTTTAGGCTGAAGAGGATAAAACATTGTGGGTAATATGGGTTCAGAGAGCCTGAAGCAAGAAAGTGACTTTGTGATTTCAGACTTTGGATGCAGACAGTATTCATACAAACATTAAGTTGTTTGAGTACTAATTTAAATTTAATTTACTTTGCACATCTTACTTAAAATTAAAATGTGCCACACAAACTGTGGAGGTTTGTCTGAAATGATGAGCCCGATCTCATGAATGTTCATGAACTATAGCACGAATGTCATTTCTCGTGCCATTTATACGCCAAAACTAGTTTTTGAGTGTATGCGTTTTTTCGCGTGCATATGATACGCACTTTTTGGCGTATAATAAGTACGAACTCCCCACCCCCCTTCCCTCTAAATCTACCCAGGGGGTTTTCAGTGCGTAGCATATGCACGCAAAAACCATTTTTGGCGTATAAATGCCACGAGAAATGACAATCGTGGTATAGATATGCACTTTCATGAGACTGCTGTCGAAATGATTGGGTTTTTTTTTTCACATTTACAGGTTTCTCAGAAGCAGAAGTTGTCATAGTTCGATAAAGTTCTATAGTTGTGAACTGTTTTCATTTGCTCTAATAGAAAAAAATATTTTAAAAAGATGTACGAAAGAGGGCAAAATAATTGATTATGTGGGTCAGAAGACAGAAATATGTCAAAATTTGCTATCACTCCCTCAGCCATTGTATTTCTGTAATTTAATGTCATGGCAATATCACACAAAGTATAGTGTTAACTGTAGAAACACACCATCACAGTGTGTGATAAGGGTCCACTGAGATTCGTCAGAGGAACATGCAGCGATAGGTTCTATTCACATCCAGGAACAGCAAAAGATCTGATAGACATTCCCATATTTTATTCTTATAAGAGTTTTCATTTTTGCAATAAATACGCTCTGCAACCATTTACTCTCATATCCAGATAATATCCAGTTATTATTTATCCATATTCCATTTACATCCAAACTCATAAATGTGCCTCCATTGGTCAGATGGAAATATGACCAAAGCCATCCTACTTTTCTTGCATTACATACACAGATCCCAGTATCTCTTTGCGTTTATGCAGGTGGTTTTAGTTTGTTGTGTGTTTTTGTTTTGTTTTTGTCATTATTGTTACTCTTCTTGGGCTAGCGAAATATTACAAATCTTTAACTGCTATACAGAATTTCTTCTGGCTAAACATCACTCCAGAATGCTTCTCCTGTGTTCCAGCCATGTTTGTCACTGCTAACACAGGCCAACAATCCAACCAAGTTGTTTTAGCAAACGGATTGCTGTCCATCTCCACGGTTTCTTTACACATTTAAGCTTTTTCACCATCGGACACTTATCCGATCATCATTAGTTGTCTAACCCTATACTTTTGAAATGGGTAATTGCAGGAGTAACAGCTCAAATGTTCTGACTGCTTTTAAGATCTCAACATAGGTTTGAAACTGATCCAACAACACAACGCACCTCCAACCACTGGTCAGTTGCATGTTTCAGCAGGATATGATGATTTATGGCTTTGGCTTCGACATCATGGCTGTATTTTCAATGATGCAACACATGGCCCCTAGGAGTTTGTAGCATGCTCTATCAGAATGTAAATAACATTCAGTTTGTTTTCCACCAACACATGTTTTTAAGTTCATTTGAAAGTGAAAGGGAGAATTATAGGAATAGGTCACTGTCAGGGGTGGTAGATCATATATCGATCTAGCATCAACAGAAAGAGAATAAATACTTTTCACAGAATACATTAATAAAATGTACTACATACACTTCATAATTAAATACATTCTAAAATGCCTACTTGGCTTACTTTTTGTTCATATTAAAACCTGGTTAAAAACTTGTTTATACACACATCTAAATCCTGGCTGATTATTTCTATTATACACAAGAAAAGAAAACAAACAAAAACTTCCATTACACACAAACACACTTCAGAAAAGTATAGACTATTTAACCAGTGAAATCCGTCTGAGCATGTACTATTAGGACAGAGCCAATTAAGAAGAGATTTAGTCCCCTTGAACAAACCTTGTTAGTCTCATAAGCTGATTTGTATTCATGAGAGGCACTCTTAACACATAAATTCATCTGATCAATAATTAATTTGATTCAAAAGCTGTTACATGGAACTGCATGTTAAGCAATTAAAATCCAGTTGCTCTTCATTTCAAACACATTAAAAAGGTTTCAACTTGAGCAAACATTTGATTCAATTAAAAAAAGTATTGATGGAGTTCACACACACACACATATATATATATATATATATATATATATATATATATATGTATGTATGTATGTGTGTATGTATGTATAAAGAGCATGAAAATGGACATTTAAGACTATATACTCACTATCTCATTTATTTGATGTATAATCCCTTTAGCTCTTATACTAGTGCTGAATATGATAGCACCCTTCTGCACTTACCATTCCCCATTCACTGATGTGCATGCGTGTTTCATATCCAATTTACTGCACTTCACTGGAAATAACCATATTTTTTACTTAGTGAGTGTCAACATTTGCCCTCTAGAAAATTAGAAATGCAGAAAGAGAAACCGGGGAGAGAGAAAAGAGATGTAATCAAGAAGCTGTATTGACTCAGGGAGAGTGGTATCAATATCACAAAATCACTTGTATGTCGCAGCTATTTACCTGATCTTAACAGAGTTGAGCTTCTGTTTCACTAGATATATGCAGATATGCTCTAAATGTCACATGGACTGTTCATTTTGGTTTTGTTTTCACTCTATTTGCTTTGTGCCCATTTGCCTGTGTTCTCATTTGTTTTTTAGATTACTCATTACCCTCTTATTTGTTACCATAGTACTAGTTCTTTATCCAATTATCTGTGTTCAATCCTTGAACCTGAAGCTAAAATAGGTGTTTTACACATATTTTGATATTTTGACTGTAAAATTCTAAAACAATGTGCTATCTTCATGTGCAAGGTTAGCCTGACTTTGTCATACTCATATTCTAGTCAGAAAGAATGTGAGTCTGATATTGCTCCATAGGGCTTTGATTATGAGGCGTGTCTTAACCGAACCAGGAAAAAAAAACTACAACCAATCAGAGCAACGCAGTAAATGTCGTATGTTGAGCTACGCATAGTTGTCAACAGAACTCAGGTGATCAGGTGATAAATTAAACTTTTGCCGAATCCTGTAGAAAGGACGGCAAACACATCTTTCCGATCGACAAATGCCTTGATTGCAGTTCTCTGTTCATCTTTTAAAATTAATGCGCTGTCGATTTCTTTTACAACAGATGCAATAGTGGAATCTATACATCTGAATTCTCCAGCTGCCGTTATCTTTGAGGGAAACCAGTTCAACGTTCAACCCAAGGGCTCTTTGATAAAGTGATGATTACGTAACTGCAGATCATCCAGACTCCCAAGTTTCATTAAAAATCATCCCAATCCCCTCTTCTGCTGTCTATGTATTTTTTAATTCCTTTTATTATTATATGCAATCCAAAACACTCTAACCTGCCACGCTTCATATCTCTCTTTTCAAATCTTTCCCGCTCTTTCAGAAAGCTGTTGTCATTTGCTGACGGAAAGCATGGAATCCACAAGTTTCCTACGCCCCATGAGGCCTTGCGTCAAAAGTGGGTGCGACTTCCGGTTGGAAGTAAACAAAGCACGATTTGACATGCTTGACACTCGTTCATTCAACAGTTGACAGTCATTCAAGTTATAGCGATCCAAACTAGCTAACGATGTGGGAACACAACCTCAACGAAATTAAAAAAGGTGAAATAACAGTACCTTTACCCTCCGCAGTAGCTGATTGGGAGTATTATAATAACATTATTAATAATCAACACTCATCAAGGCATGGTGACAAGACAGTTGTGCGAGCTGACAAACAATTAAAATAAAAAATACACACTTAATCATTGTGCTTTGGAGTTTATTCAAAATTATAAATGAATGTGCTACTTGAATACATTAACTGGCACATTTGGTATTCTGTCAACACAGGCTTTGATCCTGAGTTTAGGTGCAAAATCAGTAGAGAACAGCCAAACACATGCTGATAAAAGTTTATAGAATATTAAGAATTTAAACAAATGTACACAGGAAGATTCGTCGTCTTTTGGGAGGTGATGGAAACTACAGTTGGCAGGAACACTCTGATTTCGTTTTCAGCTTATGTTCAAAACAATCACGTTTAAGCCACTGAACTAGTTTAGTCCGGTTATACATACAACCGCGAACAGCACATGTTGTCCATGAGCTCAGTAACGACAT
Organism: Pimephales promelas; assembly: GCF_016745375.1. The sequence goes on from NW_024121100.1 coordinate 16,571,983, forward strand.
CTCTCATAAAGATTTGCGTCTTTAAATAGTAAAATAATTCTCCGAAAAACAGCTAGCCTCTTCGCTAACTAACACACAAAATACCATTGGAATGCTACTTCCGCCGCCTCACCGGAAGTTTCACCCACTTTATTTTTTACAGGAGCGCCCCTCGGAAACTTGTGGATAGGCTCTATGCACGATCGCTTCCAGGTTTGTCTCAGCCCGCACAGTTACATCCGGTGCTGTGTCAGAAGCTGGTTTTGCATTAGATGGAGATAGTGGCAAATTACACTTGCTGTTTACAAAAACTTGCTACGGGTAACGTGAACAACACTAGCCCCATGTGAAGACTGCCACGCGGACCCGGGTGCACACTTGGGTACAAAGTGCACGTGAAATGCACGCAAACGTACCAGGGTTCAATAGAATCTAGTTGAGTGTGAAACCAGACCAATGCTGCAGGGGGCGCCGGGAACAAACGCGTTCGGGCACGTACCGCAGCACAAGCCCAGTGTTTGGTTATTGTTAATCCTTTGTTAATAAAGTCTTTTGCATTTGTCTTGTTCATTTTGCCATCTACCTACAACATGACTGCTAAAACATGATTCTAAAATAGTGGTTCTCATATTTATTTATTATTCAAAGGCCCACTGTTATCAAACACAATATCCACCCCACCCATATTTTCATATTTCTGCTTCAATCACGACAAAGCTGCTTGTTTTCAACAAAAAAAAAAATACCTGGCTAAATTAATTAACCACAATTCATTTTGTGTTTCCAGAAATTTCACGAACTGTATGTCAATGAAAACCACTGCTTTAGAGTTTGTTGAATTAAAATGTCGTCAAGACAGAAAAGGTTTTGAACATGATATACATATTTATGGCTCTATTAATAATGTAAAAGTTGAGTCTTGGGGCCAAGAAGTTACTCAGGAAGTTGCTAAAGTTTCAATGGATAATCAAACAAACATCCACTGAGTCACTTCTTGCATTTAATATGAGGTCATGAATTTCAGTTACTTTATTTACTAATTTTGGCAGGCCATCAGATGACCTTTGCCCATTTGCAAGTTGCAACATAGGAAAAGTATCTTAGAAGATGCCAACTAGCCTTTTCTTTATACTACACTTCTTGTAGCAATTTAAAAAAGCGGTATCCACATTTTGTGATAATAAAAAAAAAATAATAAAAATCAAAGCTTACAGGCAGCTTATGCTGGAAAATATATGTTATATTTTGCTAGATGTAAACTATTTACTTACAGGTCTATAGTAGAAATGTCAAAACAAAGAGGTAAGAAGACAAAAAATACCTGAAAGAAAACTGATGAAAAACTAAGTGCTGAGTTAGATTGTATTGCTAATAACATTTGTTTCCATATTATTTGAATGCAGCTTACTTGGTGGCAAAAGAAATCGAACTAAATGATTATTGATCTTTTGGGTATTTTTTATTTTATTTTACTCAAAATTGTTATACCAAAACTGCAGAATATTTTGGGATGTGTGTTATAGGATACTCCACTGAAAAAGAAAAGAACAAGAAATTTTCTCATTATTCCTCACACTCATGCTATCCCAGATTTATTTAACCTTATTTCTAAAGATGAACATAAATTTGCACAAATCCATCTCTGTGACATAAAAAGTGGATTGACCCCTCAAAGTTGACGTTTCAAATACCACACAAAACGCTTCACAATGAGCTGAATAGTGACCGCTTAATGGAGAGTGATCAGATATTTATTTTAATTTCAATATTAACTTGGTTTACATCATTCGAATAGCACACTAGGCCAACTACAGAGCAGTCAGGCAACAGACAAGTGACCAATCCTGTCGTGCTTTAAAACAAATCACCATTTGACTTGAGATAACACCCAAAAGTAGCACAGTCCAATGGGATTTGTCTGGTATGGGGCATTCTGGTACAGGCTAGTCATCACAGACCAGTGCAGCATTATATAATTGAAAATGTTGAATCAGCCTCCCAATGTCTCCTTCTTGACTGACACTTGAGGTCAGTATGAAGCCCTTAGGTGGAATTAGATTTAATTAGCATCCGTCTCTGCTGTCTGTCTCTTATCCTCTGGAGTCAGAGCACTCATACTCACTCATTCAAAGCACTGACCAGCCCTTTTGTTTCTGGACTGTGAACCATCTCGCTGCCTGAAGAGTGAGGCCTGTGTTCTTATTGCCCGTTCACTTCAGCTCAAACCAGCAATGGCCACCAAATCATTGTATGTCTTACATCCAACTGGATATATATATAAATGCAGAACATCCATTGTATTCAGTGTCAAATGTGAAATAGAACACATTATAGAATGTCTCAATGTCAGTTTTTGAGGGTTTGCAAAAACAAGATGGTCCTCACTGCAGAACATGAAATCCATGGGGAGGAGTCGGATCCAGATCCAACTCCTCCCACCTTAAAAATACCTAAACCTACCCAGCTCCACCCCCTGATCCCTAAACCCTCCCCTAAACCTACCCAGCTCCATCCCCTGATCTCTAAACCCACCCCTAAACCTACCTAACTCCACCCCTTAGATCTGGATCCGACTCCGCCCCCTGGATCTCGTGTACTGCAATGAGGTGCTACTGGCTAAAACGCAGTTTTGTGCCTGGCCCTTTAAATGCAAATAAGCTGCTGCAGAGGGCGGGTTTTCAAGAGCTCGCGTGTGTTAGCAGCTGCAATTTCCTCACGCAGACACACTAAAATGACAGAAACTGTCCTCCCTTTAGGGTGTACTCACACTAGCCAGTTTGAACCGTGCTCGAGTGCGTTTGACCACCAAAGTGCGGTTCGTTTGACTGGTGTGAGTGCTCTGAACCGTGCCCGGGCGCGGCTCGATTAGCCGGCCCTGGCCCGCTTGGAAGAGGTGGGCCAGCCAGAGCACGGTTCAGTTGGACTCGGGCACGGTTCGCATGCAGTGTGAGCGCTAACAGGACGCAACAGGACGCGTGAAGTTATGGTTTTGGGAACTGTAGTCCGTAATCAAAGCTGCAAAGTCCTTGCTGCACTTCAGCTGGTACCTTGCAAACCTCCTCATACGAGCAGCACGATTACGTGAAAATTTTCGCGCAACTAAGGCGACACATCTGTTTAACAACAGGCTGTGAGAGGGCTGTGGACCACCGTGGACCAAACGACACAAAATGATCCACAAAGAAAACAGAGCGATGGACTCCATTGTGTTCAGAGAGCGCCGCTCTTCTAGTTTATGGTAAACCTCTTCGGGTTTATCCCGAAACCGTCGCACCATAATGACGTAAGCGTGCTCCGGCACGAATGCTGCTGAAACACTATGTGAGTGCAAGCCAGAGGGGGAGCGGGGAGGGGGGACAATCGTACTCGGGCCCGGTTCATGACCCTTAATGTTAAAACGGAGTCAGTCAAAGATGGAGAGACTCAAGAAGTAACATGTAGATTACAACAGGACATCCCTGAATGGTTGGCTGATGAATTTATGTTGCTGAGAGTTAACTATCTTCAATTAGGATATTCTGTCATGTAATCTATAAATCTCTCATATAGGAACTGTTGGGAGATTCACACAGAGTGACTTTCTATTGCATGTGAAAAGATGGATGGTAAAGTTTGAGCTGACTCACAAATGTAGGCTATTCTTATACAACAACTCTTCCTCTTCTCAACATGGACTGCTTGTTCCCGGGGGTGGAGTTTAGGTACATTTTAGGGTTGGTGATGTCACTAACCCGGGAGGAATGTTGTGTAGTCCCTACCAGCCGTTTGTTGTAGTCCTTTTCTTTAAAAGCAAATATCTTCTTTTGCTTTGAACTTTGAGTGTTGTAACTTTGATAATGTTGTTTATGCTCAAACATCCACATTACACATTAACTAAATTTAGAAAAGTGAAATCATACTTTACCACCCTTTTTGTAAATATTTTTTGTAATTTGTAGTTCATATTATAAAAAGTTAGAAAACGGACCTTCCCAAAAACTCTCCTCCAGATTCATAAATGCTTCATAAACATCTCAAAATAGATTTTACAAAGCTAAATTATTCATAAATATAAAAAATCATACATAATTAATAAATATTTGTTTTTCAGGGTTTGCATTTAAGGGGTTAATTTTAAAAAAAAAAAAATATTAAGAAGCAGTGAAGTAGTAGTTATTCCAAAATAATAAGACTATTTTCTTCATTGTGACATTAGGGCAGTTTTTGAGTACTTAAAAAATGTTTTATTAATGTAGAAATGAAAAATATACTAATTAAATTAGAGGTATCAAATTCACTCTTTGTGTAGCAGAATTATTATTTTATATATATATATATATAATTTCATTTTTAATTATAAAAAAAAGAACAAATGAGCATCATGACACAAATGTTCCCAGGAGCCTAATGTAAGTTAATTTTCCAATGTTTCACTGATGTCACTGCACAGTCTGTCCCAGTGTCTGTTTCATGGCTGTCTGATTTTGGGAGACAGATTGCATAACAAGTACAGGCATGATGTGCCTTCCGGGTTTTCAGTCGAGGAGCTTTTAATCATCTCAAAAGCTCAGTCAATTAAACTAAGTCATTATAGCCCCCAGACTATCCAAACTGGCCCTATACTTTACCCACCTAACACACACACTCACACACACATACGCACGCACAGCTTTTTCTCACCCAAGACCCGCTGCTGTCTCCTCATGGCTTCTGCCCCAAGGGCAGAGAGGAACAAATGGCAAACAGAAAGATATTGAGAGAGGGGAAGGATTGGTTCAATCTAGCAAGATTCATCAGAATCATGCACCAGAAAAGTCATTCTTCATTAAGACAAAGCTGAGAGCTTGCAGTATAAAAACAGAATGATTGATACCATCCAAAAACTGATTAGAACTCCAATTAGAAAAGCTCAAGAGATTAATTATAACAATAAGCATAAAGTGAAACGTCTATATAACACAGCTACCAACAATTATTCAGACAGATAAAGAGACAGAGCAGAAGGCAAAACAGTAGGTATAGACGTGCTTAATAATTTCCACCATAAATAGAGATATCCATATCCATTCTCTAAATAACTTAATTGTATAAGACTTAACACTTAAATAGTAACACTTTCACCAAGTTTTACTTGAAATACTTTGAAACTATTTATAAAGGCTTTCTGTGCCTTGCAGCTGTGCCATAGCATCTCAGTAAAGAATGGTACTGATGGATCATTCACGTTACAATGTCGCCATCTAGTGGCAATTCAAACATTATCCTTGCAATATTGTGTAGCACAGGTGCAAGTGAATGCAAGTCTGTACCCAGACCCATTTGGAATCTTTGAGTGGAATTGCAACTGTTTCACTCACAAAATCTAAACTGTTAATAATTTTGGGGGGTAAAAATCCAGCTAACGCAGTCCTGTGAAGAGGTTACCATGGTAACTTACTCTGTGAAGTGAACCTAACCTGGTCGGGAGCAGGTTTCTGTAAACCCAGAGTTTATTTCGGTCTCCCCTTTTTAAAGAGGAAGTGGTGTTTAAACACTTCAAATGTCTTTCGGTATATTTATTCATTGCTGGTTTTTTCCCATTTTTTTTTTAATGAAATCTATATAACTGACAACTGAAAATACAGTAGATTAGAGTAACATCATGTAGTTTTGAATAAATTCTACAGAATTAAACTGTGGCATTTACAGAAAATCACTGAACTGTGTTTATGTTTGCACCAGACGTTGATGGACCTTCCTCCTGTTCTTCCACACACTGGGGATGGGGGGGAGATATAAGAATATTAGTTTATACTTAGATATAGATTTAGATTCTATAGGCTACTCCTCATAAATAATGTGAAGAAATGTGAATGTGTAAATTGTTTGATGTAGACACATAATATTAACATTTACTCTGCATCAGAAACTGTTTCTTCATCTCCGTCATCCTGTGAAGATGAGCATTTGATTGAGCACATTTTATATTTGTCATCATTTCCGGTGTATTGAGTAGGTTACTGTCTGGGGTTCTGTTGGGACAGGAGGCTCCAAAAGACAGATATTACCATCAGAATCTGTTTGGAGCAACAACAACAAAATATTAAAAAAAATATATGGGAGCAACAAAAAAGTAAAATATATGAAAATATCAAAAACAACCTATATAAAAAATAACACGTATGTAGATCTCTTACATTTTATGAAGGCTCTTGAAACTTCCCTCAGCCATTGGCCTTCCAGCATTCAGGCTCAGGGCCTTCTCCGTCTCCATCTCCTCTGCATCTCCATCTCCATCTTCATCTCCTCTGCATCTCCATCCATTTCATCAAATGTTGCTGCACTGCTAAACACTGGATGCTATTTACTTAATATGTCAAATGTTTGTCAAGTCATGGTAGCCTACATTTATGATATGCTCAAGCCTTACCTGAATGAATTATATTTTTATATTTCATTTTCAGCTGCTGCCACATTCTTTTAATGCCTGCAGGATTGCACCTTGAAAATTAAAATGAGGTTGAATAACATACTGTTCTTCCAGTTTCACCTCTGTTATTATAACAGTTGGGTAAGTTACTCTGAAATAGTTATTATTTACTATAGAAATTACATCTTCAACAGTGTAATTAGATTAATGTAATAATTACTATCTCTAGAAAGTATTGGTCTACTTATTACTAATTACTTTATAAATCCCATCAACTTCAACCACTTGAACAATACAAAAAGAGACAATAAACTGCACTTTTAATGTTTTCAAATTAACAATATACAAGTGCATGAATTATTCTTGAATTGACCAAAGTGTGTAGAGAGAGATGTTATGTTAAATCGACTATTGTTTTATACAGAATTGTTCTATAGTTTATGCAGTCTTTGATGCAATGGTATCATATTTTACTTTATATTACAGAAAAATTAAGAGTAGTAGGGGGCGGAACTATTATTTTGGGCCTTCGTTCCTTTGGGGAACCTTTCCAGGGAAGGACCCAGGACTTCTCCGGTTCCTGGTAGATGTGCAGCAGGTGCGCATTGTAAGCGCGTTGATGTCTGGTTGGGGAGCGCCATGCCAGCACATTTTAAAAGGTCTTTGTTTGTTTGTTGATTCAAAAAAAGGAAGGGGGAGAAAAGAGAGAGAAAAAGGAACGACGTGTAGCCTTTTGTGCGGGTTAAAGTCCTCGGCGAGCAAGGAGAGTGCAACAGGGAGATAAGTGACATTTGGGCTGGAGCGAACGATATGAGCAATGTATATGATTATGTGGGCTGGTGTGTGGAATTGATGATTGCCTGAAGTACTGCGGCAGGAAAGTATTCTACGATTGGCTCTGTGCGCTGTTGGGACTTCATTGATGAAGATAGAAGAGCTGAAGCCTGAAGCCATGCTGAAGCCTGATTTGTGAGTGAAGAGATTATGATTCAATCCTAATTCATCCCCTTACAAACATCAAAAAAGAGAAGTATTACAGTATTATTGAATCTGGTTTTTGCTATTATTCATCATTGAACACCGTAAGAATACAGCTTTAGTTTAGCCTACTTTACCAGTATAACCTACCATTGAATAAGCGTCTGGATGGAGAAGTAACACCAGTGATTGTGCTCATTATAACCAAACCCTCTTTTTTCATTCTCTCTGCCTGAGCCCCACAGAGAAGCAGATACGCTGATGAGCAACCGAGCCCCATTCTTTCTGCCTGAGCTCCACAGAGAAGCTTATCATTGCAGCTACGTCGGTGAGCACCCTGACCTTTCATTCTCTCTGCCTGAGCCCCACAGAGAAGCAGACACGCTGTGAACATGCCGATGGGCAACTGAGCCCCATTCTTTCTGCCTGAGCTCTACAGAGAAGCAGTTACACTGCAGCTACGTCGGTGAGCAACTTGACCCCTCATTCTCTCTGCCTGAGCCCCACAGAATAGTCACGTTGACGAGGACCTCCCTTGTGTGACCAAGTATTGTTATGGATTCCAGTGGCCTCCAATTCAGTCCAGGCCTACACGGCGAAACCATCTGCTCAACATTCTTAGACTTTTAAAATTAATAAAACATCCCTTTTAATCTGTCCATTGGTCTCTTTGTCCGTCCATTGGTGTACTCGTGGTGTTGGCTCTTCGCGGTGGGGTGTACATCCGTCCGGGTGTGGGTCCGACCATGCCGCTGCAGTGACATAAGTGGCGAAGTCGGCAGGATTCACCCACCGGGAGTTGTAGTGGCCACAGGGTCACGATTACGGACGGACATAGGTCATGCCTGTATGGGAGCTCCCTGGGCTCAGCGATATGGAGGACTAGGATCCAAGCTGGGTCTCCAGGAATGGAAGATGCAGATTACGTATCTGACAGGTTTGCAAGGGCTGAGCAACCCACAGAAGATCCAGTTTGTCCTTGGGTCCCTAGAAGGGGAAGCAAAGCGAGAAGTTTTGGCAGCATCCGAAGTTGCGCAAGCTACTGTCAAGGCCATCTTTGATTTCCTGACCGAGCTCTATGGAGATGGTACCCCGGTGGCTGTCCTTAGAGCCCAGTTCTTTAATTATCGTCAAGAACCCAGGCAAACTCTGCGGGCTTACTCTCTAAAATTGAGAGAATAATTTTCCTGGCTGAGGGGATTAGCAGACCATGGATTGGGGAAAGGGGAGACTTTACTGCGAGACCAGTTTGTCCTGGGGCTTCACGATGGGCCGGTTCGACAGAGTATCCGGCTTCAACTACGTAGAAATCCTGCATTGACCTTCGAGGCCTTTCGACAAGAAGCATTGGCTCTAGAGATAGATCAAGGTGAAACCACTGAACCACCTATCTGTATGGCGACCAGCAGTGCTTGTGCCCCTGGGCCAGATGGCAGTTATCCAAAAGTCTTGTTGAATAACTACGTCGGGGTTGGCCAAGTGACATGCCCAGGGCCCGGGATCGATCGTACTTTGACGGGAACAGAGACCCGGGACGTCGTCCTGCCCATCCAGCTGGATCTAGGTTCAAGTGGGATGACCAGGGTAGACCTATCTGCAATAGTTGCGAAAAGTCGGGGCACATAAGTCGTCAGTGTGGCACCCGTTGTGGCTCGCAAAGGGGTTTTTAGGTCTGCCGGCCACTGTGGGTCAAGTGGCCGGGACCCCTTTTAGAAACCCCCCTCCTGTGCCTACCCCCTGGGGAAGAATGAGTTGGGCATTGTCCTGAGGTTAAAATCCAGGTCAAGGGGGTGAAGATTAACTGTTTGGTCGACATTGGCTCCCAAGTTACTTTATTTACGGAGAGTCTATCTAGAGCAGTGTTTCCCAACCCTGTTCCTGGCGGCACACCAACACTGCGTGTATTCTTTGTCTCCCTTATCAAACACACCTGATTCAACCCATCAGCTAATAATCAGGTGGGTTAATGAGCTGATGGGTTGAATCGGGTGTGTTTGATTAGGGAGACAAAGAAAACACGCAGTGTTGGTGTGCCGCCAGGAACAGGGTTGGGAAACACTGATCTAGAGAACTATTTAGAGCGCTATATAAATGCAGTCCATTTACCATTTACCATATGTTAGCCTAAAGGTTATGAATGGTGTGCTCCAAAATTAGCATTTAGGCAATATAAGCATTCAAAACTTAGTCTCTCACTTCTGCTCTCACATCACCACTGACTTCAGCTTCTCATTGCATCTTCTGTCCAATTAAATGCTCTCTTGAATCTAAAGTGTCACGGTGCAATATGGGTTAACGATGTGGTTTCCAACTGTACATTGGTTGAGAATGAAATGCCTAGAATTTATTCATACCTTTACTATTGAATCCAACATAACAGCAGGGCTTGGATTCACTTCTATGGCGCCGTCAAGTACGACTCGCAGTCTGTGAGTTAAACTAAATGCTATTGGCTATTTAAAAAGGGGGAGGAGCCATTCAATATGTTCCAGTTTCAGTGGAAATTACGTCAACGCATCATAAGCTCTGCGTTCCAAAGTACTTCAGTGTGCCTTTAGGGCCCTTTTACACAAAGGACGATATAGTTACAAAAATCATTCTCAATATTATAGAATAGCAGTAGAGTTCACACCATAATGATAATGGCACAGAAATACGATATTGTTGAAATCACTTTCAAAAGGATTTTATCTAACTGATGATGAACGATAAAAACACTGACAGCCAATCAGATTCCATCGTGCTGCAATGAGCTGAAGTATTTAAAGCGGCAGACAAGTATGCGCTTAGAATACAATTTATTTATATTAACATTACATTAATAAACCCTCAGTTTTCTCTGGACCTCCGAAAAGTTAATTTGGGTTTTTTTTCTCCAGTGAGTAGATGAATTATAAACCTATTGAGCTATGCACAAACAAACCTACAAGCAATATCACATGAGTAGCCATGCAAAATAAATATGTCTTTAAAAAAATATATTATTTTGTGCAGAACTGCTTCCTTCCACCACAGATTCACTATTCAAGTTAACAGTTTAACAGTTGAGGCTTCCGTTACTAATTCTAAAACGTCACTTTAGAACTAGCAACACTGAGTTGCTTCATTGAAGCTTATTGTATTATGTGGAGAAGAGTGTTATGAGAGAGAAATCTACCAAACTAGTGCATTACCAGCATCTAGCTCAGTGTTTCCCAACCCTGTTCCTGGCGGCACACCAACACTGCGTGTATTCTTTGTCTCCCTTATCAAACACACCTGATTCAACCCATCAGCTAATAATCAGGTGGGTTAATGAGCTGATGGGTTGAATCGGGTGTGTTTGATTAGGGAGACAAAGAAAACACGCAGTGTTGGTGTGCCGCCAGGAACAGGGTTGGGAAACACTGATCTAGCTGATATTCTTCAGGTCAATCTTATATTCCTAATCACAAAATCAGTTTGAATGTCCGCTTAGGTAGGCTAAGTGATATCTTTGTCCTTTTAACAGTTAAGAGGATTTCCCAAGACAGCGCTTGTCAATTAATTTGCAAGATGCGTCCTATTGTTTACAACCTTGTTTCAGTACCTTTCAATATAAAAATCCTTTCTACTGACACACTCATAAAGACAGTATTTGCTGCAATCTAATGGTGTAATAATATAGCTTTCACTGAAGTTGAAATCACAATAACTAACGGAATCAGTTTAAACACCATCTACATAAGAGCCAGCGGCAAAATTCCAGATTCAGAAGGACTGGCCGAGATAAAGCGGTTCTCGGTGGGTACACTGAATGGCCGATTATGTCTGAACAAAATTGGCAATTAGGCTCCATGTTTATATATAAGTCACATATTTGAGGTCTAAATAACTACATTCTCGACTAAACAACTATTAAAACCACATTCTGTGACACAACAACAGTGGTTTTTGTAAAATTATGGTGTCTGCCGTGACACTCTGCAGAGACGGAGTGATACAAACAGTGAGACAGTTTCTGCGGTGTTACTGGTAGAATATTGCATGGCTGGAAAAGGCTCTCAGCCAATCAGAATCGAAAACGAGGACCAACTGTTGTATAAATATATTTATTTATGTCATGTAAATGGTCTTTGTGAAATACTCATGATTGGTCCGTGGATTAGGATGGAGTATGAAATGTCCATACAGATTTTGAACTTCAGGAACATCACCCATGAAAATACAGTTTGCTATCAAGATCACCATTATATATAAAGAAAATTTAGCCAGCAGAATTGATGCCTCACTCCCCTGCAGTCATTTTCTGCATCCCAAAATTCAGAGGCTGCATCCTTCAAAGGCAGATTGCATTACCGCAGCGGAACATAGGCTGTCCCAATTATAATGCCCCTTCAAATGCAGCCTCCATGCAGCCTTCGTTTCCACTGAAATTGAAATGAGGCGTCAGTGGAGTGAGGATCCATCTGCAGTTTATTGATAGTCAGATTCATAAGCAGTATTGTGGCGTATATTACTCAAATGAAACCAACCAAACAACTAAAACGCCACAGCAGGCTGAAACATGAGGATTCACACTGAAGACGCGTCACGCTGAACCTTTGTATGTATTGAGTCTCTTTATTACGCTATTTCACAAACATAAACAACAAATCACTTACTTCGAGCGATGCATGTTGTAAGCAGTGCAAAGGTACCTCAGAGACATCAGTAACGGATGTTAGTGATGATAACATTGGTGGGAAAAACAGTGGTAAAGCCAGTGGTGACGGTCAACAGAAAGTTTCTCCCCATAATCACCCTGCAGCCATGATCCAAACCCAAGCTTGCGCACAGGTGAGCACACTCACACATTAATACAGACATCGCACCCCCAGTAACGCCCACAGTCACCGATGACGTCACCATGCGCGTGCATGTACACAACAGTGCAAGAAAAAGAGAAAACATAATAAAAGCCCAAAACCCAGTGTATGGCTCCTACATTCCGGCCCCAAATTATTTTATAGTAATAATTGACCACCTTTACAACCCTCTTGTGGGAGACAAACACCAGTTAGAAATGCAAATTGAAACGTCATTCCTTTAAAAGTCCTGATAATGTCAAAGTTCATTTCTGATATATCCAAGGGTCTTCACTGCTCCTCTGCTTCCTGCAGAAGGCAGACTTTGGTTATTGGCCTTGTCAGACAACTGGTCTTAGTTTTAATCCGTACGCTTCGCACCAGCCCATTTTCGTCTGAAACAGTATCCACGATTCTTCCTATAACCCACGCATTACGAGGTGCCATATCATCCACCAGCACCACAAGATCTCCAGGAACAAAGTTTCTTTTGACAGCATTCCACTTCTGGCGCTCCTGAAGTCCAGGAAGATACTCCTTCACCCAGCGCTTCCAGAACAAATTAGACATATACTGCACTTGCTTCCAGCGACGACGACTATAGACATCCTCCTTCTCGAACAATCCTGGTGGCAACAATGGTTGCGACTTAAGCAGGAGCAGATGGTTAGGAGTCAAAGCCTCCAAGTCTTGAGGATCTGTTGATGCCTTGGTTAAAGGGCGGCTATTAACAATAGCTTCAGCCTCACAGAACACTGTCACCAAGCCTTCTTCATCCAGAGTCTGAGTCCTCAGAATAGAGTTTAGCACCTTACGGACTGACCGAATAAGCCTTTCCCAAGCACCTCCATGATGGGATGCTGTAGGAGGGTTAAAAACCCATTTTACATTCCTTTGTAACAGCACGTCATTGATGAGGTTCTGATTCAGATTCTCTATGGAATTCCTCAATTCACGCTCAGCACCCACAAAGTTAGTGCCATTGTCCGAATGGATTTCCAAGACTTGACCACGTCTCGCCGAAAACCGTCTGAAACCATTAATGAAGGAGTCTGTGTCCAAAGAAGACAGAACTTCAAGATGTATGGCTCGCATCGCCAAGCATGTAAAAATGAGCCCATACCTCTTGACCACAGCTCTTCCACGTTTGACTTCAAATGGTCCAAAACAGTCCAGACCAACTCGACTGAAAGGAGGCTCATCAGGAGTTATTCTGTTGTAAGGAAGGTCAGCCATTTTTTGATGTCCAGGTGAAGCAGACAATCTACAACAGATGACACACTTAGCCAAGACCTTTCTGATAGCGGCACAAGCACCAGGAATCCAATATTTCTGACGCAGGTAAGAAAGCATGTGGTTTCGTCCACCATGGCCTGTTACTTGGTGTACATGATGGAGAATAAGATTGGAGATGTGCTTATCTTTAGCCATTATAACTGGATGTTTTGCTTCAACTGGCATAGCTGCTCTACTAAGCCGTCCTCCGACTCTAATGAGATCACCATCCAGGATCGGGTTGAGCTTGTAGAGGCGGCTCGTCCTCCTTACACACTCTCCTTTCTTCAAATTGGCCAGTTCCTCCGGAAACATTGTTTTTTGGCAAAAACGGATAATACTTGACTCCGCTGCATCTATGTCCTCCATAGACAGAAGACCCTTTGGCACTTGAGCCTTAAATCCTTGCATACGGACCTGTAGCTCCTTTTCCAACTGCTCAGCACTTTGGTCCGATTCAGAAAGGGTTCTTCTCAGCAGCTTTCGATGTTGCACCAGAGACAGAAGTAAGGTCTTAAACTTGAGAAGCCAGCCAACAGCCCTTTTGAGACGGAACCAGGAGGAAAAGTATTCAATAAGCTTCTCCACTGGACTGACCTGCTCAACCTGAGCCACATTCACCATCACAGCCTTGACCTCTGGGTCTCCAATCAGAGTGTGTTCCAAAGTCTCAGGATTTTGGGGCCACTTGCTCTCAGGATCATGAAGAAAGTCAGGACCACGGAACCATGCATCAGTCTTCAGCAACGACTGAACCTTAACACCTCTGGAGGCTAGATCTGCAGGGTTGGTTAACGTACTCACATACCTCCATTGAGATGCATTAGAGATTTTCAATATTTCAGACACTCTGTTTGACACGAAGACTTTAAATCTGGACGTCTCGTTGTTTATATATTTCAAAACGGAAGTGCTGTCCGTCCAAAAGACAGACTCTTGAAGGTCCATTTGCAGCTCCTTCCTCCACAACTTGTCCATTCTGCTAGCCATCACAGCGGCAGTCAACTCCATCCGAGGAATGGTGACGAGTTTGAGAGGAGCTACTCGTGCCTTTCCCATCATAAATACGCTGTGGGTTCGACCTCTATCATCATGGAGCAACAGGTAAGTAGCAGTCCCAAACCCTTCCTCACTTGCGTCTGCAAAGTGATGAAGTTGAGCAGAGACAAGATGACCAAAGTCCACAGGTTTTAAACATCTACTAACTTCCCAATTTTTTAGCTCATGAAGCTCTTCCAGCCAAGCCATCCATTCTTTAGTCACTGACGAGGGCAAAGGTTCGTCCCATCCCAAACTTCTCCTACAGAGGTCTTGGAGGATTTTCTTGGCGCACAAAACAACTGGTGCCAAGAAACCAAGAGGGTCATAGATCGAACTCGTCACAGACAAGATTCCTCTTCGTGTGAGCGGATGAGTTTTGGGTGTAATTTTAAACTTGAATGAGTCAGATTGGATACACCACTGTACCCCCAAGACATACTCTACGGGCAGAGCGTCACTGCTCAAATCCAAATCTTTTACCTCCTTGGCGCGCTCATCCTGCGGAATAGTGGCAAGAACTGTGCGTCGGTTGCTAACCCATTTTGTGAGCTTAAACCCACCTTCCGCACACAAAGCACTAAGCTCTTTACGTAGGAGAACTGCTTCCTTTTCAGAGCCAGTCGACACCAAACAATCGTCAACATAGAAATGATGCAAGATCGCGTTAACTGCATTAGAACTAAAGCACCTTTGATTATCTTCAGCACACTTCCTCAAGGCGAAACAAGCACAACTAGGAGAAGAAGTAGCGCCAAAAAGGTGTACCGTCATTCTATACTCCACCAGCTCTTGACTGCAGTCTCCATCGGGCCACCACAGGAACCTTAACAGATCAGAGTCTTCAGCCGGCACTCGGACCTGATGATACATGGCCTCAATATCTCCCATGAGTACTACAGGTTCTTTACGGAATCGTGTAAGCACTCCCACTAACAAGTTTGTAAAATCTGGTCCCTGAAGAAGCTGCGAGTTCAACGATGTCCCCTGAAACGTTACTCCACAATCAAAGACTACACGCAGTTTTCTCTTCTTAGAATGATACACCCCATGATGAGGTATATACCATACCCTTCCATCACAACGGGTCGACTGCTCGGTTGGAACTCTCTCTGCATAACCATTAACCAACATCTTAGACATGAATGCAATGTAATCGGAGCGAAAAGATGGATCCTTATTCAGACGTCTTTTAAGACTCAACGTTGTTCTGCCACTGTCTTATTGTTTGGCATTTTGCGGTGACTTTGCTTCATCGGCAAACCAATACTATAATGACCATCAATGAGCTTAGCAGACTCTGAGACCAGCTCGATGAAGCGCTTATCCTCGACTGACAGACCAGGTTGTTCATCCTGCAAAGTTTCAGGGAAATCCACCCTCAGCTGCTTCTCCCAAAGCTCATCAAGCCTCGCCACTGAGATCCGATTAACTGTAATGTCAGGCTGCAATCCTTGTTCATTGATATGACAATCTCCATGGAGCGGGCCATTCACCGTCCAACCCAGGATGGTCTTAATTGCATAAGGGCCCCCGTTCTCTGCACGAACCACCTCCCACGGCTCCAGAGCTTGAGGAACGTTAGTGCCAATCAGAAGATCCACATCAGAATTGATCTCTGGTATTTTTATGTGCCTTAGGTGCGGCCATCTTTGAAGGTCCTTTGAGCTTGGAATGTTACCTCGATGAACCGGCATGTTCTGCTGGGTAAAAATCTCAGACAGGCCACAGAAGTTGTTTGAGTCCAGCCCAGCGACTTCCAAGTCTAACAACCTGTAACTGTCAACCACTTTCTCTTGTCCCATAGTCCTAAGGAGAATTCCCAACTTCTTCCCTGTAAGATTGAGCCGAGTCATGAGTCGCTCCGTACAAAACGAGGCGGTACTCCCGGGGTCCAAAAATGCATATGTGACCACCGTCTCTTGTCCCCTCTTAGATTTCACTTGAACAGGCAAGATAGAGAGCGTACAGTCCTTCTTGCCGGCCCCAGTCAAGCCACTAGACTGAGCAGACACCACGGCACTGTCTCTGGCCATATCCAAAACGCCATTGGCCTGAGTCGGACTCGTTGGTTTTGCTGTGGGGTGGACATGCAACAACGTGGGATGCATATTATTGCATACTTTACATGTCATACGTTTTCGGCAGTCTTTACTCATGTGTCCGACGCACAGACATCCAAAACACATACGATTCTCCTTCAAAAAGGAAATTTTCTCATCTTGTGTTCTTCTATCCAAACTGAAACAAGCATCTAACGAATGCCCAGCTCCACAAAACAAGCAAAGTTTCGCTAGCGAGTTCTTCTCCCGTTTAAACCCGGGCTCCACCTTATTCTCAGCCGGTGCTACAGTAGTAGCGAAACTACTGCCTCCAACCTTTGAACTAGGTTGAGACCGGACCATTCCTGCTCCATTTCGTCCACCTGCAGATGTCTCTTGTATATTTCCAAAGAGAGGATCGCTCGCAATCTTGACTTGCCTCTCAACGAACTCTACAATATCTGAGAACGTAGCTCTACGATGAAACTTCTCCTGAATATCGAGGGCCACACTTCTCCAATGATCCCTCAGCTTATAAGGCAGTTTTTTTACAATGATTTGCATATTCGTAGGTACATTCAGATCACTGGCGGAAACTCCCATAGAATTGCAGCATTCTCGTAACAATAAACTATAGGCCCGTAAAGCCTTGACATCTTCAGCCTTAAGCATCGGCCAGGAAAGCACCTTGTCCATATAGGCAGAAGCCACTTTAAATGGATCACCAAAATGCTCCTGAAGTAGTGATTTTGCCTTACTATAACCATGGGATGCAGGCAGATGTTGACAACTTCGGATCAAATCCCTAGGCTGACCTCTCGTATACTGCTCGAGGTAATACAAACAATCCGTCTGACTCTGTGTTCTTGCCTCAATGTTATGTTCGAATCCTCTCATGAAAGTTTGATACTGCAGTGGATCTCCGTCAAAAACTTGTAGATCTTGCTTAGGTAAGAGGAAGAGTGACTGTTGTCCAACCAATAAAGACGTGATTTGATTTTGCCTTTCTAAAACTGTGAGAAAACGCTGATCGGAGTCACTTACGGTTGCAGGTGCGGTTCCATGCTGAAAGTGAGTAATGGGTGGATTAGAAACACCCTCTGGCAAAGTGTGCTGATCAACTCTAGTCACAGCAGCAGGCAGAGTAGGTAAAGTTAACTGACCAGTCAAGGTCACAGCAGCAGAAAGCTGGCTTTTGTTACATGTCTTGGGCCTCACAGAAGCATAACTTGGACGCAAAACTTCATCTACTGACTCTGAAGCCAGTGGTTGAGTGTTAAACTCAGGCACAAAAGTTGCAGCTTCATGGCTCAACTGTGCGTTTTTCCCTCTTTCCAAATACGAATTCATCCCATCTAATTCCACAGAAACGTGAGACGCACAAGATCCTTCTGAAACCCTGAACACACTCACTTTAGCCATAGACGCTGCCAGCTCCATATCCATCTCCAGCACCTCCTTCTTTCTCCTCAACACTTCCTGCTGTTCCTCCAAAGCATGCTTCCTGCTCAGCAGCCTTTGACGAGCCATAAGGGCAGCAGTCTCAGCCTCAGCTCTTATTCTGGCTGATGATGTAGTAGACATGGGTCTACTCACTACTGTACTGGATTTCTTTGATCTCAACGACACATTAGACACACTATCACTTGGCCCAATGTCGTCATTTACATTTTCCACAGTCTTACCTATACATGCCTCACCACCGAAAACAGCAGGTTCTAAACATGGTGCAACAACCCCCTCTGCTGGTGCCTCTAGCAGCCATTTATTTGTCTCCTCCACAAAAGCAGTTTTATGGTCCTCAACACTGCAAAACCAAGCATTTTGTTTTTCTTGTTCCTCAGGTGGGAGCATAGAAACCACCACACCATGAATGTGACTCGCTTCTGTGAACAAACTTGACAAACTTTCAAGACAAGACCGTATTTTTTCAGCATTTCCAACACTGTGCATTAATTTTTTTATTTCTCTTATTCCATCTTTAATTTTTTTTACCTTTGCTTTGCGCTCTTCTTGGAGATGCTCCAATTTATATTCAAAAGCTTTAGGTGTAAGTTTTACTTGCCTTTTCTCAGTAGACCCGGTACCAGTCGACTTCATTTTCGTTTACAAGATAATCCAATGATCACAAAAATCTCTACTAACAAAATGCTTAAAACAACACCCTTTTGTCACGTTTCCATATGAACAAGGTGCAATGCTGTCTTTGATTCCCTCTAACTTATTTACAGAAGCTAAACTAACTCAACCCTAGTCTTCTGTGCATACTAGCGGTGGGTATTTATGTACCTAAATACCGATAGCCTTGAACCAGACAGACCGTCTTAGAACCAGAACTACGGCGGTACTCCCAAGCACAATGCTTCACCCGCTTGACACACGAACAAAAACACTACAAAAGGTCCCAAAACAAACAAACAGTACAATCACCTTATGTGAAAGTACCGCTAAGCCTAGCAGGGAATACAAATGTTTCTTATGTATCTTAACAGACAATCCCCAATGTTCAATATTTATGCCTTATGATAAAGACGATTGCGATGACAAATAAGCACAACAGCCAATTTATGAATGAATGGGCTTACGCGAATCTCAACGCGCTGTCTCGTCAACATTCCAACACTGAAAGCGATCGCAAACATCCAACGTTATCCCTACAATACGTTTGAATCAACGCAACAAAAACTTTCTGTTGACATTATATTGTGGCGTATATTACTCAAGTGAAACCAAACAAACAAACAATCAATTAAAACGCCACAGCAGGCTGAAGATGAGGATTCACTGAAGACGCGTTACGCTGAACCTTTGTATGTATTGATCAATCTCTTTATTACGCTATTTCACAAAAATAAACAACCAATCACTTACTTGAGCGATGCATGGTGTAAGCAGTGCAAAGGTACCTCAGAGAAAGGATGTTAGTAATGATCACATTGATGGAAAAACAGTGGTAAGGCCAGTGGTGACGGTCAACAGAAAGTTTCTCCCCATAATCACCCTGCAGCCATGATCCAAACCCAAGCTTGCCGCACAGGTGCGCACACTCACACATTAATACAGACATCGCACCCCCAGTAACGCCCACAGTCACCGATGACGTAACCATGCGTGTGCATGTACACAACAGTGCAAGAAAAAGAAAAAACATAATAAAAGCCCAAAACCCAGTGTATGGCTCCTACAGTACTCGTATTTTCCGCACTATACACTCACCGGCCACTTTATTAGGTACCCCATGCAAGTAACGGGTTGGACCCCCTTTTGCCTTCAGAACTGCCTCAATTCTTCGTGGCATAGATTCAACAAGGTGCTGGAAGCATTCCTCAGGGAGTTTGGTCCATATTGACATGATGGCATCACACAGTTGCCGCAGATTTGTCGGCTGCACATCCATGATGCGAATCTCCCGTTCCACCACATCCCAAAGATGCTCTATTGGATTGAGATCTGGTGACTGTGGAGGCCATTTGAGTACAGCGAACTCATTGTCATGTTCAAGAAACCAGTCTGAGATGATTCCAGCTTTATGACATTATCCTGCTGAAAGTAGCCATCAGAAGTTGGGTACATTGTGGTCATAAAGGGATGGACATGGTCAGCAACAATACTCAGGTAGGCTGTGGCGTTACAACAATGCTCAATTGGTACCAAGGGGCCCAAAGAGTGCCAAGAAAATATTCCCCACACCATGACACCACCACCACCAGCCTGAACCGTTGATACAAGGCAGGATGGATCCTTTCATGTTGTAGACGCCAAATTCTGACCCTACCATCCGAATGTCGCAGCAGAAATCGAGACTCATCAGACCAGGCAACGTTTTTCCAATCTTCTATTGTCCAATTTCGATGAGCTTGTGCAAATTGTAGCCTCAGTTTCCTGTTCTTAGCTGAAAGGAGTGGCACCCGGTGTGGTCTTCTGCTGCTGTAGCCCATCTGCCTCAAAGTTCGACGTACTGTGCGTTCAGAGATGCTCTTCTGCCCACCTTGGTTGTAACGGGTGGTTATTTGAGTCACTGTTGCCCTTCTATCAGCTCGAACCAGTCTGGCCATTCTCCTCTGACCTCTGGCATCAACAAGGCATTTCCGCCCACAGAACTGCCGCTCACTGGATGTTTTTTCTTTTTCGGACCATTCTCTGTAAACCCTAGAGATGGTTGTGCGTGAAAATCCCAGTAGATTAGCAGTTTCTGAAATACTCAGACCAGCCCTTCTGGCACCAACAATCATGCCACGTTCAAAGTCACTCAAATCACCTTTCTTCCCCATACTGATGCTCGGTTTGAACTGCAGGAGATTGTCTTGACCATGTCTACATGCCTAAATGCACTGAGTTGCCGCCATGTGATTGGCTGCTTAGAAATTAAGTGTTAACGAGCAGTTGGACAGATGTACCTAATAAAGTGGCCGGTGAGTGTATAAAGCGCACTTAAAAGCCTTTAATTTTCTCAATCCGGCCTTTTCTCAAGCCTTAAAATCCGGAGCGCATTATATATGGATCAATTGCTCGCGCTCGTGTCCATCTTATGCCCGCTTTGTCACACGGCCAGTTCAACCTCGTATAAATCAGGTGTGTGTGTCTCCCGCTCACGAGCGCTCACTCTTAACACACACACGAACAGACACTGCTGTCAGGCTGCGAATGTAAGTTACGTGCCCGCCCCAGCGCGCTCACGCTTACTAAATAAACGCCTCACCTCCGACGCCGCGCACTCGCTGCATTCCCTTTAGCACATCTAGTGGATGCATAATGCAAACCCAGTCAAACGTTTGAAAAATGTTCTAAAATAGGTCATTGAAGGTGCGCCTTATAGTGCTTATAGTATATAGTACTGCCGCTTGTATTTAAAGGGATAGTTAACAAAAAATATATATCTATATATATGTCATCATTTTGTTTCCGACTAGTCGACTAAGGCCAACAGCGCCAACTAGTGGTTGTGACAGTCGACTAGTCGACTAGTTGATGAAACCCCTAATTCCTGCTAATAATGTTTCTGATTATGGAGTCGCCCAATATCAGAGTCCTGGGCCCCGCTGTGCTCTGACCTGAGTGTCGCTGTCTGCTCGACCTTGAGTGCCAGTTAGCATCAGTGTTAGCCAGCGGCTGACTCAGTCTTTGATCGATCACATTCATCAAATTCAGGGATTCCTCATTCATTAATACTTCAAATCTGTTCTCAAGATAGGCGGTGGTAGGAGACCAGTGTTTGCAATCCTTGTCAGAGCCGTATCTGGGGTAGAGGATGCTATTGCAGCAATATGTGATGCTTGTGACAATCTGATGTCTCGAGTGCCTTTGGGTCTCACGCCCTGTTTGTGCCATCGATTTGTAAGTCGATCGGCATGTTTTTCTACACTCAGTACTGCCTGTCGAGTAGCACTAGATTTCTGGGGCTCACCGGTTGTATGCTGAGGGCGTCCATGACAAGGCTTTGTTGTGTGTTCCGTCTGGTTTGGTGGTTTCAATAACTGCAATCCTTTGTAAAAGTCTCTGACAGTTAGTGCAGCAAGTAGATTCCAGAGGCATTTTCTCTTATCCTTTGGAATGTAGGCAGTTGTGTTTTTTCCTTCCCCGGAATGTAAGCTTTCAGTGGGAGGCTGGTCGGAGAAAAGAATTCTGCTTTTTTGTAGTAATCAAGCGTTTAAGCACTGTACTGGTTTGCTGAAGTTAAAATTAGGTGATAAAAGGAGATAAAATCTAATAATATAAAAACGATAGAGCGATTTAAAATTATAAAAGCGATAGAGCAAAGCGCATAGCGGTAAGCAAGAGCGTCTGAACAGTAGCTGAACAGGAAGTAGCTGAAACAGGAAGTTAAGCTTCACTTCTACCATGGATGCCGGTCCTACTAGTCCTTTAGGAATATGGCTAGATTCCTGGATGGCGGCCTGGCTCTTTTTGGAGAAACAAGCTTGGTTTGAAGCAGTGATATTGTCATCCACCTCGTGTTTCCCACTCTTTGCCTGCCTTAGAGAACGAATCAGCTTCTGGATCACCTGATCAAAATTTGGTGGAGCTTGACACTTCGTTGCAATATGACCATCTTCTCCACACCTATAGCAGAAGTAGTCAGCTCTTGTTCTGGCTGGCTTGTATCTTAAAGGCGTGGAAACAGACTGGGACTGCAGTGACGGTTTTGGTCGCTGCTCTGTGACATGAGGTGAGTATTGAGTAGAACTGACACTCAGAACAGCCAACTGCTGTTGTAAGTGGTGGACCTGTTTCCTTAACTCATGAACCTCTGAATCATCATTTTTTTCAGTCTTTTTGATTGGTTTTTCTTTAGTATTAATCGCTAATGATGAAGTAGAAACTGTTTGGTGCTCAACTCCACTTATTTGGGTTCTTAATTCTTGAAGCTCGTGTTTGAGTTCCTGGTAACTGATGTGCTGGCTCTTTCCTCTTCATGAAATTGAATGGCCTTGGCTTTTGCAGACATTCTGTGGCGAGCCAATTCACTCTCCTCCGCCTCACGTATTTCTTTCAACAGACTCAGGAAAGAAGGTGGGTGATTTTTTCTTTCTCTCAGCCTCAGTTGGATCAACATCATGTCAGAATTCACAGCCCCTCTAATCAGCTGCTCCACTCGTACTTTATCAACCATACTAAGGGTCAGTCCATCTCATTTCCACTACTTTGTTGAGGGTCTTCTTCATCCTTTTCAGGAATTCTGACAAAGCCTCCCCCGTGCCCTGGCGCATAAGACGAAATTTGAAATACAAATCCTCACCAGACTCAGATGATCCAAAGGTGTTCTCCAATGCTTCCAAGTACTGCGCAGTAGAGGTCTTTTCGGGTGCTTCGACCCGAATTGACCCGAATCACTACTTACCCGAACCCGACGTGCATAAATTATTTAAAAAAAAAGAAAAACCCGACCCGAGACAGACCCGGTAAAATTAGACCCGAGTCCGACCCGAGTCCGACCCGACCTGACCGCATTTGCTTTAGAACCCAACTGGACCCGAACGTAAACGGCATTTACAGTGTGCACAGCCTGCAGCCCTGCGTTTCTCAAAAATGCGCTTAACATAGACGCACAAGTGCACGCTGAGTGCTAAAATGTCTAACACACATCACTGTAACCCTTTAAGTCCTATAACATTTGGCATAATGTTATTTACCGGACCACAATGATTAGAACCACCTCAAGGTAAAATTTACTGATGGCTGTTTTTAAAATAGCCTACAGATTTTCATTCAAATTCTACCAGTCATTGACTTTTACTAAAATTGTGTTATTTAGCCTACAAACCCATTGTTCCAAAGTTGTTTAGATAAAATGCGATTAAAACAGGGCATTAGAACCACAATAGCAGTCAAATTCAGTGGTGGAATGTAACGAAGTACAAATACTTTGTTACTTTACTTAAGTACATTTTTCACGTATCTTTACTTTACTTAAGTAGAATAAATAGTGCATACTTTTTACTTTTACTTCGTTACATTTTGCAGCAATTATTTTACTTTCTACTCCACTACATTTGTACAACTTCTGTTACATTTTCATTACATTTTCTGATCAGTTTTTCCCCTGCCAAAACGTAATCTGACCATCCGTTCGTTGCACGTTTGTCTCACCAGTGACGTTTGGTTGCCATAGATACATCAACCCGGTCACACTAAATAAAATGCGTCTCGCACGCACGCAGTGTGTTTATCGTACAATTTATACCCGAAAATTTGTTTTTACGTGCATAGGAAACGCACCGTGTGTAATATACGTTTGGTTAGGATTATGGCAAGCCAAGAGGTTCAGAATTACACCATAAATTAATCGCGTTTAATGCCAAAAAATAGTTATTAACATATAGTAAGGATAATCATGATGTGTATATTGCCTAATTGCAAGCTTGTTTGAGAAATGATGACAACAATTTTTTTCCATAATTCGTGAACATCATTATAGGAGTGTTAGGATGAATGAGTTAGAATTAAATGTTTTATTAATCATTAGAAAATAGACATTAAGAGAATAAATTGTTATGCAAGTACTTTTACTTTTAATACTTACAGTACATTTAAAATCAGGTACTTTTTACTTTTTACTTAAGTATGGTTGTCATTGTGTTACTTCTACTTTTACTAAAGTAAATATTTATCTGGTTATTTGTACTTTTACTTAAGTACTGAGATTCAGTACTTCCTCCACCACTGGTCAAATTGGACGTTCTGAATCAAATCTTAATATGCTAACGTTATTGCATCAACGCATTTAACTGCACGTCTTTTTTCCTTCTTTATCAACAATGATCACAAATCATTGTTGATAAGGATGACCCTGGATGTTTCTGTTCTACATATTCGTTTTCCCTCACCTTTTTCGCAATATCTTCGCAATTATCGTCTCCATGCTTGTCTGACAGTTTCACGTATTTTTAAAATTGATTGACAGGCCTGGCTAAATGACAATTCAAATACTTGCATGTAGTCAAACATCCCTCCACATGATGGCGCACTAGTTCTTCTTTGCAAACGGAGGGATTGGTTTTTGTGGAGCGAGCAACTGAGTAAATAAATGCGGAGGCAACCGTGCTTATGCTTATATACCATTGCACGTAAAAGCGCGGATTCGCTCTCTCACTTAAAAAAGTCAGAACGGTCATAGAGTTGTTTTAAATGCTGCAATTTTGTCAAATGCCCAACATTGTTTAAAATAATTCGGGTCTTCTCGGGTCCATTTGGAAAAGGCATATTTATTTTAAGTTACCCAAGATCCGAGGCCACTAATACCGAACCCGACCCGTGTCCGAGACACTCGTCGGAGTTTTGGACCCGAACCCGCTCGGGTCTCGGGTCGGACCTCGGGTTTTCGGATCCAAGTGGACCCTTGAAGACCTCTACTGCGCAGCACTCGCTTCAGGATCAGAGAATCTGACCGCTCTTACAATGTCCATCGCCGGTCCTTTGAGGCTCTCCAAAATTCGGCGTCTTTTTTATTTTTCGGGGCATTCACACTCTGTTATCAGCAGTCTGGCTTGGTCCATCATCCAATTTTCCATATTCTCCTCACCCATGGGGGTTGGAACTACAGCTGAAAAGGTGCGCAGGCGTCAGTATGTGTTGTTGTCACTCGAGTGCTTTACGGTCTTTTCCAGCACCTCACCCATATGCGCCATATGATTGACTCAGGGGAACTGTCAGTGGCACTGTGTGAAGATATCAAAGCATGTACATCGCTAAGAGACTTTCCTTCTTCCCTCAGGAACTTTGCAAACTTTTCCGTAAACCCTGCAGAAACATTGTCAGATGTAGATTCCGTGGTCTGCATTACTATGACTCTCCAGGGCTCTCTCATTTCTCCCCTGGTCACTTCAGGCAGTATGCGCTTTGGGTCAATGGCTTGTCTGCACTCACACAACACCAGGAGGTACTGTGAAGTGGGTCCTTCCTTCGTGTCCTTTACACGAACTCTCCCTAGCACTTTTACTGCTTTCATCATCACCTCTTCAATTTCAGCCACTTCGGAGTGAACAGGTACGGTTAACAGCTTTAAGGCATGGGTCTCTTCAATGCTAGCATCTTTGCACCAGTTGGCCAACTCTGCCTGGAGACTGGAGTCTTTTGTTAGAGCCATGTTAACACTTTATGCACTTTCCAGTTAATTACAGGGTGCTTTGAACTAACTTTCTTTATTTTTCTTCTTTCTTGCAGCAAACTATTGTGTGACTCACAGAGGGAGATCCCGGACGAGCCCCCACATTATGTAGCGCCCCCTACCTGTCCTTCTTGTAACTAGATAGAGAACAGCGCCCCAAATTCACTTACTATATGCCTACAGATGTTGAAGTTAGGCCCCTCTGGTGTCACTAAATGTAGTAAATTTGTATTTTAGAATTTAAATGATAAGCTCTACTCTCCTTGTACTATTTTACTCTAATTAAACCTCTCACCCCCTGATAAATGTCATAAACCAACACTTAGAAATAAAGAAATAACACAAGTAAAAGTACAGAACAAATAAAAGACTTAATTAGAATAGAATTCTTGACTATTAAATGTCTCAAGGAATTAATTTAAATATGTGAACCGTTCACACAATTAAATTCACATTAAATGGGTCACAATTCAGTCCCAGAAGGATAATAACTCTGATGCAAAAAGCACGGAAATTAGAATACCGGCCAAATAAACAAATTAGCCGAATACCCAATAAAGTAAAACCCAAGACAACTTACTAATTATAAACAGAAATACTCTGAATAATTCACCTTATCCATGCAATGTTCAACACAAAATACTCTGAATAAACAGTTGTGGGCCCACACACTCAACCAGTCATACACTCAACCCACCCCGTAGCTTATAACAAGTTGACTGAACACAAATAGCAAAGATCGAATGAAATACTAAAAATCAAGAGATACATTTTGTAAAATTCATTAATTGTAAGTTATACCCTAACAGTTTTTTGAGTCCAGAAACATATAGGTAAAAAACGGTCAAACGGACAAAATATCAGAGCGCACTGTCAAAGCATTAAAGGAGCTGTATGTAAGAAATTTATTTCAAAATAATCATAAAATGGTCCTGATATGTCACTAGACATTAAGAAATCATGTTCATTTCAAATACTTATATCACTGACAGTAGTCCGGCCAGGATATTGTCATTTAAAAAGTGAAGTTGCAGCCCTCAACTGTCATTTTGTGTTTTGGTCTGATGCTCCACCCTCGACCGATCTACCAATCACAAAGTCAGTAGTGTTGCATCATTCGGGTTGCCAGCTCTGCTCTAGTTACCACAGCTGCAGATACACACGTGTGGGATTAAAAATGTTGGATCCTGTAGCCTATCTGGCAACCTTGAGTCAGGGGGGAGGCGTAGGGGATACACCGATCTCCAGTATTTTGAAACTGACTGCAGTACCAGTTTTGGCCACAATCTTACAAACAGGTCCTTTAACTAAAAATGTGCATTTGTGAAAAAAATGCATTTGTGACTTGCTCTTTTTTAGTTATTCTTGCGGATCCGTGGGAATGGTTATCGTTTTGAGAGCATTGTCATCCTTAACGCAAAAAAATTCAAAGGGAAAACATTTCAGTTTTTTGTACATCGTTGTTGTGTGAATGTAGCCTGCCTTCGTCATACTCATATTCTAGTGAGAAAATGAGTCTGAAACTCCTCTGTAGGGCTTTGATTATGAGGCGTGTCTTAACCGAACCAGGAAAAAAAACTGCACTCAATTGCATAGTTGCACAGACCTACAACCAATCAGAGCAACGCAGTAAGTCAAATACTTTGCATAGGGACTTCCTGTGACGTCATGGTTGTGGCGGCAGCCTGATTTTTAAGCTCCCAGAGGAGAATTTGTAAAAACTAGCCAAACATTAATTACAAACCTTATTTTTTGCAAAAAAATACTCAAAATAAGTAATCGAAATGGCCTGCAACCGAAAAGATACGTATAAGAAGGGTAAATCATCGAAAAAAGAAGAACAACCGAACCTAAAGGACGATGGAGGAGAAGAGCACATGGCGGTAGTGCTAGCCGAGCTGCGAATACTAAGAAAGGAACACGCTGAAGCATCTAAAGATACTAAAGATTCCTTAGCAAGAGTAGAAGCCGCACTAGCCGAAGTAGATGAAAGGATGACAAAAGTAGAACAGCGTGTGAGTGAGTATGAACAGAGGCTGAGTGATGCAGAAGATAAATCGCAAAGAAACGAGCGAGCCCTTCATTACTTGCTACTAAGAGATGCTAGCCTGTCTGCAAAATGTGAAGACCTAGAGTCCAGAGCAAGACGGAATAACGTCCGCATATATGGCGTGAAAGAAGACGAAGAAACCAACAAGGACATGCTGAGTTTCGTAAACGATCTCAT